>OY293831.1:12724064-13243943 GCA_958507055.1 Crioceris asparagi | reverse complement strand
TTCTACCCATTAGGGTTCCCATTTTTTAAAATTCACCCAATTCCTCCATATTTTCTTCCCTTTATTCATCCAACTTTTCTTAGATCTTCCTTCTGATTCATTTTAAATATCACACTTTTATGGCAATACTATTGTTACCCATTCATTGCAAATTTCCCAGCCATTCTAATATTTTTCTTTTAAAATGAATGGTCTACCAAACTTCGTCAATAGCCTTTATTACTTCTTATTTTTCGGTAAGTATAAATTTTTGAAATTAAATTATCTATTTTATATCACTCATTTCATGAGATCCACTTGAACATTTCAAATCTAAAAACAAACATTCAAATCTTTTTCCCTGCCATTTAACCAATATTTGAGTGCATATTAGCGATAGAATGCACGTTCCATCCATGGATCAGCGAATCAGTTATACCTATCAGTATGCGTTGGTGTCGGTTAGTTCCAAGTTCTTTGTCGCGCGAAAAGACCTTGATGTATGTATGTATCTATCTACCTATTTATATATATATATATATATATGTATATATATATATATATATATATATATATATATATATATATAAATATATATATAAAGATTTTGGCATTCAGTTCACGCATCAAACGCCAGAAAGCGCCGTAATCGATTAGCACAAAACTGGAAAAGCAAGACAATTCGCTCGCTGCTCTCGCATCTAAAGTGAACGCGCAGTCGAGCGCGAAACTTAAATGGTCGGCCCTTTTGTGCAACCGTGAGCTGTGTTAAAATGTTATTCGGAATATATATATATATATATATATATATATATATATATATATATATATATATATATTTTGTACGAATACGGCCATTGTGCTTCGGAATACTTTCTCCTCCATAAAACTAGATTTATAGCTCGGCGTTCGTTTAGTTTGTTTTTTTTCTTCTACTTCCTGTATTTCGTTTTTCATCGAAGATGTATCGTTATTCTTGCGTCTTTTGTTAGCTATTCGTATATATGAACTGCCGATTTGAGATTTATTCATTCAATAGGATTTTATATATCTGGATTTGGTCTTGTCGTCCAGCAGATATAATATATCTGCGGAAGGCTTGAAAGATTTTCCATAACTAGCGCACAATAGAACTATCAGATTTAGACCTCTTCAATATTCTGAATTGCAAATCAACCGTACCTGAAATATTTTGAAACTGAAAATCAGGATTCCCCTTAATCTATTCCAAAAGTTGAAATTTTGCATGTTTTATCTTTTTTATTTATTGGACCAAGAATAGAACCCTGTGGCACACCAACGTACACCGACCCATCTATTTACTTCTGCTATTTGAGCTCTCTCTGCAAGATAAGATTGAAGTAAGTTTAAACCAAGATCTCTTATGCCCCTTCTGTTTAGTTTAGTTATTTGGGTTAAGAAATGCTTCCAGTTCAGAATCAATTAACAATACATCAAGAAATACTTCATCTTCTTCTACTAATGTGTTAATAGAGCTTGATATATTATTCTTCCTAATTCTAGAAATATTTCAGCACACTTTTATAAATCTCCTCCACAACTCTATCGATGACGACGAAGAAGAAGAAACACCACCACATAATATGCTGACCAATAGTCGTCATTAGTGGCCACTAATGTCCAGTGTGGTGGAACCTTTTCGTGATATACTCACGTATATCTAATGGCAGCAGCAGCAACATCGTAGTAGTCGTTGCCGTCGTGATATTCGGCCTATTACGGGCCGGCTACAATTAGGCGAAAACGCTCGTCGTCATTAAATGTCAGCTAATGAACTTGCCATTAGCGCGCGCACAGTCCGCTATATAGGTATATATGGCATCATCATTGGCAAGATAATGACCCCTAAGGAGGTGAGGGGGCTGCGGTCGACTGACCGAGCGGAGCTATATGGCACGGGAAGGTAGGGGGTGGTGGAGGGTAGTGTTCGCGGCTAGACCTTCTTCTTCGGTGGTGATTGATATAGTAGGTGGTGGTGGTGGAGAACGGTAGGTATATACGCGCCGCCACAAGAGATCAATTACAATTAGAATTGTCTATGAAACAGGAGAAGAGGTAATGGAGTGGAGAGAGAGAGAGAGAAAGTGTGAAAGCCTCTGATCGAGTGCTGAGTCTCGATCGACCTTCTGTTGATATATGGTAAAATATGGAGTGATATTGACCCACATACAGGGTGATTGATTAGTGTGAGAAAGCTCAGTAGATCCGTTTTATACAAGTTATCAAAAGGATTGTTCATAAAGAGAGTAGCGCCAGATAGATTTGAGCTCCACATTTTAAATGAAGTTACAACAATACCGGGTGTTCTATAATGTTGCGCTAGATCAAAGTAACATTTTTTCAAATGAGACACCCAGTATTTTATTCTAAATTTCAAATCCACTTAACTTTTCTCTTGAAACAATATAAAGTTGTAATGTGTTTAACAAGTTATTTTCTCTATTTTATTTAAATTGATCACCCTGTTTTTCATAACATAGACAAAATATAGTGCGACCAGAAATCTAAGAAGGTTGTAAACACTTGAGTTATCAGCAGCCAGTCTACGCAGAATTGTACCTGCCCTAGCCATTACATTTTGTTTTATAGGTAGGTATAATGAGTTAAGATAATTATTAAGAAAAATCGTTTGAATACAAATGAGAATTGTTTATGTATATACAATATATTATGATATAACTTGGAAAATCATTTATAAACATCACGATAATGAATGCGATTATGCCAAATGCCAAACTATTTCATCAGATATCTTAATCCGGACCTGGGAATCTTTAAAGGGACACACACCTTTATTGTTTATCTATATTTCGAACAATAGGTAATAATGAGGATCGTCGGCTAATATAGATTTGAGACCTTCTTAGATTTCTGGTTCTATTATACCATCATCTAAGATATTCTTTTTTTAAATATTTCCTTTACCTAAAGTGATTAAATTTGGAGATATCCAAAAATTTCATGAAATTTTAGGTTTACATTTAATTTATGTCAATAATAAATATTTTTTACAAAAATATTGAACCGAATTTATTAGTTAGTGTTAGTGCACTGTAAAATACAAAATAATATGTTTTGTTCTATTGGTTCTGGTAATTTAGAAGTTATGTAGTTGTAGTTAGATTGAAAACCTTTAGCACCAACTTCAAAAGTACCAGCACCAATAGATTTTTTTTTCAGTGCACCAATTAATAAAGTCGGTCCATTTTTTTAAATATTGGTCATCAAAATCATTGGTATCATTATACTTTCCGCCCATGCTATAAAATATAGGGTGATCCATTGGAAAAAAAATCGAAAACACTAGGTACCTGTGTTTTGATTAACTCTGTTTTAGATGTACTGAATATTAGCCAAATCAATATTTTTTTTCTACGTTTTGACAATCATGTATTTGCTTCCATCTGATAGATCCCAATAGCCCAAAATATTCCAATAATTATTTATACGTTACTTTCGAATATCTACATACTACGCTACGGGTATTCAAAGCAACACGTCCAGATCGAATAAATAATTCTGGGTTCTATAAATCAACTAGTATTCTACATTCAAAAGGGTTTTGAAAACAAACAGTCCACAATAGATTATTTTTAGATCTTCTTCTTCTTCTTTCGAATGTGTTTCCAAAGATATTTTATGGAACGCTATCGGCTGAGAGGCAAAACATTAGCACTATTATCATCATATTCATCTGAAAGAATGCAATATGTATTCGTGTATGATAATTTGAGCGAGTCGCTTGCAATTACCAATGGTATACCACAAGGTAGTTTGCTAGGTTCCCTATTATACCTTATGTAAATGACCTTACAAACAGCTGAGCACTTTTCTCTTGTTTATTCGCTGATGACACACATTTTGCTGGAAAGGATATGACCTTAAAAAAAATAAGAATGACCTTGGTCAAAATGCCGCTTTAGCTGCCTATCATGCAATATTGCATAGTACAATGACATATGGTCTGATAATCTGGGGAATTTCCACGCACATCTAAAATATGTTTAACGATGCAGAAAAGAGCTATTTTAGCAATCGTAGGTCTACAAAGGAATGACTCTTATGTAAACTATGGTTTATAAAACTTATTAAAATGACATTACCATCTGTAACCATATTCTGTCATCTTAAAATAAAAGAAAATGGCTCCAAACATCCACCTAATAGCGAAAATCATTCTTATAATACTCTTCATAGGAACGATATACAGATATGCAAACAAAGATTTGAATCAACAAGAGGATATAATTCGGGTATCAATCTTTACAATTCATAACCCGCACAACTCAAAAAGTTGAATATGATCTTGAAACATCATCTCATTGCCAATGCCCACTAGGACATATCAGAACTCATGTTTGACATTTAGTACAAATAGTATGTTTTTAAACTGTGCAGTTTTTGTAAGGTAAATATTTTGACATGTCAAAAAACACTAGGATCCATACCAATAAAATTCTATTCTTTAAATAGTATCCCAGATTTCAGGCTAAATCCTAGCGTATTAACTTTCAACTAAAACGAGACATTCCTTAATATAATTGCTGGAGAGAAATGTGTGAGCATCAGTGCTTTGCATCCTATACAAGGCAACGAGGAGCCGACTACGCTTCCCAATTAGAAACTCATAATAATATATCCTCTTATCGAAAACTTCTGAACAAATCTACATGTCTGGTTCGAGTGACTTTCGTGATACTATATATACATTTGAGCAGATGATGATGATAATAAATAACCGAGAGAGCGATTATCGGAGGAAGAAAATTCCAAGGCAGACACACATCAACTAACTCTTCCTAATTATGCTGACGTCGTTTATATTATATAAGACTAGCAGTTGTGGTGGTGGCGCAAGTGGCGCGGTTAGTCATGAACTTCCGGCGACGGCGTCGTTGTCGAGATGACAAATTGTCTTACTAGAACTAGGAGAAAGACTATAATCTATCTATCCTAAAGAGGAAGGAAGTTTGAAGGCAACAGTAAGGCCTTCAGAGAGAGAGCGAGAGAGAATCAAACCTTCACACAAAACTTTCAACTCTACTAGGACAATTTATGAGAAGACGATTGCGATAATGTCAGATGAGTAGATGAAAATATATATTATGATTCGTGCATTTTGATGGGTGAAACTTTGTTCTGATCAAGAGTATTCTTAAAAAAATGCTACATAGCTGTAATGGTAAGAGGAATGGGTTTTGGACACACGTACACTCATCTGAAGCATGGTAGCTACAAATTTGATGAAAAATTGGGCATATTTATGGGGCAAATCCTATGAAATAATTACATTATTTCAGCTTTGCTATTGCGTTCACATTTCTGCTTGCCAGAGTGACATGTGTTGTTTTAGTATCCTTATATAAACATGGAATGTATATACTGCGCTTCTTAATATTACATTGGTCCATTCTCACCTATGACTATTGACTGCCAGGATTTCTACTGTCACTAATTCTATTTAGAGCTAAAACTCTCATAAGATGAAATCACCGAACCGCAACCGTACTAAATTAGAAATGACCATTAACGAAAGTTTACTTTGATGAAGTGGCTTGAGTGTTCCTCTTTGGTAACTATGCCAGACCCTCCCCTACTTGAATTCATCAGCTTAAACACTGGGCAGTTAAGAAGAATGGCTGATCTCTACGAACAAACTATACACCAGTTATATAATATATTAGTTACAGGAGAGCATTTAAGAAAGTTCGAGAATTACTTTCCGTTCCAACCATACAACAAGCAACATACCTACCTATACATATACTTCTTTTCCGCCAAGTTAGAGCAGAGAGAAATTATATGTGCCAAAAAGTACCCCTAGTCGTCGTATTTCTTATCCCACCCAAGCACTGCTGCCACTGCCACTAATAGCGATAGCGGCTCCCTCTGCAGGGCGGCAAGAGCCGTGAGGCAGTCTCTAGAAGTTTTCCTCTGAACATAACCTTCTCCTACCCACCAGGCGCCTTAGATAGATAGCGAGTACAGGTGGAACCGAGCTATAGCTCCCCGAGGAATAGAAAACTATTCACATACACATACATATTCGCCAGGGAATGGGGGTAAATGACGTTCTTACGCTCTCTATCTCTCTCTAAATTTTGACTTGAGAGAAAAATTGCAGTATATAGAGGCAGAATAGATGGCTTTAAAATGATTAGATTGTAGGTAGGTGTATGGAAGTTGATGGGCCATTATAGGATCTGTATGTAAAATTTTATGTGTTTGTGCTGGAACGATTTCTTGGTGAATAGAAGTAGCTATGAAAAATTGATTTCAAGAGCATTTTCAGATTGGATAATTGATCTAGTGGTCTGTTCAACTAGTATGTTTTCAAAATTTTTAAGTAATTGATGTATATTTTGTGGAAAAGAACATAGGCTGCAGTTTACTCTATCTACTATCTTGCTCATAGCTAAAATAACTTTTGAAACGGAAAATGGATAAGATCAACTCTATCATTCAGATTTTTTATGGTCACCCTTGCATGATGGTTAGGGCGTCGGACTGCCAGGCATTGTATCCTGGTTCTATTCCGGCTAAGCCATGAAGATTTTTCACGAAGTTCTACTGTAGCCACCTCGTGGAAAGCGCATATGTAAGTAAGAACAGGATTTAATAGCTCATCCCTGTTGTTTGCAAAGGAGTTCGATAAACTGTTTTTTAAGATGGCCCCAAAGAAAAAACAGCGATTCGATTTTGCTCGAGAAACTGAGGTGGCCATAGAAAAATGACACCTTGACAGAACAATCATTTGGAAAAGGAAATGTCTACTGAAATAAGGAGGCGCACCATCGTGCATCAGCCAAAATTATTTTGAATATTCTCCTCTTGCACATATTCAAGACATTTTTTTCAAAACAAGGCAATGGTAATATAGACATATAGAAAATTTACGGCTTTTTAGTTTCTAGACCATACTTTATAATGAAACCCTATAAGAACATTACTTGCATCGTAGGTTCTCTAATAAAATAAGTTAGATCTAACTGGATACCAAGTTCTTTCAAAGTTTCACAAATGGTCGCTCCTGACAAGCATAACGTTTTTCAATTACTTTAAGGAAATTACTATGTTGTTTGAACAATAAACTCATTTAATCAAATACCAAATAATTAAAAAAAAAATGTAATAGATGGAAAAGTAATTTCATTTGAGATAGAGAAACGCACCCAGTGGGACTCGATCTAATACTGATAAGTTGCTCTCAAATTTTTAACTGTCTTGAAATATTTACTTATTATTGGTACAATAGAAAGTTTCTGAATATTACCATTCCAGCTATTAAAAAATATCCATACTTTCTACCAGTTCAAAAGAATTTCAAACCCAGGATTTGCAACATTTAGATATAAAATACATTTCATATATCAATAATATGCTACTCGTATTAGAGTCTTATAACAAATATAGTAGGGGAGAGTGCTTTTCTTTAACTTACAGAT
Source organism: Crioceris asparagi (assembly GCA_958507055.1). Lineage (NCBI taxonomy): Eukaryota > Metazoa > Arthropoda > Insecta > Coleoptera > Chrysomelidae > Crioceris > Crioceris asparagi. The sequence continues at coordinate 13,236,498 of OY293831.1, read as the reverse complement.
ATTCTACTACTCTTTAACTTCACTCTTTATATGGCAACACTGGATACCTATCACCCACAGAAATTCGACAGTCCTACGAAATCGAATGGTGTCGTGAGATTGCAACATAAATTTTGAAGGCTAAAAGTAAGTTTTTCGCCGTCTTCTTATTTATTTTTAAGAATTAGTGTATTGCATAAGTTCATAAAATAGATACGCTGTGTTTTTAAGCATATATTTACCTTTCATTTGCACAAATATTGTTCGATAAATGTTTTGGCGGGATAAGTTTAATTCAGGGTTACGTTTATGAACACGAAATGTTTTGAGAGAGCCAGTTGGCCATGCGGCTCTTTCATAGCACGAATATTGGCTCTTTCAATACACCAATAAGTTCTGGGTTAATAATCTTCTTTTTACATTCTCATTCTATATATTGTTTATCTTTCAGAGTAAAAACCATGTCTTCACAAGTACCTCCACCTAAAAAGCGACAAAGGCCCACTACTGCTGCAGTAGAGGAGGCTGTAAGGGAAGTAATTCATGGCAAACAGTCCATAAATAAAACAGCGTTAGCATTTGGTGTATCAAGAGCCTATTTGGCAAAAATCATCAAGAAGGCTAAGATTACTGAGAACGAGTATGTTCATCGGCCAAATATAGGCAACAAACGTATTTTTTCTGAAGTTCAAGAAGATTTATTAGTTTCCTATCTCAAAACTGCTTCGAAGATGTGCCATGGATTGACAAAAACACAGACAAGAGAATTGGCCTTTCAATACGCCGAAGCAAATAATGTATGTCCAAAAAAATGGAAGGATGACAAAATAGCGTCTGTGGAATGGCTCCGTGGCTTCATGGAGAGAAACAAAGATTTATCAGTCAGAAAGCCAGAAAGCACTTCTCTGTCCAGAGCGACAAGCTTTAATAGAACAAACGTTGGTTTATTTTTCGAAAAGCTAACCTGCATTTACGAAAGATATAATTTTCCACCACACATGATATTTAACACTGATGAAACAGGATGCAGTACCGTTTCAGCACCTCCCAAAATTATTGCCGAAAGGGGCTCAAAACAAATAGGGCAGGTAACTTCTGAAGAAAGAGGTACGCTCGTGACTACTCTTTTTTTTTATTAATGCTGCAGGTGGTACAATACCCCCCACGTTCATTTTTCCTCGGGTGAATTATAAGGACCACATGTTGAACAATGGTCCTCCTGGAGCATTAGGTTTAGCTCACGTATCAGGCTGGATGACAGAAAGTAACTTTATGAAGGCAATGGAGCATTTCGTAAGACATGTTAAACCTACGGAAGAAAATCCGGCGCTACTTGTACTAGACAACCATGCATCCCATGTTAATCTTCGAGTTATAGAATTTGCTAGACAAAATTTCATAAAAATGCTGACTTTTCCGCCACATTGTAGCCATAGGCTACAGCCTTTTGACGTTGCAGTTTATGGGCCATTTAAAACAAGATACAGAATAGCAATGAATGACTGGATGCTTTCGAATCCAGGGAAAACTGTCACAATTTATCAAGTTGCGCAGTTCGTTAGAGTTGCTTATTTAGCAGCTTTTAGCATGCCAAATGTCACGCAAGGATTTATCAAGACTGGCATATATCCTTTAAATTCCAAAATTTTCAGTGATGATGACTTTCTCACATCATACGTGACTGATAAACCTAATCAAGATCCTTTAGATGATGCGACTCCAGAAAACTTAAGACCCACAACACCAGAATTAAACATTGCCCATGTCGGCACTACAAATTCTCCTGGAGATTCACACGTTCAGCCATCAACATCAGCACAACAGATCGTTAGTCCTGAAATTGTGAGGCCTTTCCTAAAATCAGGACCAAGAAAGAATTATAATTCTAATCGTAAAATGTCGTCAGCTGTTATAACAGATACCCCGGAAAAAGACAAAATTGAGGAAAAAGAACTGAAAAAGAAACCTAAGAAAGCTGTTATCAAACATTTGAGAACCAAAACAAAGATTAGGCAATTGAATACAAGAGATGAATATGAGTCCAGTGAATCTAGTGGTGGCATGTCTTTGCATGATGAATCATCATTCAGCTCAGATGATGAAATTGATTTATTGCAATTAAAAAAACATTTACAGAAAGACAAAAATCAGTGTGTGGTGTGTAATGGACACTATTCAAAAAGCAAGGAAGAATGGTACCAATGCAGGATATGTGAAGGGTGGTTACACGAGTCTTGTGGCCACAAAGGAGTTATTAATTTTTTTTGCCAAAAATGTTTCTAGTCGTTTTTCTATTATTTTAGAGTTTTACGTTTTATTTTGAGACTGATTTATATGAAAAAAAAACTGATTTGTTTGTATAATAAGGTATCGGCTCTTTCATGGCATAAGGTAGCTCTTTCATTGACACAATGTGATGAAAGAGCCGACTTTCCATTTTTTTTCGAATAGCTTTAAGGCAGATTATGGACGATAATACTCATTTTATTTTAATTTCATAACATTACCTATTAAAGTTGTTATCCAGGAAAAGTAGTTTCATTCAAAAATAATAAGCCTAAAATGAATTTTTGGCGTACTTTCTAAAACTGGCTCTTTCATACACACTCTCCCCTATTTTGGATTTATTTCGACATGAGTACCTTACTCTTGTTTTATTGCTGACCGATTTGATTAAATTCTTTCCAGATACATTTTATAGCCTTTATCATCTGTTGTAGATTGTATATTTAAGGGGTTTTCATTGCACTGCGACCTTGAGGTCTATTGTGCCCCCCATCAGAGCTGTTCTCGCCATAACGTAGTCTACCGCTCGACCTCCAATTCCGGAGTTCTAATGAAATCCATGAAATAGCTTCAAGGAGGTTACTTTCTCATTTTTGCATGTTTCTTGTCCAACGCACTTTTTGCGTTGGCTAGCAGTGGCGAGACATTCTGTCATCAGGTGATCCGGAGTTTCCTCCTCCTCCTCACAGAATATGCACTCGTCGTTCTCTGTTAGCCCCATTCTTGTTAGGTACTTCCTCAGGCGACGATGCCAAGTAAGGAATCCAGTGAGGAGGTGTAGCATAATCTTGCTAAGATCAACATACTTATTAGATCTTGCAATATTAAAGCTTCCAAGAAACTTTTTGGAATGATCCAACTCAGAGAGATTCCACCAGAATGTTTCTCCTTCAGTTGTTTCCTTCTCCTGAAACTGTTTCTTGTAAGTACATTTACCTATATCATAGAAAGATTCTGGGCCAATGAAAGGAGTTTGTGCTCCTTTTCTGGCAAGTGTGTTGGCTTCTTCATTCCCTTTGATTCGCGAGTGGCCGGGAATCCAGATTTTTTCTTGCCTATTTTGTTGAGTTTTCTTCGGCACTCCCATAGCATCCTAGAATCGATGATATGAGAGCTCAGTCCTTCAATCGGAGGCTGACTTTCATAATGTATAGCTTTATCACATTTCTGATAGTTTCTTTCTAGGTTCATTTCCACACATCTTTCGATTGCAAGCACTTCTGCCTGAAAGACGCTTGGACAGTGACCTAACGATAGTGAGCATTTGGTGCCAGACCCGAATACTCCAGCGTCAGTCCCCGTCGTGGTTTTAGAACTATCTGAGTACCATTTAATGGCATTCTTTTTGAAAGCTTGGATTGTGGCCTTCCCTCTTTTTACTTCCCTCAATAAGGGAAGTATTGTATTCACGTAAAAAATCGACCTCGAGATTTTTGCTGATATTTACGTTTTGGGGTTCCTAGATCACGAAAATCGTGGTATCTCAAGTCTGTCGGTCTGTCTGTCTGTCTGTAGTCTGTTGGCGTTGTAGCTCAATAACGGCTGGACCTAGGACAACGAATTTTGGTATGCATATTGAAGGATTACCGGGAAGTCATAGGTATAGACTTTTACCAATTTTTTTCTGCTTAGCATCTGTTACATCCTTTAAATTTAGTCCTACAGCTAAAAATTGAGTGTAAAATTTCAAGCACGTTTCGATGATTTACATAAATCTAGATTCAACTGAAAAAACAAGATCCATCCACTTCTACAACAACATATTATTATTTAATCCTAATGTCATATGACAATATAATCGGCAATTGCTGCTACTACCGCAATCAAAAATCAATAAAGCCTACAAAACACACGCTAACGCATTTACTCCCTCCCCCTATTCTACACACCACAGACACGTTAGAAACTAATTTGTTTACAGGGATGGTAGGTACATCTAAAAAAAGCAGCAACAACAACAAGAAGCGGGGGATAGAACGAAGCGTAGGTACACACACACGGGGTAATTTCGCAATGTCAAAAATGATTACCCCACGATAAATGAAAAATTTATACTCCGATCTGTTATTCTGTGTCGGTGTGTCGTTGATTGATTAGGATTCTAAATCCTCGAACGCGCAAATACTCACTCACACACACACACACACAGAGAGAGACGAGAAGCGCGTTGCCATTCGAATTTATTGGATTTTGTGGGGTGGGGGTTGTGGGGTTAGGTAATGGTGCAAAATTGGGGAAAAGTTTCAGGCTTGTATGGGGGGGGGAAGGTAGCAGAGGGTGGGTGAAGTGGGAACCATCATCATAATCATCAAATAAGGAAAACGAGGAACAGGAAGTATCAGCAGGAGGTTTATGTTTGTGTGGTGATTGGATTTGAATAAGACAGGAAGTTATTTGATTGGAGTTTTCTTACAAAAATACATAAAGCAAGTTTTATTGAAGAGGGAATGCTACGCTAATAAAAAAAATAACCTGATAACCAGCAGGGAAGTAGTTAGAGTCTACAACGTTTAGATGAAAGATTCCAAAAAGCCTTTGACAGCAGAGGTGGGATATAAAAATGATTTGATATTAATAATACGATTTTTCCTGTCAGCTGATCAAGGAATATTTGGAGTTCTGTATATTTTTATCAGTTGAAATATCCAGATCAAGTGTTTATAGAAAATAGTAGATAATTGAATTTTTCAAATAATTCAGTTATTTTACTTTTGCGTAAGTAGCTAAACTAACCTATCTCTACTATGCGGATGATATAAATTTAGGTTGTTTCTTTAATAATTAAAAATATTTTTTTCTAGAAATATAGGGCTCCAAATATGTAGATGTAACTTAAAACAAATTATGTCGAGACAAAATACAAAATAATAGAAACAATAATTTAGTATTTTATATTTAAATTTGTTTACATTATATAGGTAGGTCCACATATTGTTATGTTAAAAAGTTAGTTTATGTACATAGAAAGCGTTAGAGCATTGGAAATTTGTGCAAAAATGCTATAGCATAGAAATAAATTCCATTGCCCCTGTTGTGCCCCTCTGGTGATAGCCAGAATCTTTTATTTATCATAATTTAGTATAATATACAGTACCTGAAGTCCCTGAAAAGTATGGCGGGAATACGAAAGGCACTGGAAAACAAATATTTTTTCAATTTTACAATATAAAACCTTGTTACTCAAAGTAAGCCATATTATATAAAAGGATATGCACTATAAAATTATTCTTGTTGATATATTAAAATTTGCCACACTGCATTTTAGTGTGGCAATGTATTTGAATTGGGAAAATGACACAATTGCTAATCTTTAGCTTGCAATATACATTTTTTTATATTCATTGTTTATTTTTGTAACTTATTGAAAATAAAAATGTTGAAAAGGCTGACAACGATGCGCTTCATAAGACTCCAAACTGCATTCTCAATTTGAAACGCACCATAGTCGAAATTTTCTGGATGGTGAGTATAGTTCTATCAACTACCTTTTACTGAATATATTTTTGACCCTCAGAAAGTCAAAATAATTTGCGAAATCTTACAAGGTAGTCGCTTTTTTTCCAAATTATGATATCAAGAAACTTAGACATTCTATTCGCTTTCGTTTTCTTCTATATAAAATCCAGGGCTTTATATATATAGTTTATTTTGAATAGTTAATATTCTGCAGAACTTTTACACAATTTTGATTCTATTGTACGTCATGTTTTGATTGGTGATTTTACTTTACTTACAAAGCTCATGTAGGTTCATTTTGTAGAATGAGTGTATGTCTGAAATATCAGTTTCTGGAACAAGAGTTGACCATACTTGTTTTTTTCCACCGCACTGTATATTGTATAGATTTCTTGGATTGGAAACTGGTCGTGGTCGTTCGTTTCTCCACTTCCACCACCATAACTTTTATCGTTGTCGAGAGAAGTTGAGCGACATTAAAAGATTATTGGAGGATCAGGAGTTGTTTATCTGACTTGAGTCTGGGAATTATTGAATTTGTCGATAGAGATAGAGACACTTTGAAAATGGTGGTCTGGGAGCCAAGAACTGGAAACTTGATCTTTCTTTTTCACCTGAAGAAAAGAAAAATCAACGGATACTAACCTGAGATTAGGTTGTTTTTGATTGCTATGGATTTTTGAAGGCATTCTAATTTCTTAGATAGTATCTGTTACATTTCTATTTTATATTAATCTCGTTAATTTTTAGGAGAATATTTTGAAAAATTTTTCCTAAAGTCCTTAATCCTCAGCTATAAGGCAGAAGAAATATGATGCTCAAATTAAATATCAAATTTTCTATCTACTTCGGTTCCTCGAAAGTTAAAATTGATTATGACTATTGTCTGGAAATATTAAAATATTAACCGTACCACAAAAACAAGAATATACATAAAAATGGTCTATGGTGATAGAGGAAACAAGATAACAGATAAATCAAAAACGAGAACACTTGAGACAGCTGAAGTGAAGAATAATTTCAGATAAAAGATTATAGAATAAGCAGAAATCAGTAATGAAAGTAATAAATAAAATACTAAGGTATGGTTACCTAATACATAGAAAGCAAGATTGGAATAAACAGTGGGTACATAGATTGGGACGCATCTTCCGATGACAGAATAGAAGAAGGAAGACGAATTATTTTCCAATATTTATTGAAGTTTACTTCTTCAGAATCAATTTTATATGAAGCCTCCGGTACAAGTATTTGATGGAGAGTAAAATCGAGCGTTAACAAAAAGCTTTATGTTTTATATACCAGAGTATTTAATATTGACGATAGCATTGATGAAATTAATGTTCTGTACTGAAGGAGATCAATCCTTCTAACAATATATTTATGTGATATACTTAATATTCTATTATGTAAAATGATTTATTTATAATATTTTAGCGAATCAATTTAAATAAATATTTTAACAAAAAAATTGGACGACTTTATTTGTTGGTGCACTGAAAAATATAAAATAATATTAATTCTATTGGTACTGGTGATTCTGAAGTTGGGCAAATTTTCGCGAAAATCAAAAAACTGAGTTGGTGAAATTAAAGATAGGACAGTATCCGGAAACGTTTAAATTTTTTCAAACGAGTTGCGGTTTTTGAGATAGAGGCAATTTGAACTCTGTGGAGAGGGCGATTTCTTTCGAAAATTAAAAATCTGTGTGGACTACATGAAAGACCTAATTATTTGTAGTAACATTTATAATGAACATTTTTTCCTTAGTGTTACGGTTTTCGAGTTACAACGATGGTAAAATGGTAACAGCTAAAATACTTATGCATATTTCCGCAACGATGTTTTGAGACCTCAATAAATAAATAAATAAAATACGTTGATAACAGAATACGTACTATTTTCATTGGTATTAGTGAACTTTTAACAATTGGACCGACGTTATCAGTTGGTGCACTGAAAAATACAAAATAATATTAATTCTATTGGTGCTGGTACATGTGAAGTTGGTGCCAAAAGTTCTCAATCTAACTGCAACTGCACAACTTCAAAAATAACAGCACCAATAGAATTAATATTATTTTGTATTTTTCAGTGCACCAACTAATAACGTCCAATTTTCTGTAAAAAATGTTTATCAAGTCTAATTTGGAATAAAACTATGTGCTACTAACTCTATAGAGAGATAACACTACCAGAGAAGAATTACAAAATCTTTGCCTTTTTTTGATTGATGTCTTCAAAATTTTTTGGGAGATAAATTGACGTATTTATATTCAAAATTCAGATATTGACATACTGCGCAGTCATTAGTTACTTTTTGAGTATAATTGCATTAGAGACACTCAAACTTATTTGATCGAATACTGAGTTGCTGAAATTTCTCACACAGAAATGCATAATAAATGACGACAACATGAACTATTACTCCTAACTTTCCTTTCCCAATACATATTATACGTAAACTTCATTAGCTTACCTACCAATAAGCTTAAACTTTGCAACAAAATTATAAATTGCAGCTGCGAAATCATCTCATCGGAGGATAGAGATAGGAAGGTAGTTGTAGTAATTTTCGTGTGGCTACAAAAGTTTTTGGAGCTTACGACGACATCTATAATTTCCTTGCTAGATGGAGCGCGAGTAATGGTTAACGACTACCGACTCTATTAGCTCTCTGGTAGGTAATAGTGATTAGTGGAGATGCATTAGAATTTAGAATTAGGATAATTTCATTTGCTTTCATCTGTAATGACAGATACGTTCATATCTTCATGGAAAAAATATTAGTAGGTATTGTAGTTCATTGAGATAGTCAGTTTTAGTTGATGCTTAGTTCTTTCTTCGTATTCGCATAAAATAAAATATATTCTTATACATTTCTGTTTGTTAAGCTACATACAATGATAATGGAGGCTGGAAGCTAATTAAGGCTCATTTACAACTGAGATAATTGACTTTTCCCCGCAATTCACAGTAGAGTAATTTTAGTTATGTTTCTACCTCCACTAACATTATTTATCAAGAGCAATTCCGAGTATGGTAATTCTGGAATTTCATGTTAAATTAAGTAAACAAGAGTTACTTCGGCATTGGCGCCCTTTTTGACCCAATGTGAGTAAAAGATAAAACAACTTATATGTATTTCCTGCAAATACTCTTAAAATTGCCCACGGTAATGGTAATCAATATTTTTCTTGTAATGCATTAGTGGCGACACGTGTTCATTTATTTAATCAGAGCAAATAAGTGATATTTCAACATCCTCATTTTTAAACATCGTATTTATATTATTAGAGGTCCAGACAATCTCAAAAATATTTTTAAGTTCTATTTGCCAATGATATTGGGTGTTTTTCTTTTGCATGGACCTATGTATTTGTTTCACATTGTAAAAGCTATGATTACAAATATGCCCTACAAAAATTATTCTTTTAAATCCTGGAGGACGAACTTGTATTTTTGTTTCTCGATTCGTCAACATTTTTAATTTGCATCGAACATAAAAAATGGGCTTAGCATGATGTGGGCATGGTCTCAGACTTGTTCGTTAATTTAAATAAGGCAGTTAAGAATATTTTACCACATTATATATACAACTGCGGCAAGACAATTATGTCAATCCTTAAGAACTAAAAAAAATGGTAGGCAGTCATGAAATTAGAATAAATTAACCAAAAATTGAATATAAATAATGACATTTACAATAGATGGCTATGACATTTTTCCTGTTTCTGGCTAATTTATTAAAATTCACGAAGAATTATATTTTTATTTTATATACAGGGTGTTAATTAATGTCATGTACTTATTTTAATGGGTGATTCTTGGGCTAATTTTGAGTCGAAAAGATCATATAAAGGTATTTTCTCAGAAGCTTGGTTTCCGATATACAGGGTTGTAAATTATTTTTTTTAATTATTCAAAAACTGTTTGCAATATTCGATTAAATTCCCGGATAAAATATTGTGATATAAATACGTATTTTTGCAATTTTCCTTAAAAATTATTGATAACCATTTAATTTTAAATAAAAAAAGTTTTTGGTGTTTTTACCGTAGAACTTATCATTCCAAAGGAATTAATAAAAAACTGTAGGTACATGGATTTCGGCAATTTGAGTAAATTCTTAATATCAAATCAAGTTAGTAAGTGTAATTCACGAGTAATTAGTTCGGTTGGTTATTTAAATTTGTCATAAGGAATATTTTAGTTCAAAAATGGTAAATTATTCGAATTCTGCGAAAGCCGATTTGCATGTTGTTTAGGGTCTTGCTGATATACAAGCAGATGGGGGACATTTTCAACATTTTTTTAGTACCTAAAGTATTGTTATCTTAATTATAAAATTAGATAGATAGTTAATTATTTTCTTTACGGAAAAATATAAGAATCTGTTTTTGTTTAAAATTAAATGGTTAGCAATAAAGCTTAAAGAAAATTGCGAAAAAGCAGTGGCGTACTCATTTTTCGATAAAAATTGTACTAAGGCAAACCCATATATACGCCACTGGCTAAATAATAAAAATGTTTTCTGCTAAAAATATAGGTACGTATTTATATCAAAATATTTTATCCAGAAATTTGATTTGATATCGTGAACGGTTTTTGAATTATTTAAAAAAAACTAAATCAAAATAAAATTGTAAATCGGAAACCAAGCTTTTGAGGACATAATTTTATATGAAGTTTTCGACACAAAAGAATCACCAATCAAAATAAGTAAATGACATTAATTAACATCCTGTATATGAATATATACTAGCCATGGGGAGTGTTTAATTTTTACCTATCATTTGACCTTTTTAGGATTATTATTCAGTCTTATTCAGTATTTTTCCAACGCATAGTGCAATACTTATTTCAAATGTCATATGTCTTTATTTTTCAATATCAATAATTGTTTTATATACAATCTACAACAGAAAAAGCGTACACAAACACACAGGTGGTTAGTGAAGATCAGTTCTATGGCCATCCTATACCTACATCATCTACTGCATTGTTGTCCAGTATAGAAAAAATGTTCCAGAGCTTTCTTTGTAGAAGACCAAAATTGTGTTTCTATAAAATTACCTTTGGAACATGTCCCAGTCCTTCTCCCAACGTGAAATAGTCAATTTGGATAGTTTTATGAGTAGAGATGGGCATAGTAATTTACCCTTCACATTTCAGACTTGTGAATAGTTATGGCAAACTAAAAGGTATTTTATTTATCAACAGTAATCCCAAAGATGAATTTCTAAACAAGAAAACTTGTGCAACCATTAGAAAGAATGCATGTGATGAGATGTTTTGATGTGCTTAATTGTATAAACAACATTTAAATGGTCCAAGACATCATCATCAACACTTTCCATATCAATGACGAGACGTGTAGAATCCATAAAATTTTTCATTTTAAACAATGATTGCTTTCCATCAAAGTTATGCACACCATTCCTCCATGTATACATATATGGATATTTAGGTGCCTATTGACCCACTTTTCAACTACGGCGATGTGCAATAACAGTTTCCTTTGTCCATCTGGCCCATAAGGCGGTGTGAGCGCCATATTATGCGACTCTCGCATCCCAAACAACACCCCAACCGGTCCGGTATGTGTGTGCAGATACTCAAGATCCTCAGGTAAAGTAGGATATCACTATTCGCAGGACGTTCTACACAGCGGTTAGGAGCCAAACCACCTCGACGCCCATCTCATCTGGCCCTGCTGCCGCTACTGCCCTTCTCGCCCCCCTATATACCTATTTCCCCCACACATAAAGCTCATTCCAGCATTTACGATGTCGCTTGCCTCTACTCCGTAATGTGTTACGTGCCTTAAAGTTTCAATAGGATGCGAGTCTCTTTTTTAAAATAAGCTAGTTGGACACGATAACTTTTTGGAGAAGAAAAAAAAGCTAGGAACGACTTCATTATGTTGCACTGAAACGTATGGAAGAGCAACATATAAGGAAAAAGCAACAGATCTAGAACTAGGTCGAATATACTTCGAAATATTTATTATTCTAACATTTTGTATTGTTCTATGTAATTTCAGAGCGTGAAGAATATAGATCAAAAGTGATTTTGGTGCAAGAAAAAAAATCGACCGAGGCACGAACCCTGACCCTTGACTCGAGAATATCCTTTTTATCATTCGATGACATCTAATTGTCATTGGATTCTAGCAACGACAAACTGAGAAATTTATCTCATTTGCAAAAGCCTATTTCGATTGACTTTTTTCATATCGCTCTGTATAATGAAAATGGTAAGTCTCCGGACTGGCGTGACCCTAAATCAAAAACAAGCGGTAATACCATATCTCACTTAATGTCATGTAATTTTCATAGTTTCTCATATAGGTATATGTATATAATGTTATTATCAATTGCCAATTTACAGTATTTCAAAAAATCCTTAGATCCATACTTTTAATTGGAAATTGTTTTAAAGAAATACAACATACCTGAGTTAGCCGTACCAGTGCCCAAGAGTACATCGATGCTGCCATCTGATAGAATATCGGTGTCTTGGTACGATATGGAGAATGTGGTATCGTCTTGCAGCCTGGCCAACATGGCGGCCAGACTGTTTCTGTCCAGATCATCTGGCTCCTTGAGCTGCAATGTGACATTGCCATCGGATGCGGTGCTGTACATAAATACAGCATGGCCGCCAGAGTAGGGCTGCAAAGGCAGACGCACTCCGGCTAACTCGTGGACCCCCTGAAACAGAAACAAGAAACAATAAATACTCAATTGTAATTATAAGTTATGATGTAGTATGAGTCGCTAGTAGCAGTGTTTCAAATAAATTATGATATACATATACAAGAATCTAAGACTGTAGGTTCTTGTTTATAGAATTAAGAAGTATTGACAGAATGATTGCATTAAGTCAGACTAACAAATTGAAACCCGAGATTCAACTTGGTATTTAAGCTAAATCATCTTCCGACATATTCGCGCTCTTATGGACTATATAACACAAAACATAGTATATTTTGCAGCAATGACAATGACAAGGACATCACAGAACAAAATTGTCAAGATGAAGGAAAACAAAATTGTTATCAATATATACGCAAATTATGTAGTGCAGTTATCTTTTTATGTTGAATTCATAAGAAATTGAAAAAAAAATCAGAGGCAGTTATAAAGACTGCCTAAGTGAAAACTTAGAACAAAGTAATAAGTAAACAATAAAAAATTCTTTAACGAAATTATTAACATTAGTCTGGTTTTCACATTTGTTGATACTCCAAGCAATAATTATTTACATTTTTATACAGTTTATTAATTAACCTAACATACAGTGCGCGGCTAAATTATGGAACAAATTCGTTATTTCGCAAGCTATGTACCTACTTTTGACAAAAATCCTGAAAGAGGTCGATTTTTGTTTTTAAATACCGATTTCTGATTGTATATTTTGAAGAGGTTCTGTCAACTGGTTTTGACGTGGTGACGTAATCGGTATTTTTTTTTAAATTGATATAGATGTGTCTTGTGATACTTCATCTGAAAGGTCTTTCAATACTACATTCAATGATAATAAATATTTTTTTTTATTTGTGCAGGGTAAACAATATGCCATTCACCACAAGAAAAAATCCAGGGGCGTAAGATCTGGAGATCTTGAGGGCCACTCTATTGGTCCGCATCCGCTTTTTTACCATTAACGTTAATTTTCAAAGATTATTCTTTACTTTTTAGGTCAAACAAATAAAATTATTTATTATCATTGAATGTAGTATTGAAAGACCTTTCAGATGAAGTATCACAAGACACATCTATTTCAATTTAAAAAAATACCGATTACGTCCACGTCAATGCCAGTGACATAACCTCTTCAGAATATACATTCAAAAATCGGTATTTAAAATCAAAAATCGGATTTTTGTCAAAAGTTCATTGCTTGCCAAATATGGAATTTGTTCCATAATTTAGCTGCGTACTGTATAGTGGACTCCACAAGCTCAAAACAAAGTATTAATATTTTATTAGTATTTACATATTTTTTTAATAAACTTTATTTTCATTATTAGCTCTATTATCATCGTTAAGTTCAACAATACTTAGTCCATTTGTACTTTTTATTATTATTTTATTAGAAAAAAAGATTATAGTAAACAGAATGAGAAATAAATATGTTAGACTGGAATTTATCTAAGTATGGTGTAAGAACTGCATCGATCGTTGTTTATATTTTTTAGTACTTAATTTTCGATCATTAGACATAGTCAAACCTATCCATTAAGAAATTCAATTAGTGATAGGTTTTTATCATCTGCAAAAATGATATTGAAGTCCCTACATAATATCAACAGAAATTCGTCAAATTTTTTACCAAATCTTTTTTCGAGTTTGTCAGAACTTTATTGATCATCAAATTTTCGATATTAAATATGAAAAAAAATTATTAAATAAATAATATCAAAATTTCTTACGCAAATATTAATAACAATGTTGGAAATATTCAACAATAAATACTTTGTCATTTATTTTTCTACATAAATATATCAATTTCTCACTATTGTACTGCACAGAGATTCTACAATTATTCAATTCAAATTGTATTAGCAGAGAAGAGAGACGTGCATATATATTATGTGTAGGTATAATACATGTACACTGGCTGCTATACCAGGCGCAATACGTCGTAAGCATTTCGAGATCATCGGTGTCGCGACTTGGGGAGATTTTACCCATCCGAAAAACGCCTAACCTGCCTATAATAGTTTAACTTCAACAACCTTTTAAAACAAGAGCATAAAGATACATTTATTATGTGTGTTTATTAGTGCGGCCGTTGACTCATTTATTGAACACACTCATTAAATATGACATTACAACTAATTCCCATCTGAATCTAGCAAAGACATGCCGAAGACTCGTTCTTATCTGTAATTACCTACCTCGAATAACGTTTTCTGATCAAACTATAGATAATGACCTTGAGACGATTCCAGTAAGCGAACCACGTCAAAAACTTGCCTGAATAAATAGAATCTAGAAGCTGTATTGACCATCAATTCTATTCTATAGTCTATTCTGTCTAGATTCAACATGTTCAGTTTTTCCATTTAAAATCCATATCGTCAAGATTCCATTATCTACTCAAGTTTATAAAACAAACTAAAACAGTCTTATAATAATAACAGTGGTGTTATTAATTCAGGTATATATATAGTTGAGACATGCAAATACGGAGCCATGTCTTCCAGCAGGGAGACTATTAATATCCGGGGCATGGAGGATGGTAACATCTCGAGGGTGAAGAAGACGAAGAGAGAAGAACGTAAAGTAAGGCCCACTTAAACCTCATACTGAAAGGCGATAACTTAATAAAGAAATAGCATAAAACTTTCATAAATTCAGAGACGTCTGGCGTCCTGTGCGGTCCTTTAAACTTTAATATTCCGAAGGGTTTGAAAAACGGCACTTTTAATCTGTCATAGAAGCATTTTCTCTCTCTCTCTCTCTGTTTTTCTCACTCACCCTATCTTGCTCGGTCGGTACGCGCGAAGGAAAGTTTCCTTTAATATCGGCCCGAAATAGGATTTTATTATTTGAAGGAGAAGTTTTATAGTTTTAGTCACTTTTTCCATTCAGGTCAGAAAACGCGACTAAAAAAGTAAATTACATCATTCAAATTGCAGAAGTTGGTATATTTCAGAATGCACTTAATGAGATGTCAGGCTTTAAGAAACTTCAGATTCATAATCTTTGTATAGTTACTCATAAACCAGATGGCAAATCAGGAATCTATTGATGAACTTTCCAGAAGGTCCATATGTCCATGTTTCAAGATATTAACAGATGGAGAGAGTTTGTCTCATATATAGTAGCTTCACGTTGGACCTGTCATTCTAAAAATACCATAAACGAAAGGTTCTGTAGGTACTTATGTACGTTAAGGTTAATGTTTTGTTTCATTCCATTCATATTTATGTAGCTAGAAACGGATTCCATTTTTATCCAAATCCACCTGGCATTTATTCTTTTTGCAGAAGAATAGCGTCGTTTTATATCTTGAGGATTGTTTTGATTATGTAATATATTGAGACAGCTGAGGGTCAAACGTATATTATGATTATGTATGTATGTATGATTATGGAACCCATAATTCATTTAATTTATTTCCATAATTAATAATAATAATAAAATAATTTAAACATTTTTAAAAATTACAATTTTCTAGAAAATATTTCGGATTTAAGTTTTTACGAATATGGGACCGTTTCTGAAATCTTCTCTTCAAAAGTCTTCAAGATTGGAGTACGTCTACTATGTACAGTGCGCGCACAAACCAAAAAAAAGCAGACTGTCGAATTGTATACCTCCTGCGTTTGGGTTTGTTGGTCCGAAATTTTGGTGGTAGTGTTCTCTGGTCAGAAACAGTACTGAAGTACTCCAAAGTCGAGTAGAAAAGTTTCAACTCACGTTATTGATTCTGGCATAAATATAATTAATATTATTGTATAAGTTCTCTTTATTCTAAACTATATGTTTCCTCCACGTTAGTTTGCTGTGTTCGTGTAGACGTAAGTCAAATTTGAGAGACTACATATCTCAATCAATCGTTATAAATATAATAGAAACACGGTTCTATTAAAAATGTATTATTAATAATTGTGTTTGATTCCTTATTCTTCTGATAGATTTATGGTTAGTGACTTTCATCTGGTTCAAGATAAAACTATGAAATTGAATCAAGCACCGGTGACAACTGCTGCTCAATGATACAATTCTAGAATCATCTTACAGATAATACAGGATCTGATCTCCACTCCAATTCAACAACAGACAGTTGAACAATTTAGAGTAATGCTACTAAGAAAGGATCTGCTTGAGATACAAATATAAAATATAAATCCTATTTATATATACCATATATATCTGACACAACGTCAGTATACCTCAAGCCGTCCTCGCCCTCGTCTTTTACTCTAGAATTGTTTTATACTCTAGCTAGAAGAAGAAGAAGAGCTATTCACATTCTGATAGATAGATAGTAAGATATATATATATATATATATATCGACATCAATCAAATTGGATCACGTTCTGGTCTATCGTAAAATTGCGAGGATCGCCGATCCAACGACCGTCCTCCACTCATGTTCGCCTTTCATATTATATCGATGGGCGCAGCAAGAATCTAAGCGGCAATAAAGTCAGCCAGATATGATGGCACGGCGGGCTACAAAGAGTAAAGGGGGGGTATTTCTGTTCATAGCATAACGACGTGCAGAGTGGGGGGGGTGGTTGCAGCTTTTGCATCGTATTTTATTGGACCTACTACCAATACGACGATGATGATGATGCTGCATCACAATATTGTAGCGGAGGCTTGCTATTTATAAGCAAAAGTTCCTTATCACAGTTATGTCACGGCTCTAACTATTTTATATTGTCGGCTTTCACTAACATACCGATCATGGATGTTAAGCAGCGCAGAGCTGAATGTTTGGATGAGCCACCGGTGATGAGCAGGGCGCGCGTTCTTATACCTTGCTGTTACTCTTTCTCTCGCAATGCAACATAAAACTAGTGGGAGTATATTTCCTTAGTACAGCTTCCCTGAATATGGGATATGCCAGATTTATCTTCAGACATATCGGTGGCTGGGAATACACTTTAAACTGTTCCATTTTAGGTTGGAGCATTTATTTATTGTACATATGGAATCTACAACTTGAATAGAGAACGTGGCCACTCTGAGTCCCAACAGTATCGTGACGTTACGCTATTTCAAGCAGTCTGAGAATTTCCAGATATTCAAGATTAAATACAACGAAACACTGATGACGAAAATAGCACTCAAAGAAGAAGAAATTTTTAGTTTTTACGTGTTTTGTCATAACTTCACAAAATAATGTTAGAGAGAATTCTGTACCATTCAAGATAATTGAGTAAATATTTTAAGTTTACAGAATTACTTAGAATTTTTATTCTGTAAATTTGAGTGTAAGCAGCAAGTTCTCCCATACTGACCCAGTTATCACAAGAACGTTTGAGTTCACAAGCAGCTTGTATTTGTTTAAGGTGAAATTTGGTTAATTCTAAAAATGTTGGGAAAATTTCAGCAAGCAAATTTGCATCATCCATCGTTGTGAAAAATGGGTGAAACTTACTTTAATGATACACAAGACCTGTGGAGATCATTGTTTGTGCAAAATACAGATAATTAATTGTTATTCAAGCGAAGTCAAAATAGTCACACTTCTGATGACAAAGATATTACCGTAAAAATCAGAAAACGTCCGCTTTGAGAGCAAGCGGTAATTTATTTAATTGTTTTGAAAAAGTTCAACAGTGTCAAGCTGTAAAATTAAAAATATTAATGTTTCAATATTCATATAATCCAAATCTTCAGCACTCCTCACTCTAAAATATAAATTATACAAACTGGTGCTCGTTTACTATGAAAAAAGTCCATACATAAATATGGGCAGCAAACATAGATGAATGAATTCAAGTCAAACTACAAGACTGAAAATGTCAGGATAGTTAGTATATTGCAAACATTCGAGTCCAATATATGTTTTATCGGGTGGACCTATACGACCGAAACAATAAAGTGTCTGAATTCGTATTCTTATGTTATGTTGATGTCGCTTCTTACGAGCTCCCAAACTGACCCAACAAAATTAAACTCAATAAAACAAACCCCCCCACCAACCACATCAACGATCACGACTAAATTTGTCGACTTACTTGCAGCCGATATACACACGAATCCGATGTAGATACATATACAGGGTCTGAAAATAAACTGGTTAATAGAAAAATTTCGTCTTCAAAAGTTTTGGGCTTCCTTATTATCTATTTTGAGAAATAGAATACCAATTTTCGAGTTTTCGTCTCCTTTTGGAGATATTGGCCCCTTTTTCTCCCAACAAGCTTGCGCGATGTTGGAGCAAATTGGGTGTTGGATGGGGGAAAAACGCGTTTAGAAGTAAATAAATAACTTGTACTTATCAGTAAAATCACTGTAGACACCGTCTCACCGTTCTCATAAATTGCCATTTTTAATTGGATATTACACTGTAAACAGATTTCACTTCTTGGTCAGCCGCCATATTGTAATTACTGAAATAATCTTAGAAAATGGACATACGTTTCCATACAATTATAAATACACTGTTGCCATTTACTTAATTTCAGAAGAAGAATTATCATATCAAGTATTCTATGCTATAGAAGAATACGTTGTAGACAATAGAAAGAAGTATCTGTATATGAAACACAATTAAAATGAAATTTATTCGAACAAGGAAACTAAGGAATACAATTAAATACAGATTTAGTATATTGTGGTTGTCTAGGTTTGTGTTTTGGTAATAGGTTTGTATCCTTAATATTTGCTAAACAACTACATTTTAAACTTCTATTTTATATAAAATAAGCTGTTCCGTAAAGTGATGCTATCTTTACTTGCTTATTAATTATTCTTTGTATGAAATACTTCGAAACCTAAAGTACGTACTAAAATTTCAAAATTTCCTAGTGTTTATTCTATGTATTTTCGACTAATTAGATTTAGAGGCAACGGTGTAGTATTTGAAACGTAAGTCGTTTCTAGTTTCAGTCATTTTAAATTTTAAAACAAAAATAATATGACATTTCACAGTAATAGCGGCTAGACGCTAGACAAGAGTCAAGCAGTGCAAGGTGAAATTTACGTGTTTACAGTGAATAATGTGAATTTTTCAAGAAAATACTTCGTTGGGACGGTTCCCACAGTATGATATTAAATACGTACGATTTCTTATATACCTCTACATGATTTTTTTCCCCACCCAACACCACTTTTGCTCCAACATCCCACAAGTTTGTTGGAACAAAAATGGGCCAATATCTCCAAAGGAAGACAAAAACTCGAAAATTGTTATTTTTGATTTTCGTCTTAGTTTAGGGTGTTATATCAGAAAACACCGTTGGTGTCACTGTTATCAGAAACGAGCCTGGTTTTGTTTTCACAATATTCTTTGAAAGACACTTGAATATGTTACAATACGTATAAACAATAAAGAACCATAAAACTGTCATCTGTAGGTATTTGAATTCAAGAAATATTCGAAACTTCTATACAAATACACATCAACAGCCCTGTATATTTATTTATATCCTTGCCCCATTCCACTAAAGCTCTCACCATCTCTCCAAAGCTCGCCCACCTAGAGTGTGCTTTCGTTTGCGGTCCGATTTCTAATTAACAAAAACAATAATCAAACTCGGGTGGAGCACACTGTTGTTACATTGCAAGGGGGATTGGTGTGCTCCCTTATATAATATTGGAGAGCAGAGAAGGACCGCAATAGTTGGAAGCTTGTTTTATGATTTCGAGCTTGCTGGATGCCACAATCAGGTTTTGGAATTAGATTAGAAATGAAATGTGAGTTTGCACTCTGAAATGGCGTACACATATTAGAAGAGAAAACCAGGCTCTGGTTGGTTATCGTCGTGTAGTAGTGACATTAATTCTGTCTAATATATGATATGAATATTGTGAGCATGTCTATAATAATCTATATTAATTAATTAATTAATTAATAATCTATAATAATCGAAAGTTTGCAGGGCGTAGGTACCTATTATAAGTTTGAACCTCTTTTCGTAGTGGATACTCTGTTTCGAGGATTATTGCCAAGTGGCCGTCTCGGGTATGGTTATTTCTAAAACCTCATGTAATAGGAGTTGAAAGAGACATAGTGAATGCATGTTTAGTGAAAGGACAAGAATATGGAAGGAAGTCTGTCATTAGTAATGTAGAAGTGAAATGTAGATTCGAATAAGGCTAATTGAGAAAGAAGAACTAGTTTTAGTAGATATATTGAAGTGGGTTTAAGAAAGTAGCAGGAATTGGATGAACTGAAACGTTTTCAATATAAGAGATAGCGGTTAAAAACGCAGGTAGTTTGGTTACTTCATCTTTTCTTGTGAATATGGGCTCTTAGGTAATTACCTTTGCCCTCACTTTTTTGTAATAATAATAATAATATATAGTTTTAAAGAAGAAGTAGGGTTCGAAAAAAATATCTTACCACAATTTTAGTAAATGTATTGTTTATAATGCAATGGTTAACAAAGAGTCTGTGTAAGACAATTTCAATATACTGAACATCAGAGATGGGATAAGAAAGATAAGAGAATTTCGTTGCTTGTTTCAGGGCCTTGAGGTCTGGAGATTGAATCCAGATATAATTATTAGCTCACAATCTGACAGTTCATTACTTTTAGTCCAACAAGTTATGGTTTGGTAAAACAGCTTTAAGCGCTTGATTGAAAGCTGACGAGAATTTCAATAGAAGCTTTCTGAGAAAGACAATTGTTAATGCTAAATTGTTTATATATATTTACTATCTTTATATGGAAAATGAAAATAATGGTGCTATTAATTGAATTTGTTTCCTCTCGCTTAACTAATTACCTCGAAAATAGCTAATATTAAGGTGTCATGAACAGAATTGGTCAGGGAATGAAGAGGCATATAGAAAGGTTGAACAAGAATATTTTATGATTGAAAATTCATAGTCAGTGATAAATGTAGTGATGTAGAGTATTTAATACATCTCATATTCGTTCGGAACACATAAAAAATGCATGCTTTTTGCTTAATAATTGCTTGAATTTGTTTCCAAGGATCTTTTTTTGTCAGCCATATCAGAAGAATTCAAGAAAATTTAGAAATATAAGAAAGTAAACAAACAAGAAATATCCTGGTGCCACTAATTTTTCATAGTCCAACGTACGTACTAAGCATTATTACTTGCGGTAAGGTTGCCAGTGCTTTTCCACGATGTGGCCACTGTATAGCCTATAATCTAAACCCACTGGGATTTTTCCAAATATTTCGCTATCTTCCTCGCAGTTTTTCAATTTATACTTTCGCCTTCGTGTAGATAAGATCATGATTCAAGTTTGCCCGATATTAATTTTCCATATTTACGTCAAGATCATCATGGAAAGATTTCATCGTAGTTTCTTTTCAGATGCAGCAATCAAGACGAGAACAAAACACATAAAATTAAACTAAAAGTCATTCTACATAAATCATATTCCATATCTTTTTTTCAATAACCCCTACTAACATGCAATTTAGCCATCTAACCCATCTATATATATATATATATATATATATATATATATATATATATATATATATATATAATCATGGAAAGAGGCCATCAGCGTAGGCCCGTTAGCTGACGCTTTGGAGAAGAAACAACATCGTTGTCGAAAATCGTTGCTGTATAACATAATGGTTCTTTTACACGCCATCCACTCCTATATCTATCTCTTTCTACCTTTTGAATGCAACAGAGCAACAACAATAATGCATTGTTCCAATCTCGTTCCAATTTCCGTTCGCCATTTGCAAACGAGGCCGCCAACACAGTCGAAAGGCGAAAAGTATATCTATGTGTAGTCGGAAGGAGAGACAAAGTGAAACTAATCCTAAATAGGAAATTATTGTTTTATTCAAACTGCCGTTGTTAATATTCGTGTCAAAGAGAATGAGCTCGTAAATTCAGTGGCAGCATTACAAGAAATATAAGAGGGATATCAGAATAAAGTATGTAATTCCATCGTCCCATATGATATGGGGTAATTTTTTCTCATGCTGATTTGAATATAGAATTTAAGCAAAATGAAAAAAAAACAAATGTTAAATCATTCCTCTTTCTTTTCTTTAGAGCGGTAGAGTCGCCCGGCGCCACGTACTTTCACACGTCCAACGTCGTCAGTATTAAAATACATTTATCAGGAAAGATATTTTATTCACATGGCTAACTGAAACGTTGTTGAATATCTACAGTTTCTCTTGAATCAAACTATTCCGAAAGTTCATCAATTTCTACATTTTGTAAACGTTTTACTTCGACAAGAGACTGCTTATCGACCAGAATTTGAAAGAGCTGCAATTACAAAATTATCCAATTGTGTTATAAACTTTCGCCAATTATTGTACATGTACATGAAAATATCTCGGCACCACTGATTCAGGCTATTATTCTACTTAAAAAGGGATTTAATTGAAACGTTAAGCAGTTTTACTCTCTGACAGCTTTTCCTTTGAAAAAGATTTGTAATAATTTTCATAAAAATACCAATTGCTAAAAATTCTATTTTAATGCCATAATAATCTCTATACAATAACGTCTACTTTCACCTTTGCTATTATAAAAATGAAATAATCTCTTCTTGTTTGGAAAGAATGAAGCTGCTACCTTGATAGGGATGTAGCACATTCAAGTGGGACACTTTTCACCCTTCACGAGCTGTCTCAAGTGTCCTGCTGAAGAACAACTAATGGAATATTAAATGATGGTGCACGCGATTAAAAGATTAGAAAATGAGAAAAAGAGAGACGCTAACGCGCGACACTCAAAACCCAAATTGAATGGAATGACTTCGGAGGGAGAAAATTATTGTTTTTATTTCCTCACAAAAGAAAGAGACACTTGCGACAAGATAGTAAATGAATTATTGATGAAGGAAACTTTCAGACAACCGCAGTTTAATATAAGTGTGCGAAGTTATATCTTCTAATTATTCTAATTGTTTCAACTGAAATTCCAGTTTGATTGGAAATAAACCTTGAGGAAGTTTTAAGGGGACCAACGCTTTTATCGCAAAGCAGCTTCTTCATCAACGCAAAGACAATTTGACAAGTTCGGTGTCAGGTTTGCATCAAAAGAGTTCTGTACTATGAATTATCTTTTTTTTTCAAAACTGGAAAGAAGTATTTCTCTTCAAAATTTTATGATCAAAAGTTTCAGAGATGGAACAGAGTGAACACCTCTGGGGGTCAGAAGATTAAAGCTCATTGCGAAATGAATATCTGAGCCTGAGCTGGATTCAAAAATTGGATGTTCTTGATGTAATTGTTTCATTTTCGCATTATTTTGTTACATGATACTCTTTACGATTCTCCATTCAAAAAAATATAATTTTGATAACTTTGCTTATTTATAGAGTCAATTCCATGTTTATTTCGCTTGCGCTGTTGTAATTCAGTTATTAGAAATTACTATTGCTCAGACGGTACCTTTTGATCAAAAAAGTTTCTTTCTATGGCCACCAGACCAGAGTATCTTACAGCTTTTTTAGGGGTAACTGTGCTGTGATGTGTTCTGTCGACTTGCCAGAAGGGTGAATTAATAATTGCAGCAGCAAACTGCAGAAGGAACAATTAGCGTTATCATGAATATTTAACTTGTCGGTGAAAGTAAATTCTATGAATTATGGAGAGGAGCAAATCCCCCAATGAGATAGGGGAAAGAGAGCAGTGTTTCGCTTTTGTTTTAATTGATGCCATTCCAATTGGGGTAGAGCTACTTAGATATCATTCTGTGAAAGTTCCTGAAGAGTTAACTTTCTTCTTTCTTCTTTTTAATTTTGTTTTTCATATTTTTTTTACGTTGATGATTTCGTAGAACATTTTCTAGGTCTGAGTGTTCTAATTTTAAATTATAACATCGTTATTTATTTCTAAGCCTTACTTCTACAATTTCTCATGAAAAGATCTTCGCATTGTTTATTTTCTACAAGATGGTCACTCCTCAGATTTTTATTCCAAACCGATGCTGTAGTTAGCCCATTGATGCTCCTCAACTTTACCATTACCGGAATTGTGAAGACCCGTAATCCACTATGAAACTTGGGAACAGGTCAACGCTGACAAAGTCAATTTGGCGAAACTCATGTTAAATGAAAAAGCAGCTTGTACATATTTGTGTCCTTTACATTTTAATGAAAGAATAAATATATTTCAAACTAAAATTACAAGCAGACATGTAGGTTTAGATAAATCGCGTCAGTGTTTCATTATCTCGGCATATTTAACTCATATAACCTTTCATAATTATCACCTATCATTACATCTGTTCAGTATTTGGAGTATATAGATACATTTATCTATACCTAGTCATACATCAAATAGAGGAAACACACAAGCGCTGGCTTCGCTTATCTATACTGTCATAATTCTCCAGGTATATGTAGTAACACTAACAGTATCCTCTATTCCTTCCGCGAAACAAAGGCCCCTCTCCATCTACCCAACTATAATAACTTTCTATACTGATGCTGGCCTCTTGTAATTGGTCGTGCCCGCTTATCAGAGAGAGAGAGAGACAGCCAGACAGAAGGCTCCGCCGGGCAATATAGATCTCTCGGACGCTTCTGCCAGTGCCATATCTGTGCGCCCAATTAAAGGCTATCTGGGCCCTAGCGATGCATTAATCTTCATTATTCGCATGTTTATGGGAGACAGAGAAGGAGGAGGAGGATAATGTGATGGCCTCTGGCCTAATCTTTCTGCGATGTAACGATGCCGATTTTATGATTTTGGATGGTGGAGATTTTAGGAGGCAGAGCAACTGAAAAAAAAGGTGAAATCTGGCCGCCAAAATGATGTCAAAGAGTGAGTGCTGTTGAGGCCTAAGCCTCCCATTAGATTTCGGATTTTGGAATCATTCAGAAGCTTTAAGATAATAGGGTTAGGTCATTAGACTTATAAATCCGTTATAGCCTACAACCCAAAAAAGTTCCATAGTCAACTACGAATGACAATGACAATGATAAGATGCATAACGACTGATCCAAAATAAAAATTGCGCACTCAGTGTACTGTGGAGTTTGAAATAATGTCTTGACTTAAAAATTTGTTTAGGATATTCTGTCGATTTTTATCACGTTTTTATTTCAACATTATTTATAAAAATGGCGCCACTTCTTTGATGTTGTACAACTAGATGTTTACTTCTTTCTTGAAGTGTTCATTCATAACTAAAATTAGTCAATTAAATGAACAATATATATAAATCAATCAGACTGGGGGTGGGGGGTTGATTATCCTTTCAGAGAGCGTCGCAAAATTAATGGTCCTACTTAATTGAAAAGGCGTGCATTGGTCGGCGGTTGTCGCCGTTAACGACTGGCTTAAAAGACGTTTCGCTCTCATTTACGGATCACGCAAAGTGTGCTCTTAAATATGCAGTCGCCTCATTAGACACTCACTAGCAGAGAGAGAGAGACGCCATGGGACACAAACACGCGACGTCACACACCACTTGAGAAGCGCCACCTGTTGAAGCAGTCAGCTCTACACTTATCGTTGACATAATATTATTAACCGCCCTTTTCACAAATGCTTTTGTTTCACGTGACATCTTGTGTAATGTTCCGGTTGCAGATTGTTTCCGGCTAACTAGGCCACCTGTGACAATTACCTACCTCATGCAACAGGTCCTTTTAAATGTAGATAATAAAAAATGTAAGCAAATGAAATTTGTAAGACAAAAAACTTAAAATAGTTTTTAACAGTGTTTTTTCAAGTCGCTAGGCCAGCTTATTCACTTAACCGGAAGCAATGAAAATTATTTCAAAATGGTAAAATGAATTGTTTTCGTTGTTTTGTGGCGGCAAGAGCCTTCTAGAAAATCCCGGAGTCAGAGACGGTTGGTTGTACTCAAACTTGATCTCGTACCTGGCGGCTTCTCGTCAAAAATTTAATCGCTTTTGAGAGTGAGATATGATTTCGAACCGGACTAATGAGCACTCTTTCAAAAGACATCAACCTTTCATAATGGACATAGTTGCTCGGCACATACCAGAATAGTTCAAGCCTTATTTTCTTTCCAATGCATCCAAATGAAGTAAATAAAAAAACTCAAAGGTGAATAACAACAATAAATGCATCCTCATCAATACCATTATAAAGCTTGATGTCATTGAACCCCTTTCCTAGCTCCTCGAAAATGTAAAGAAGGAATGCAATTTATTTACAAGCGCTCTAACGTTCTATCTAACAAATAATACTGAACACCTGATACACACTCGGGAGTAACTCTAATCAATCTTGTGTGTATGTGTATATAGATGGCAGCAAATCGATATTGGAAGTTGATGTTCCGTAAATATATCAGCGCGCACAATATACGTACAGGGTAATTTAGGAGGATAGTCCCGTTAGATGTTCTGAGGAAACGATTCTTACTGTTTTTCATTTAAATTTGAATTCATTATTCCATATCATAATTTTTCAGTGAAAGCCTTGTTCAGAGGTTAACTCAGCGGATGAATAACTAAGACTTATATTGTTTAATGTTCTGTGAATGGAGGTAAGCGAGTAGGCTTTGAAATATGCAAGGACATTACTTTTGTTAATTTTATGAACTGTGACAATGTAGGAATCCAGTTCCCTTGCTTCAAAAGATCCTAAATGAAAATAAAATAGAATAAATTTTACAAAATTTTTAAATATGTGATGTATTGTGAAAAATGACTTCAATCAACAGAAGATAAGTGGGTAATACTATTACCGTCCCTACCAAATACTCCAACCCGTATTGGATTACATCTCTGGCAGGTGCAGAATTTTATAGAATATACTAATATTTCATCAAACTTCTAGCCCTTATGCTTTTGTTTTATTAGAAACTTCTCATAAAGCCACCAATAAACATTTTCAAAACTAAAATATAAGTGTAATATTCTCAAAACTTCCCCCATGGTGAATAACCCTGTATATGTCTATAATGACAATGCAACATTAGAAACGAGAAGCCGTTTACTGAACGTTAATGATGTTGGGAGGTTATTGTTGTTTATTTTTATTCTTTACAACGAGAACATTGTATATAGTTACCTATAGGTAATGTTATTGGCATTTCGTAATGAGAATTTCAACTTGCAACAAAAAAGAAATAGAGTAGAGGTAGGTATGTAGTTTATTTGGCGAACAGTTTGAAAAATTTTTACTCTAATGTATACTGCCAGAGAAAGCAATGACATTACATTAGATTGCTATAATAAATGAAGAGTACCTAATAAACATGGAACAGAATGGATACCATAATGAATGGCAAATAAAGACATTTCTTGAGTTGGGTTGATATATAACTCATATTCAATATCAAGCAATCTTCCATACTGGATCAGCTGTGGTTTAAAATTAGAGAGCTGATATGGAATAGGTTTACAATACCCAATAAAGGACCTGGTCCAGACAATATTCCAACATGTTTTCTGAAAAATTGTTCCGCAAATCTTATAGAGCCTCTCTATATTCTTTACAATTAATCATTATGTGAGGGATACTTTCCACAGATCTGGAAAATAGCCAACATCACACCCTTATTCATATCTGGGGATAAACATATTATTGAAAATTATAAGCCTATTGCAAATCTATGTATTACTGATAGAATATTCGAAAGCATTATTTTTGATTTCCTTTTTTTTCGATATAAGAACGTATTGAATATACAGCAACACAGTTTCGTTAGAGATCATCCTGTAGATTAAAATCTTTTTATTTATATAGAATATACACGTAAATTGCAAAATATGGATAGCAAAACTCAGGTTGACTCTCTATACACTGGTTTCAGCCCAGCATTGGATAGAATCGACCATTCGATTCAAATTTCCAAACTTGCGACTTTTGTTGTGGACATTACATTTCTTAAGTGTTACTAGTAACTGTAAACAATCATAAATATGATAAAGTTCTGGTAATTTCCGGTGTTCCTCAAGGATTCCACCTGGGACCCCTGCTGTGCAATATTTATATTAATGATATAGATAAATGTTTCCATTCTTCCAGATTTATCATGTACGCAGATAATCTGAAGATATTTCACCCTGTTACTTGCCACAATGATGCAAATTTGATCCCAAAAGATTTAGACAGGCTCACTGAGCATTGCGAAAACAATAATCTTTACCTAAATTTATTCAAATGTTATCACATTTGTTTCACCAAAAACTCAATCTTGATTCCAACCCTGTATGAAATTTCAAATCAGAAGCTGGAAGCAGTCAAGCAGATAAAAGATCTTGGAATAATACTTGATTACAAATTATTAATTGACCAACACATATGCAGTGTACCCAAGAAAGCTAATAATTTGCTGGATTTCATTATCAGATCATGCTACGAATAAAGAAACCTCAAAATGCTCAGAACTCTATATATGTCTTCTTAAGTTAATAGTGTTCTGACTTATGGTTCAATTAATTGGAACCCGCTCTATAATATTTACGTTCAGAAACTAGAGAATATCCAAAATAATTTTATTGATTATGTAAATTGAAAATGCTTTACACATGTTAATAAAAGAAGCAACGTTCGGAAAAACTTGAACCTCATTTCTCTTGACCACCGGAGGAAAATTGCTGACCTTAAATTCCTTTACAAAGTTGTAAATCACAAAATAGATGCAAATTAAATTGTTGGTTAAATCCTATATGCTGTACCAGTTTACAACACACGCCACACTAACTTATTCTTCATCGAGCAAGCGAAAACAAATTATTCTCTCAATTCCCCTCTACACAGGATAATAAAGACTTACAATTTACTATCATATTCTGTCAGTATAGACATATTTAGGAATAGTCTCCACAATTTCCAAAATATCGTAAGATAATACTTCTCTCAGTAAGAGTACAACTGAATGTCTGACAAGTTGAATTTTCACAAAATATTTCTTCCTCTTATTAGGTTTCAATAGATAAATGTTTTTTTTCAAATTGTAATATTATAACCATTTAATGGATATATATTTTTGGTTTCGTCCTGTTTATATCCTATAATAAATAAATACTCGTAAATGAATAAATCTCAGGCAATAGCTTCCTAAATACTTAAGGTTACTCAAGAAGTGAAAAAACAAATAAGATTCAGAGTTATAGACTTTATCTAGTTTAAAATACTCCTAATAATAACATCTTAACCATGATCGACAAGCATCGGTAAAATCACTTTTTCATCTGTGAAGTTAATGTCGTCCAAAATTATATTAGTAAAATAATTGAAAGTACAAAAAATATACAAATTTAATCTATAAAATCACAGAATCATTCCCTCAGAAAAAAACATTGGCCAGGACCAGAACTGGTCCTCTCTAATTTATCAAGCCATCAAAATATACCGGTGATATTAGCAAATTAAAAAAAGTAATGTAAATATCAAGATATACGAGCAAAAAAATATAACCTTCTGAAATGGGCTTTCTATTTTTGTGAACTTCCCATCATCTTTTGTTACTGTCATGGTGGCCTGACATGAACATGAATTATTCCATTTGTGGGAATATGTAATGTCAAGAGGAATTACATGACGTAACATCAACCATAACATAAGCTGTTTGGATAAGCGAAAAATATCAATATTTTATTCTCAATATAGGAAGAATACACACGTTCAGCGGTTTTCTATATAGGGGATCAAGATGAAAAAGAAGATGGTAAATACGTGTATCAAGTACACCTATATGGTAGAAATCCCCTTGATGCTTTCACTCAAAACAGACAGGCCAATATCTTAAAGTTTTCCTTGTATTGGATCAGTTGTTACGATTGCTTAGAATATATGTATAATAAAAGAAATAAAGAAATGAGTATTATTCGGTTGGATGATTATGGTATTATTTATATTTGAGAGAACATTCTATGCAATTTGTCCAGATTAAAGTTTTACTCATTTATTTCGACAAAGCATTTGATTCAATAAAAATAGCCATTTGGAAAATCCTTGATGAGTATAGGATTCCTGAAAAATTGATCAATATCATAAAGCAAACTTATGATGAATATGAGTGCCAAGTTATTCATCAAGGCAAACTAACTGATCCTTTTCTCGTCATGGCAGGGGTGAAACAAGGCTACCTTCTTTCACTAATCATTTCCTTGATGGAGCTAGACAATGTAATAAGCAATAACAATGGAGAACAACTGAGAGAAATATCGAAGATATTGATCGTAGACGACTAGTGTTTACAATGTCACAACATCACCGAAATGGCTGATAAAAGAAGGAGAAGTGATAGAGCCGAAAAGCAACGAGGAAAATACCAAGGATAAAAGGATATAAATAACATGAGGAAAATTTGGGCAGTATTGAATCTGAGTAATGGGCACTGATAAATATGTTATATAACGAATAAAGAGAGAGATTGCTCAATTAACATCAGTTTGAAGATCTCACTAAATAAGAAGATACTTAAATTCATATAAAGCTAGCAATCTTTAAGGTTAATGTAAAATCCCAAAAACTGTTCCCAATCAAAACTTATGTATAGTATGCCAATAATAGCAATAGCAAAGTAATCAAACAGCGGAAGTATAGTTTTATGGATATATAAGTATTCCTAGAAGAAACTCGAATGAAACCATCAAAGATAACGTAAAGTAAACAGAACAAGAAACAATTTGAGAAAATCCATCGAAAAATAAAACGACTTAAGAGGAAATTGCTCGAATTAGGAATTTCGCTCTGGCGAAGAGAATAAACATTCACGAATGATTGGCTTAATGCAAAAAAATTTATTTAATTGAGGACTGCACATGGAATGATGGAATAACAACAGAAATGCTACAAACCACCATAGCAAATATAGCAGCAAAAGAAAAACAGATCCCATCAGATTGGTTGATAGGGATAATCTTACCCATATATAAGAAAAGAAAAACGTGACTGCTAGAACTATAGAGAAATAATCCTGTTGTGCACAGTCGCCAAGGTATATGAGAGATTGTTAGATATTAGAATAAATAGAACATGAAATAGAAGAGGAGCCGTGTGGTTTTAGGAAAGGAAGAGGAATTCAGGATCATATCTTCACCATAAAACAGATGATGAAAAATACCGATGAATATAATATGGAACAGCTTTAAAAAATAATAATCTTTAAACAAGAATTTGAGGGAAAATATTGCAAGCGTATACGGACGTACTAGAAATTATGTTAGAACGAAAAATTCAGAATCAGAGGAGTTCACAACCGAATAAGGACTAAGAGAAGGCGGAATACTAAGCCCAACGTTATTTAATATAATCCTAGACGATGTTATGAAAGAGGTAAAAGATAAAGTCAAGAAGCTACTAATAGTATATAGAAATATAGGGCTAATATACATAACGCATTGTGCATTTGCAGACGTCCTAATGATATGTGCAAGAAATGAAGAAGAACAAAAACAAAACGAAAACAAATTGGGGTTGGTGCAGCACTAACCTAACCTAACCTAAAAATCAACATAGACAAAAACTAAAGTAATGGTATTAGGCGCAAATGACGAACAAACGTCCATAGACCTAAACAACGAAAAATAGGACAAACAGATGGATTTTAATATCTAGGTATAATGATACAAGAAAGTGAAAATCACAGAAAATGAAACTAACAGTATACAAAACCATAGTCAAACCAATATTATTATTTGGATACGAAAGCTGGACACGCACAAATTAACAAAAATATAAAATACAACCGCGGAGATGAAATATTTTAGAGGAATATAAGGGGTTACAAAAAGAGACAAGATAAGATGTGGAAGAATAAGAGAAGATCTAGAGATAGAACCCATAACGAACAATTCGGAAGAAAACAACAATTAGGATGGTTTGGACACTTAACCAGGATGAATAACGACAAAAAGATATGGCAGGCAAAGTCAGTCCAAAAACAAAATAGAGAGAGACCAAAGAAGAAGTGAGATGATACAGCGGCGGAAATTCTGAAGACAAGAAATAATACATGGGTAGAAGCAAAAAATATGGCGTGAGACAGTAAAGCATTGGCAAAATTCATACAAGATTAATACATACACCTTAACACCTTAGGGTAGATAAAGTTATTGATTATATTTGTATAATTACCTTCAATATAGTTTGATTTCCAACAGATAAGTTAATTTTCGAGAAGTTGGAGCATTTGAAATGCGTGATAAATTATTACATATAAAAAAAGTACCATTTTAAATTAAGAAAAAAATATTTTCTTTAATGATTAGAAAACCCAAAGGTGTGTTTTCACACAACCTTATATGCATTAAATATTTGAAAATATTAAAAACTAAATAAACGGGTGATTAGTGAAAGAAATCAATTACGTCATATTTCAATAATTAGCATATTTCTTAGAAATCAAAGTACGTCCCATGGGACAAAATAATCATTATAAAATATGTCCCTGACCCCAGAATAAATCACCCTACATTCAAAAGGAGCCGCCACTGAGGTAAAGAGGATTCCTCCCTCAAACAAAAGGCATCCTTGTCACTTTTCAAGGATTTATATATTATATTCAACATTGTTGCGACTCCTTTGGGTAGGCAATAAATAATTCTTCCGATAGCTTCTGCTTCTGCTGCTTTTGCTTTTAGGAACACAGCAAAGAGGGCGCTTCGAGGTAGTGACTACAAGTTTCTCTAACAACAACAACAACACGAACAACAATGAAGTCGTAATTTAATGAGTCTTCGCGACTTCTCTCTTGTGGCTTCCGTCCTCTTTTAGAGTGTGTGGTGGGTGATAATAAATAATGTGGAAACGCCTAGAATATGAGTGAGGTACCTTTAGCAATGAATGGAGGAAAAAAATGTATAGATACCTTTCTCTATGGAAAGTGAAATAGTTCGAAAAGGAGAACGTGGTAGACAAGTTTTATAGTTAAAGTGTAAGCAAGGGGTCATGTAATTGATCTAGTTCACAAGAAAATAAATAATTTTAGTCTCAAAAGATGCTGCAACAATTCTTGATCAGAAATTTCAGTAAAATCATCTGTATGGTAATATCGATATATAAAAAACAATTTAAATTTGTGATATAATAAATATGGTCGAATACCTTGATATCCGTACTATAAAAAAATATACGTGAGTTAATTCAAAATAGAGTTAAATGACACTATTGGTATTCACTTTGCATTTATAAGTTTAGTTCACAATAATTGAAAGAATACATCACACTTCCACAAAAGTTAATTTAAAATCATCAGCGGCCGTTTGTACGCCTATTTTTGTATTGAACCACAAGTAGAAGTCACTTGGATTTAAATCTAGAGATCTGGTTGTTGTTGCTTTGAGCTTTTGGCTATGGTCACGCAATCGCTAAACCAGAGCTATTAATGCCAGAATCGGGATTCTTTAGCGATTGAGGTTGTTTTTTGTCCTATTGGTATTCCCGTTTCAGTAATCGAAAACTGATATCTTATCACATAGTTACATAATAGATAAATAAATCGCTATTTCCACAAATTATACAGGCGAGTACAAGCAAGCAACTTATTGTATTCATATGGTAAAGTAAAATAGGCGTATATTGAACTTTAGTAGCTAAGGTTCGATTTTATTATGTCCGTTTGACCGAAGATTGAAATTCAACCGACGGATAAACCTAACTTTCTGTATTATAAGCCTTCAAACTAAGGTTGAAATGACAGCAACTGACAGTTTTCTCAAACATTACAACCGTAGATTTTCTTTCAACCAGCGATTGACCGACCGACTGTTGGATTGTCCTATACAAAACTGACCCTCAGTGGGATAATTCTGATGTCTTTTTTATACATGTGATGTTGAACAGCTTATTATATTCAAATAACTTGTCAGGTCATGTCTATCTGATCCACTGAGTAAAAATTGCAATAAAAATATTTTTTTATTGCAGCAACTGGTATAAGCAGCAGTGAGCACATTCACTTACTTATAACATTAAATAAAAACTATTCATAATAACGTTGAAGTTACGTGAGTCGAAATTTTTGTTTCCTTCCCTTTATTATGGAGGATAGAGATAACGAGGACCATTAGTTATGGATACCAAGCGGAAAAACTGTTCCACTTGAACTTCAACCTCTGCAGTGTTCACTTGGATTGGAAGGAAATTAAATCAATTTTCGTACGGGCAGTACACGTGGTAGAAGACTCGGGTCTTGGGCCCCCGAGGTGGATAGGGAAGTCTTTTGCCGTGATTTTCTTTGGAGGTTAAATGTACGTGGTAGCGTGATCTGGCGGAGACATGAGGAACACCTCGCGGATAACCTCAAGGGCGTGACAGTGACGGTTATATTCTGATCAGAGCAATTTCCAGAACCTTCCTTTACACGTGCTTTGCATAATTCTTTTTATTCAAAGTATTAATAATAAGTGTAGTAAAAGTTCAGTGGCTGGAGGTATGGTGTAGAGCCAGACAATCCTCAGTCACACGGACGAAGGAATGCTGGCTTAATGCGCCGAAAAGGAAGCAAGAGCCAAAAAACCTTAGAAGAAGAACTGCCCGACTTGAAGCAGTAAACAACAGTTCAAGAACCGAACAGGATGGCGCTAGTGTGTAGGATAACATATGTTGTGAGCTTAGCAATTCTATGAATAGTGAAGAGTGTGTAACATATAATTATTAAGTATTATTTTCCGCATGTATTTGAAAATGATAAATTAATTTTTAAATAGTTTTTATTACTTTCGGTTCTTGTATCAATGGACTCCGCAGCGATTTCTCAGGCCCCACACGGTCTAGAGACTTGAAATTTCGAATTCGTACTTAGATCGCAGACATCTCGCCGCCTGTTAAGCTCCAAGTGTGATCCAATATTGGTAATTATAATTATCTCATTCAATCTCATTCAACCAAGATCATTATTTTGTCGACATGGAACGACAATGGGATCCGTCACTGGAATTACGCACGAGCATGGAGCGTATATATACGTCTCGTTCTCTGGTATATAGGTACTTTCTGGAAGATCGTCTATGGTTATGTCGCAATTGTCAGATGTCAGACTTAAGTTTAATTTTATGTTGTGGTAGACAAACAGTAATTTGTTATGGAATTGCTGTTGCTGGCAAACACATATACATAAGTATAGTTAAAATCGAGAAAAGGATAGCAATAGTAGGTACTCATCGCTACGGTTTAAATCTTAAATGCCCAATAAAAACTATTTTTATTTTTTTTTTTAAATTTCACTTGTTAATAATAATATATCATTTATTTTGAAAAGAGCGCAATTTCAGAGCGCAAGCTTTTCTTTCCTTATTTACTCTTATAACTTTTAGCGCATTTATTTGGAATCTTCAATATTTTGCAAAAGTAAGTGCTGAAATCACCATCAAAAACAATCTAATGAGTTATCGTACGTATTTTAATTCGCAATCGCATGAATTAGCCTCGGCTTTGAACTTGTAAATAACTAGAATATAACCCAACAGGAGCAGTATCTGCTTCAACTACTACTGCATCCGCTTAATAGCAAACTATAGAATATATTATAAATACATGTATACCTTCTATACATACGTTCTTAAAAGCTCCTCTCTATGTGAATAATTGTTCATCATATTCACGTTTATTTTGCGATATAATAATTTTCTAACTCGATTTACTAAAGGCGGGTGGGCCCGCTGCTTCTGGCCATTATTCTATGTAGTATGTTATGTGTAGGAGTTGAATTTATTCTGAAAATGAATAAACATTACCTACCCAGGCAGGTAGTGCATGCAAGAAAACTAATTAAAACCGGTTTGTATATATATATATATATATATATATATATATAACTCATAAATATGCGTAGAACTTGAACCGGTGGTGCTCCAGAATCCTAGAAACAATAACACAAAAGCAAATGAAAATATTTATTTAATCTGTTTTCAGTTCATCTTTGGAAAATAAGTTACTTTTCTTTGAAACGACATCACGTATATAGTTCTTTTCTGAATAAATGGTTGACTACGTTTTTTTTTTACCTAGGACGGCCATAAACATGCAATAAACTGTCGGTCATGGTCGGATAATGATATAGCGGTAAAATTATATTTAAATATATTTCTTTTACGAAATAATTAACATGTATTCATGCCATTGATTATATTATATAAGCAAGCAACGTCTGTGAGATTATTTGTTTCCTAAATACATTCATAATTTCAATTTTGATTGAATTACCTAAATATATTATATACGGACTTAAATATATAAAGTCCGATCCTGTAGTGTGGATTGTGTACATAATGGCAATACACCCGGCAGCTTTATTGCAGTAAATAAGTCACTACCATTTATTGTGGAAAATACTTTAATAACAGAGATGATTTCAATGCCAATATTTCCACCAATTTTACATCTAGAATAATTTATTTAATCATAATAAACATTAGAAATAGAGATTTCATTCAAAATTATTGATCTTATCTATTTGCTTAATTGAGAGGTAAGTAATGTATAAATTATACTCAATGATAATATTTCACTTCCTAACTTCTTGTACATGGTTATTTCAATAATATTGATATATTGTGGAACGAAAACATAGAGTCATTAAAAGTCTTGAGTATGGAAACCTTCTACCAACTCGCATGTAGAATCAGTCCGAACACCAACCCAGATCCATCCAAAGACATGCACCATGAGAATTTATCCAACATATATCTTACGGATTTGCCGATGTGGAACCCTTCACCTTTAAGTCCTCGTCGCATTGACAAACTCTCACAAAAAA
This sequence comes from Crioceris asparagi, assembly GCA_958507055.1. Classification (NCBI taxonomy): domain Eukaryota; kingdom Metazoa; phylum Arthropoda; class Insecta; order Coleoptera; family Chrysomelidae; genus Crioceris; species Crioceris asparagi. The sequence continues at coordinate 13,199,483 of OY293831.1, read as the reverse complement.
ACACTACACACAAATATAACGAGAATTCATCCATAGAGCTCAATGATAGCTCTTTGGATATTACAGTTATGGAACCCTCCACCTAGGTGGTCCAGGCAGACTATCAGATTATTATAATAACATTCTACATAGATACATGGTAAAAAGACTATCAAAGTCCAGCCATAGGGTTCAGAAATATACAATAGACTTTCAGGTACGGAACCCACCACATAGAGTCCCACGGACACTGGAAGTATAACAGTACTTTTACTCAAGGTATAGTAAAAACGTGTGCAAAATTTGGTTGGAATATCTCAAATAGTTTAGGTGTTGAATCTTTTGAATTTCCCATGAAAAGTCTGCCAAAACAATTTGCTTATATATCTTGTTTTGAAAATGAATATTTCATACGATATTTATTGGGTTTTTAAATAGTTTTTATTACTTTCGGTTCTTGTATCAATGGACTCCGCAGCGATTTCTCAGGCCCCATACGGTCTAGAGACTTGAAATTTCGAATTCGTACTTAGATCACAGACATCTCGCCGCCTGTTTAAGCTCCAAGTGTGATCCAATATTGGTAATTATAATTATCTCATTCAATCTCATTCAACCAAGATCATTATAATGTCGACACGGAACGACAATGGGATCCGTCACTGGAATTACGCACGAGCATGGAGCGTATATATACGTCCCGTTCTCTGGTATATAGGTACTTTCTGGAAGATCGTCTATGGTTATGTCGCAATTGTCAGACGTCAGACGTTATTGTTAATTTAAAGTTTAATTTTGTGTTGTGGTAGACAAACAGTAATTTGTTATGGAATTGCTGTTGCTGGCAAACACATATACATAACTACATAAGTATAGTTAAAATGGAGAAAAGGATAGCAATAGTAGGTACTCATCGGTACAGTTTAAATCTTAAATGCCCAATAAAAACTATTTTTAATTTTTTTTCAAAAATTTCACTTGTTGTTGATTAAATGTGAAGTACCATTTTTTAATGCAGATACATCCAGGAAAATAACAAAAAATGTTGAATATAAGAATTGGACGAAGAAAATTATAATGACATGATTTTTTTAAGACGCTTTATCATCATGAGACGCTTGGTAAAAAATACTATAGCTATATATCTGCGGTACGTATATAAGGAGATAGAAATTGAGAAGACATATAAGAATTCAAAAGAATGTCGTTGAATACTTTGGAATTGCAATTTGATGAGTATTAAGAGAATAATTAAAATTACACTTTTAGCAGTCATTATTACACCAAATATAGGTTATATGAATTCTGTGACATGAATTTATCAAGTTTAATTATACAATTTATCTAATGCAGATAATACACTATAAAGTTTAACCCTGTATTAAACGTTGTGGGGTGAGTAATTTTTCAAAATTCGCAGATTGCTTTCAATGGTTTATTTTCAGCACCTTGTACACGACCTTCTGTAATAGTACAAATGTAACTTTGGCTATCGCGTTTCAACTACTATCGACGTATGTCTCTTATTGACTGATAAAATAAGCTGACTGATTTTCCCCACCCTGTATATCTGTATTTTGACATGACATTCATCGATAATGTTCTATGATTATCTAGACGCTCGTAATATTGTTCTAGAAGCTTGTCAAACTGACAAGACTGTGATAAAGTGCACCTCACATATAGTTTCTGAAAGGTTCGAGAATAAATCTACTTAATTCTAGAACTAATTAATGAACTCTATATGAAATAACTATAGCAAATAAGGAATTAGAACAAATACATACTACAGTAAATAATAACAGTGAGTACATGATACACTATCCACGTTGGAATACTCATAATTACATGCACACGACCAATGTACCAATGCAAAATATCAATTATACCAAGATGTGAGATATGGTCCTATACATCGTCTGTAGCCTTGTCCCTAGAGAGGACCTCCCGGAATATTATGTCATTTTCCCGAGCTGACCCACGTACTGACCGACACACCACCACCGGCACCCCGGCAACCATTTGCCGAATTGAATTATCATGGTGGTCGTCCCGGGTCCCATCGTGTCCGAGAGAAGAGAGAGCCCGAACGCAGGCTGCATACAAAATTTGCAAGAGCACGAAGAGACAAAAAAAAAAGATGTGGATGGAGGTCGTAATGTAATATAATATAATCATTCTCTACAGGGTGTACCAGCTAAGTAGACCTTGAATGAGCCGTTTCTAGAATGCTAGTTGTGGTACGGGAGACGACGGTCTTTTAGAACTGTGAAGAGACACTTCTTAATTTGTAGCATTTTGCTGTTTTATTCTTCTCGATATCGTTATCAGCTTAAGAAATATGAATTAGATTTTTTTATTGTATATTTCAACACGTAGGTATGTAGAATTTTTGAAAAAAGAAACAAATTTAATTCGAAGCTAAGCAATTATATTTACTTTAAAAAAAGATTAAAATTGGACTATGGAAGAAAACGTTATCAATCATTAAATTTGATCTAATTTTTGGTTGTCTCGAATTTTATATCTGTGAGGGATTACATTATTTGGAAGAGAAGCTAAGGTAGATCATTTGGAATATGTAATTTTTTTAATAATCTCAATATTGCGAAAATTATCAAGAATAATGATACAGTGGGACCTTAAGTTATATAATAAACTGGAATGTGATATTGAGTAGCCTTTTCCATTTAAAATAACTTAGCTTAAGTCTTCCTTCAGAACCAAAAGTTCTATCTTAACGGCAATAATTTTAATCTAGTAGAAACAGCTAATGAAAATTCTACGTTGTAGGTACACCCTGTATGAAATTGTTGGTGCCCGATTTTATTGCAGCTGGAAGAGACCTTAAAAATATTATATCATATTATGCGAAACGCGACCTCCTCCATCTAGACCTAGATAATAAGAGAGCGAACAAGTTATGTGGTTGGTTGAGCTAGTCGGAAAAATATTTCGCAAACGTGGATCTGCTAGGAAAAGGAGTTTCTCTTTTTTGGAGCAAAAGGGGCTTAAAGGACAAAATGGAAATTTAGTATCTCAAGATCAGACTGCTCCAGAAGGTAACTATCTAGTTTTTTATAGACTAGAATTATTGCTGTGCGGTAAAAGAGGGAAAAATACAGCATCACCTGAATCTAAAAGACTAGTGCAGTTGATTGGAATAAAATAAATAAAAGCGATATTAAATTATTCTCACATAGCTTATCAATATCTCAAACTAATGAATTTGTTAGTTAATTGATCGTAATCTCCAAATAAAGTTATAAAATTGAATATATATATAAGGTGTTGTTTCAGTTAACCCACAAGGATCTCACTGCGGACTCTTGTACTCTCGTTTGTTCATAGTAGAAGTAAATCTTGGATATATGATTAAAAATTCACACGTGAGAGTTCAATAGCAAAATCTGAAGAGATAAAATCCTATCACTTTTACTAAGAATTAAAATGTATGGCGGATACGTTAGGTTGAGAAAAATAATTCTGATTCGAAAATTTTATATGCCGGTTTAGTCGTTCTACTCTAAAAAATCAAAAGAGTTTAATGATTCAGTTCCTCGAAATTTTATTCTATTCTTGTACCTTGCGCATTGGCATTCAACTCAACTAGCCATCTGCATATCTGATTTGAAACATTTGAAACATCATAGAACCTACTTCCAAAAGAAAAAACGACCGAGTGGTTTTGGGCGTGATAACGTCTACGGGCTGTCTGATATGAAAACATATCATTGTATTTTATCCTAAAATAATGAGTTTCTTCATCTTATTTTTTCTATCTAGGTATCTCATTCATACTCGGTAGAAAGTGTAGGGAGGGTACAGTGTTATTTATTATATTTTTTATGTAGTATATTTTGGTAATAGCGGAAATAAAAAAAATCAGTTTACAACGTTGAAAAAATAATTGAGTCAATTTCTTAAATAGAATACCCTGCATATTATTAGTTATAATGAAAGTCCTCTTTGTTCTGACTGCAAATGTATCCAATTTCTTAGCATTTGTTTCAGTCACTTTTGAAATATTTTAGTTCTAAATAAATTAATCTTTTTAAATTATAACAAATAATAATCATAATAATTTAATCATATAGATTTCTAAAGTATATATTACAATTTATAAGGAAAACAATAAGAACACAACAGTAAATACAAAGCTAATTGTCTTTTACATAACCCTCTTTAATTTTGAAGCACCGATTATTACGTAATAATTTATTATTTGTACAATAGGTAATAAAATTTGGATTTCTTGTGTTTAATTCTAACAGTGCTTTAATGAGTTATAGTAGTTTTCCAGGTATCGCCATAAGAATCTATCACACAGGCTTAGATCCGGGCTATTCGCTGGCCATCGGACGGTTCCGTGTCTCTCTATCTAGAGCCAGTATTTATTGTTTAGATAATTTTTCACTTGTAGAACATTGTGGAACGGGATCTCATTTTGATATTTTTTGTTATTTTCTAATAATCGTTCTATTTCCGTCTAAAAAAATAGATATCGTTCACCAGTGAGGGATCGGTCATATATAATTGGCCCTATTACCATATTATCTGATATACCACACTACAGATTAAGAAATTTTCGTCCCTGTATATTAGCAGTCTGTATTTGGTGTGGATTTTCCGTTCACCACAAATGCTTATTTTTCCGATTAAATACCTCCGCTGATGTGAAAGAAGCCTAAGCATTTCAGCACTATGCAAGCCTCTGTCTTCTATTTTTTTGCACATCAGGAACTGAATTTTCTGGATTTTCTAAAAAATAATAGGTAGGTATTCTAAAAAGTCTATAAAGAGATAGTTAGTTTCTCAATATTTTTTATTGATGGGATCCTTCTGCCTGGATGTATTTGATAATATTCATATCTCACTCTTCCAATGCTGTAATTTGATAAAAATAACCATTTGATATATTTTTAAATAATTTCCTATTTTTGCAATACGTTTTAATCTTTAAATTATTTTTATAGGAATAATTGTGTTTGAACTCAATAATTTTAAAAATGACTGAACCAAATGCCAACGAACTATATATATATATATATATATATATATATATATATATATATATATATATATATATATATATATTTGAAAACAGAACAAAGAGGACTTCTATTCTAATTAATAATATACAGGATGTTCCATTTAAAGAAATATGACTCGATAAAACCTTTCAATGTTGTGAAGTGATTTTTTTATTTCCGCTACTACCAAAAGATACTACATGGAAAATCATAAAACTTTTATACCCAATGTTTTTTCTACCACTCGTAATAAGAGCTTTAGGTGGGTGTCAAAATATAATGAATAACCCTATACAATACAACTTTATATATTCTTTACTTAATTTCTTTTATATAGATACAGCTGTATCTGAGAGGCTCATCCTCCCTGAATTCTACTCGTCTAGCACAATTGTTATTTTATTATGAATTTTCAATTCTCTAAATTTTATTAAAGAAATAACCTACGTCTTTTACTTACCGCAATATTCTTTATTTTTAAATCTGTTAGAAAGTCTAACTAGAACTGTAACTATGAGCTCTATTACTTTTAGGTGCTTTGGGTTTAAGCTTCATATTTTGAGTTCAAGATTTACCAGTCAAAATATTGACAATTATTATTAACGACAGAGATGCCACTTAAATTAGAAGGACAATGTTACATTCAGGATCTATAAATATTCCCATTCGTTATATCTTTTGCCAGAACTGATGGTATTGAAACACTCGTTAGAAATTTCAATTTTTAAATTCGAAATACCTCAGAATCGTTTCGCAATATACCCAAAAGTTAAATGAAAATAAAACACTCATTCTCATGTATTTTTAAATACCCCCATTGTGTGGTCTCATTCAATATGTCAAAAACAACTACAAAAAAAAACCATTCAGCTATAAAAAAATCTGTTATACATAGAACATGTCCCAGTGGGCACTACACCACACTAAAATGAATCCAGCAAACAGCCTATAACAATATCTAAACCAATTCCTGGCTGAAACAGTATGTGTGCGTGTGTATGAAAACCATGCAGAATATGCTCAAAAGCAGGATACTCCAGGAAAGATAGGATCAAATAAAAAGGATTGCAATACAACACATTCTGATAATTTCTTTCTCAGTGGAAATATAATAGGGGGTGTTTGTTCTCTGATGGTAAATTAAAAAGAATCATATCGTAGAAGAAGTTCTATCAAGAATGTAGATAGTTGGATTTACTGCTGAGCTACCTCAGAATGAGACCCTGGTGGTCTAGTTGGTAGACGTTGGTCTTCTAATCACGAGGTATGGGGTTCGAGCCCAACTAGATCAAGAATTTTCTCCTTAAATGAAAATTTCCTGAAAAATTCTGGGGATAGAACGATCGCTATAAAAGGGCAAAAACTAGTGGTTGTCCCTTACCAACTCGCATAGAGGCAGTGTGGTAAGGTACGCCATGAAAAATACCCTGATCTGGTTGAATGGTATGACTCCTAGAGGCATATGGGTGGTTCCGAGTTCAGTTGCAAAAATTGACAAGGCTGTGAAGGGGAGGCCTGTTCAGTAGTGGGCATACAAAAATGGCTCACCTCAGAGTAGTAAGTTAGAATAGGTTAGGTGATCCTAGACCCATTGTACTGGGTGTCCCATTTTGGGTACTTTTGCGGGGTGTCTCCGTTATTCTTATAGATAGAAAGTTGCGGTTTTCGCGACAGTGTGCTACTTTTTGTAAAACTAAAGATGCCGTTAACAAAATTTTCATAGACCTCGTAGTTTTTAAGATATTGAGTATTTTTGAATATGTTGCACTTTGGAACCTCTCCTATCTCGGTTATCCTTCAACTTATCGAAAAGATAATGTAACATTATTATAGATTTTTTCCCGTAGAATACAGTGGTGTAGATAATCTTTGTATTTATTTATTAATTTTTAGTTATAAGCCAAACCTATTTTTTAATGGACCAGCCTGTATATGTATAGATAATGACATATTTAATGCTATACGAAGAATTGCAAAGATGTGTCAATTTTGCATTAGAGAAAATGGTCGTCATTTTGATCATCATTAAAAATTATTTTTTGGTTTATGATTCAAAAATAGAGAATATATAACAAAAAATATCTACTCCACTACATTCTACGGAAAAAAATCTATGTTATTTTACCTTTTCGATAAGTTGAATGTTCATGGAGATACGTGGGGGTCCCAAAATGCAACATTTTCAAAAATGCCCTGTATCTTAAAAACTAAACGGGCTATGAAAAATTTTTTAACGTCATCTTTTGTTTTATGAAAAAGTAGTACACTGTCACAAAAACCGCAATTTTCTATCTATAAAAACAACGGAGATACCCCGCAAAATTACCCAAAATGGGACACCCTGTACCTCAAAGTCAAATAAATATCAAGTAAGGGATGACAAAAATCAAAAAGACACCAATATACGATAGAAAAATTAAAGCGAATCCCTTCTTGGGATTGAAGTTATATGGGACATATTCTAAATGTTAAATCGACTGGTTTTGCAAAATCCTATTCTTCCTGGACTACAAAAAAGACATAAATAGAGCGAGTTGGTATTATACTGGAATCCGATGAAAATGAAATGTAAATTTGTACTCAACCATATATGCATATATGCGAATGTTGTATATAATATGTTGTGTTGTTTGTCTACAACTACACGCTATGGGGTTGTATTTTTGTTGTGTTGTGTAGATGTGGACTAATGGTTTTATATTCCAAATATTGCGAAAGTACATCGGAAAAACGGCCCTGGGGTCCATTAAACCGACGCGACAATACAGAATGCCTGCGCCTGGTCTGTGGGGATGATATTGAATTTCTTTTGGGTCGTAAAAAGCTGCTTTCCGAATGAAGGTTTTGGTTGGCTTCGACAATATGCGACGCGTCTGCTGTCGCCTCTAGGATGTGTTATTATTAATTTTGAAATTCAACTCAGAGCCAGAGAGGCGGCTGCTGGCTGTGCTCTCACTCATTTATCACATGGATACTTTATTTCTTTATAAAATTAGAATATTTTGTATAATTTAAAAATCTTGTGAGCTTTCAAAATTAAAATTAATCTCAGGCTGCTAGGCTAGGTTGACTTTGAAATATTCTAATTGATTTTAGAGATCCATCTTTAGCACTATTTAAATAAATCTTTAGATAAAAAAGTTTCTACTATCTGGAATGCTTCAGAAAATCTATATACTCTGTAATAACTAGGTTGATCATTTAAGTACAAGACACAAAAAATCCCGATTACAATATGAATTAATATACATATACTCCGGGTTCTCCGGGAAAGACTTCGATGGATTGTGGGCAAACGATAACTACAAACAGTCTGAAAATTTGATGACTAGTAATGCGCATAGCAATACCAAGACCAAGACCATATCGGCCTTGGTCTTGATCTTGGTCTTACATCCTTGGTATTGGTCTTGGTCTTGCATCAAATCCTTAGTCTTGGTCTTGGGTCTTGGTCTTGCAAAGCGGTCTTGGTCTTACTGCAAGACTTCCAAGACTTCACAAGACTCTTGCAAAAATGTTGCTCCTTTTATAAGTGTGGGAGATTCAAATGAAAAAACCCTGCGATATGGATCAGAAGTAACTAATTCATAACCTTATAAGATTGCATATAGTTACATTATAATTCGAAATCATTGTCCAGAACAAACACGCCTGGTATTGTAATGGTACCAAACCATTCTTGAATAAATACTGAGAATAAAACTGGGTAAGTAGAATTACTTTAGAGAGAGAGAGAGAGAGAGAGAGAGAGAGAAATGCTTTATTGTCGAAAAAATATAAATTTTGTAGACAAAGCAAAATAAAAATATCAAAATCAAACAATACAAAAACAAAACAAAGTCAAAACTAAAAATTAAATTAAAATTAAATAAATTTATATAATATAAAACAAAAATATAAAAATATAAAGATGTAAAAATATAAGATAATAAGTATCAGAATGTAACCTACAGCTGTATATTCGGTTAGAAAGTAAGTTAATATACAGCTGTAAATTCAGTCAGAAGGTAAACACTAACTAAATCACAAAACAAAAACAAATTTTGTACAAACAATAAGAGTAAGAGAGCTGCATACTTAATTAAGAAAGTTTATGAATTATTATATAACCACTCACGCATGAGAATCGTATCTTACTATCGCTTTCATCTTGTGCTTTCTTGGTACGTGCCACCTGAGCACTCATTTTACTACTTTTTGGCCATATTTTCATATATAATAGTTTCCCTTGTCCTGTATCAAAACTCATTTTACAATGTTTTGTACCATTTTCTTGAAATAAATACAAAAAATCTATTGTGTGGTGGCCATTGAGTAAATGTAATCAAAATTATTTTTGGTTTATAAAACTAACCGCAAGTTTTTTTTTTAATTAAAAACTGATAGAGATTTTTTAATGTGCGTTCATAAAAGTAGGTATCTATTTCAAAAATGTCATAAAATAATTATAAACGTTTGCTTAAAACATTCTGCGTGATAGAAAAAATAATAAAAATAAAAAACCGTGTAGTTTACTTTCCCCGGGCTACGAGCAGTAGATGCCAATTTTGTTATTTTTAATGAAATACCCTGTATATTACCAAATTTTTTGATTTCTTGTAGAATTTTGAAAACATTTTATTTATAATCTCCCAAAGTCTAATAGTTGTTAAAATATTTAAAACTTTATGTCAAAAACTAAGTTTGCAGTCAAAAACATAATTAACAATATGTCCTATGAGTAAGACTTTAATATTGAATTTAGGTTGATTTTTTTGTACAAGAATATCTAATTTATCTTTAGGATATTTTGATAATAATTTTTACAAAGTGATCAAAAATAAGCTTGAAAACAAAATCCAAGAAGTATTTCTTTCAAATGGAAACCTCTCTTTTTAATAATTTATTGTATTTAGCAGCAAAATAAGGGGAACTTTGTATAAGGTTGTCATTACTGAAAATAATTGTCAATTTTTCATTTTTCTAAGACTGGTACACATTTTTAAAGTTGTGTTAGAAGTGGGCCATGATTGCATTAGAAAATAATAACAAATGTCAATCAAACTCAAACAAGTATCAATAAGTGAATATAATACTTTCTATTTGTAAATTCTGAGTAATTACCATATTGGATGAATATGAAGTAATTAAAATAAAAACGTGTTAATAATTAATTCGATTGTCTTTCAAAATTCAATAAGAGTAAAGTAATCTGCAGAGCTTGATAGAAAAAAACTGAAAACACTTTGATTCGATTCCCAACAAAATGGACGTGTGTCCTCGGTGGCATATCAGCCGAAGCTGGGATCCATAATGGAAGGTTATTCGTATTTATGGCACCTTGAAGCCCTATTCGTGTTGACTTTATGGAGCCGATGGGACACAGCTCGAAAATTGCTGTCGAAGAGATAGAACGCCTTTTTCTATTCCGTTTCCCTCTATGAACATGGCACAGATGGAACACATAAGGACCGAACATCAATTTCATTCACCCGTAACTCTTGATTGTCCTTATTCTTTGCTAAATTGATTGAGTATTTTGAACGATTTCCCAAAAAGGAGGAGGATGATGTGTTGGACGACGGTCGAGACTTCTTTGATGTAGGTAGTTTTTATTTTATATGTAATAAAAGTTAATTATTAGTTTATTTTATGATTGCGTTTCTGAAGTCGACAATATCTTGAAATGTCGCAACCATAAAAAGCAGTTAAAACATGAAATGTCGAAAGGTTGGATTTCAGCTAGACTTAGTCGAAGCTTTTTCGTTATATTTTGGAGACCAACAAACTGATTTTAATTCCTCTTAAAACCGTCTTTCTCCCCTCTCATTGTAATTGTCCTGTTAACAAAATTGTCAGATTTTACACAGTGAAGAAAACGACGAGAAGGATGAGATAACAAAGAGCGGGTGAGGGTGAATGCAAGAGCAGGAAAAGTGCTCCATACCCTTCAGGGCAATTATCTTTGTTATTGTAGGACGACGAAGGACGACGACGACGATGATATGTTTTAAAAGTGCCAGGCTGAAAGGGTGCCCTACAACAAGTAGGGTCTTGAAGTGGCGTAGTTTTACTGCAATTTCTAGAGGGTATGCGACACTGATGAGTAAGATGAAAGGTTATTTTATGATTAGTATCTTCGTTAAGGGCTAAAGATGCAGTAATGTTTAAAATGGCTTTGAGTGAAAAATAAACAATGATTTTGACCGATGAACTAAACGGAGGAGGTATACAATTCGACTTTGTGCCAGTATATTCTTTTGTTGAATATTTGTGCCTTACAAATTGAACGTGCTCCGATTTTCATGATTTTTTTTTATTTGATAGAGGACTATTGACAATTGGTCCCATTGAAAATATGTCTTTCCTCTCAAAAAGTTCTCCCATAGGGGTGGAGGTTTTTTTTTTTGAAAATCAAAAATTTGAGACAACGAAATTAAAGAAGAGATCATATCTGGCAACGTTTAAATTAGACATTAAAAAAAACATATATTTCCGAGTTACAGCAGTGTTAAAGTCTGAAATAGGGGTGTTACTGCTATGCGATGGAGGCATTTTTTTTTCGAAAATTGAAAATATGAGACATGCCACATAAAAGAATAGGTTATATGTAGCAACATTTAACCTGGCCATTTTTAAATAAAAATTACTGATTCCGAGTTACAGCAGTGGCAACGTCTGAAATATGTATATTTCCGCGATGTTTTGAAATCTCTGAATAAGTATAAGAAACGTATTATTTTCTTAGGTGAACGTGGAATGATTTGTATGACTAATGTTGGACTCAAATGAATATTTTGTACAAAAAATTGGACCGATTTTATTAGTTGGTGCACTGAAAAATACAAAATATCTTAATTCTATTGGTTCTGTAACTTTAGACGTTGGTGCCAAATGTTTTCAATCTAACTACAACTGCATAACTTCAAAATTACCTCTACCAATAGAATTAATATTATTTTGTACTTTTCAGTGCACCAATTAATAAAGTCGGTCCAATTTTCTTAAATATTTGTTCGTGATAAGAAACGCTTACAGTGGTGAGGCCCATATATACTTTTACTTCAACTCTATGGGATTTAGAATCAAGATACTTAACCTTAAATTTTTCTGGCTACTACATGATTTTATAAATATTTTACTTAATGAGCAATATCAAATAATTTAGTAGATCGAAGACTTCTCTCGCTATCCTTAATCCAATTTATATTACTATTATCTTTCAATTTACAGATTAGTGAAGTACTTAGTGATTTCACAATAAAGCACTATTCTTGTGCTCCAACTCGATAATCCCTGAAAATTTAAATTTCATAACATTTTTTTTCCGTTGTTCTTCAGGAAATAGAAATTAAACAAACTAAGGCTTATGCGAGCGGCTGTAAACAGAGCAACGGTTACGTTGGTGCCCAAGAGAGAGTTGCGAATTTGTAGAGTATACAAGAAAATGCAAAAAACTAAGTGTCTAAGTAGATAGATGATACAGATACTTCTGAGGTGACATGACAAGAGATACTAAACTTCAGATCTTCCAGAGATAACGAAATAAGTAAATGTTTTAGTAGATGGAAATCTAAAATTCTTCCGACCAATGATTACGATCAGTTTGAATTTTGAAGCGATTCCAAACTTCGTCTTAGAAAAAGCACGTTGATGATTAGGCATTCTTGCAAAAGTATGAATATCTTTACTGAAATCATCTTCGAAAAGAGCAAAGGCAACTATGACGTAAGAAGAAACCAGATATTTTACCTGAGAAATATTGGAGCATCGAATTAAGAAATAAGTGAGATGAACATATGCTTCACGATGTTGCAAAATGAGTGTTATATATTTAAGATGCTCTTCCATTTGTTTTTGATCTGCACTTTTATTCTCTTCCAATACCTATTTAATCGTGAGGTGAGCAGAGCATAATATACCAACCTCAATACCGGAAGCTTCTTCTGAGTTGAGTTAAACGCGAAAAAATCCACATCTTAATCCAATGATAATTATATAGAATTGAACTTGGACACTTGATTAAACCAACGGCTACCTGCATAAATCTTTCAAATATCAAGGAATACCTAACATCGGATTTGAACTTCAAATTATTTCATTAGTTATATTAACGTGACATATCACCAGTTTCCAGCTCATTTCCTCACCCAGTTCACACCATAATAATATCGAATAATATGTATCTAACAATATTTGGGCAATTTCCATCACGTTCACATCACCATTATGATGATAATGATGATGATCATCATGGTTGAGGGGTCAAAATGTGGAAAATGACACATGCAACACACACACACAAACTCCATATCTAGACAGTAGATATTACAAAACAGCCACCAGTCAGTGTAGGGCTGACCTCAACAACAGCTGACGCATCGTGTTCAGCAAGGTGGAAATTAAAACTGAAACGTCCAGAATGATGCAAACGCACAAGGAAAGGACCTGCGTTGCATATTAATTTATAATTTTCTCGCTCTTTCCGCTTCTCTGACAACACGTGACGAAACTCTCCTTTCTATTTCTGTCTCTTTTTCTGCCTCTTATACTACGCATATATAGAGATACATCCACCACAGGAAAGACGTGGTGAGTGCGAGGAGCGAGGAATTATTAAACTTTTCAACCCTCACTCTACAATCAACCAAACTCCAAGCAGGTGGAAGTTGGAAGCATGAAAGTCGGTAACAAAAGGATTAGGGAGTTGTGTCATGAAAATTTTGAGAGAAAACTTTTCCAAAGAGGTGAAAGTGTTGGTTTCTTAGATATATTATGCTGGGTAGAGCTTTTAGTGTCAATATTATTTTATTTTTGTAGGAAGATGTAAAATAAGAATTACCAAGAGTTGCTCTGGATCTCATTTGAGGGTAAATCAAGAATATTAGTAATAAGATTATCCTGTACCAGTTATTTTATATTATAAATGAATATGTTTACATCTAACTAATAATGTAAATTTGAAAGGAATAGATTTTGATGACATCTGAAATGCAAACAAAGGACAAAGGCTGCTATATCCAGATAAGAGTAAAAACTTTACTTCGGAAGTACCTACATCATACCGAAACTATAACATTCTTTTAGGAAATAGTAGATATTTCCGGGAATTATTTACTAATAAGTAGTGAATGTTCTGGATAGAGATGAACATGGCTATATATTGAGAGGATAATTAGCATTCCGGCTTCAAGTGTGGGACAACCAGCATCGGAATGTAAAAGTGAAAATTAAGGTACCCATTCATTTTTACACAATAGTAACTATTTCTATAAACATATAAAAAAAACTGCGACCAATCTCGCCATTAACATTGACTCTTAGAACAAAAATAAATTGAGGAGAATATTTTAAGCAAAATTTTTACCGCAGGAAGATATAAATTTCCCCTGGCACCTTCCCAAGTGCCAATCCTTTCATTTTTCAAACAATTACCAGAGATCGAATGCGAGGTAAAAAAATATATGGTGCTATCGTAGGTGTGTTCTTTTTTTTACAACCTGACATCAATATCCATTATGCAATTTACGATGTGATTCAAAATGGTTCTTGTTGGTGGTGGTGAATTTATTGTCACCCATTCACCCAAAGTAGGACAAATTTGTCGCCTGGGGGAGGATGAGGGTGAGGAGGTAGGTATAAGGCTGTGCTGCTGGGGCTCTCAATCATGCATGAATGGGGTTGAAAAAAAAGGCAAAAACTCATTTTGTGCTTTGCCTAAATTAGGGCGACACTAAGTCGAGTCTCGAAGGATTACAGCAAAAAAAATGAAATCAGAGTGAACAATTTTTGTTATGTGTAACGGGATTGTTGATTGAAGATTTAAGATTTACTTGAAATCCCCATGTACAGGGTGAGGTAGAGCATCTTGCTTATTTTGAATTTCAGTAAAAGAAAAAGTGGTGCAGATGTTCATTTAATTATTTGAATAATATCAAGTACAAAATGTACCTGAATTTTATGTTCACGCTGTTTTAAAAAAGACATCAGGCACATGGCGTCCGTTATTGTCAATATGCTGCGTTAATATAATTCTGAATTTTCGTTCCACTCTTTCAGCATATCGACGGGTATGTTGGCTATAGCTGGACGAATGTTGTTCTTATGGGAATCCAGGGCCCAATGACGATTTTTCGAAACAATTAATCGTAGGTAGCGTCATAGAAAATCACAGGGGGCTAAATCAGGCGATCTTGCAGGCCAGTGCAGATCGACTCTCAAGGAGAAGAAGCGTCCTTCAAATTGTTATAATGGACACACGAGATGTGTGTGCTGTGGTATACCGTCCTGCTGGAACCATACAACACTCATATCCATCTCGTTGAGTGTTAGCAGGAAGAATTCCTCATTCATGTAAAAAGTATAAACTAACCACAAATTAATGATATAGGAAGCATAATGATTTTGAAGTTGGTTCCAAGTATTTGTCGATTTAACAAAATTATCTAATTCTTATGTCTATGAATTGAAGTTTTTTTATTAAAAGTTAAAAGATCTCAAGTAATATTATATATTTTTTATATTTCAAAACAATCTTCTAAAAAATAAAAAACAATTTCATTTTGTTTTTTTTTCTTCTCGATAGATTAGTTATAACCACTATGTAAAATTTCGGTCTGAATTTGTTCTCAAGTTTTAAATGTCGAACGGTGAAAATATGGGTAAATACATCTAAATATCTATAATCTATGAATAAGGGTGTCTGTAATTTTAGAACAGTCAGCGCTAGAATAGAAACTGGCTAGTTCCTTCTGTTCAAATAATTTCCTAAAGCCGTCGATGGGTATCTAACGCCCAACTACTTTTCATAGAACGCAACCAATAATAAAGTCATTCTTCGAAAATATTTATCGACAGCGTTCACCACCTTTGATAGCGCTATGGAACAAGGCAAGCTTATTTTGATATAACATTAAAAGTAACAGAAAACAAACAATGTTAAAGAATCTTTTTGACATTTCTTGTGATTTTATTATACAGAAATAAGACTTCAACATAAAAGCTTAAATACAAACCCATTTTTTTAAATCACAAATCCCAACAAAGTCAAAAGACTCTGGCGACCTTTTCAATGTTAAATAATTATTCTATTTTCAAATCATAAGTCAAAAGTACCGGCACTGTCACACAGCAGTAACGACTATGATGGTATTATTTTAGAGAGAGAAAACACAAAGGGCCCAGGCTGCCCTAACACGCACCAGAATGGTTGTCCCGGGGGTTAAAGAGGATGATGATGATGATGATGGCCGCCATTGGCCTTCTCTCGACTGCTTCCACACTTGAATCGTTTTAATTTTCAGCCTTGGAATGGCGGAGACGAGTGGGTGGAGGTGAAGAGACGACAAAGAAGGGACCGTCGTGTGCCACCAAAATAATGGAAGAGTTCAAAAAGGAAGAGTTTTTTTTGTGTGTTCTTTGTGCTGGCCAACTACTACTGTGTGCGTTGATGGATGGTCGTCATTGGACAATTTTTCTTTGATAAAATAAGGTTTGCTTTCGAAAAAAGCTTATCCTATCAAGTGCTAGTCTGGGTGAAATAAGGAATTTATTGGTATGAATTATGTATGGCAGACTTTGCATGAGCGTTGTGATTTTAGCTATATGATGGAGATTGTTTTAAATTTTCTAATTCCTAATAAAACGTTCATTTAACCAACAATTTCTGAGGTGACCCTTCTGACTTCAAAGTTCAAAGTATGATTAAACCGTTTTTGTAGACAGTTTTAGCAACAGTTGTCGAAATAATATTCATGTCACAATTTATCAGAAATTGTACTTTGAAGGGTGTTATCTAATTTAGGATGTGGGTTTGTTTCGATTCATACAAACAAAGTTGTTAATAGTTTCTAACGAAATATTGCAACATAAATTTGTGAATCCTTCAGTACGGCTGTCTATGTATTACAAAGTTCTAAGTAAAATAATTTTATTTGCCGTGATTGAAATCGAATCAAAAACAATGAAATGTTGTGAAGTCGGCGATTACGTCATTTTAGATGATTAAATTAAAAACATGATTTCAAATTCCCAGTACTACTACGAAACATCACTAGGTATAATTATATACAGGGACTACGTCAGATGACGTGCAGCTCAAAATACTATATAGGGTGGTTCTCCGGGAAAGACATCGATCGATTGTGATAACTACAAAAAATTTGAAAATTTTTTGACACACTAAACTAAACTAAACTAAAAATACCAGTTTCTGCGCATAGATATTAATTTATCTCTGCAGGAATTACTTATGTATTGTAATTTTGTAATGCAAAAATAATTTTGTACTGGCTTAAATAAATAAATAAATAAATAAATAAAGTCACTGGGGGACATAAGTCTAAAATATTTTCATGTTTGTCGTATTTCCGATTATACCGGAAGTAGATGCCGACTTTGTTATTTTTAATGCAATGGTCTGAATATTAACAAATTTTTAGATTTATTGTACAATTCTGAAAATATTTTATATATAATGTTCTATACGTAAGTATAACCGTTTTTGACATATTTTAAATTTTATGTCAAAAACCTATTTATCAATCTTTCCTAAGAGGAAGCCTTTTGTGCTATTTGTGGTTAGAATTCCACTTGCATTTTCTCGTTGCTTTAGGTACTGCTAACTAGTGGACTGTATAACTATGAAGTAATATTGCTTTTTTCATGTAATATCTTTAATGTTTTTTAACTTAGAATCTAAAACATTACTATGTATGTCGAAATTCAGTTCGACGATCTAACTAAAGGTGAGTTTATACAGTAAATAAAATAAAATAAGAAACAAATTAAAACTGAAATAAGAATAACCTCAAAAAAGATTGGTTTATACAGATGACGAAAATAAAATAAGAATGAACCAATCAAATCCCAGCTTTTTTGACAAAAACTTTTGTGCTGTATGCAAGTTAAGTGTTCTCTGGTGGTTGATCATGCGCATTATCAGTTTCCAAACAAAATAAAATAAAATAAGAAATAAAGATGAAAGTTGGCCATCTTTAGTTCTTATTCTTATTTCTTAATTTAGCTTATTTCGTGTATAAACGCTGCCATGGAAATCAGCATGTTCAACTTTCTTATTTTATCTTAATTTGTTCCTTATTTTATTTTATTTACTGTATAAACTCACCTTAACATGTAATGTGTACTTCTTTCTACTTCTAATAACGAGCAAACAACGTTGCCAGTGTTCATTGTCTGACAGAACAAGTAAATTATAGGCGGAGGACAGAACACCTTTAATATTTAATTTATTTTAGTTTATATTTTAGTAGATAAAGATCTACGTTATCAGTATTTTTGTAATATTTTGATAATAATTTATACAGAATGATCAAAAAAGAAGCTTGAAAACTAGAGCCAAGAAAACGTCAAAAATCATTTTTTTAAATTGAAACCTACATTTTTTATAATGTTATTTTATTAAACAGCAAAAATAAGGGGAACTTTTTGTAAGGTTGTCTATACCATAAATTAATAGTTTTTAAAGTAATTGTAAACCTTTTTTAGGTAAAAATGCTACACATCTTCAAAGTTGTGTTAGAAGTGGGCCATGATTGCATTATAAAATAATAAAAAATGTCAATAAAATTCAAACAAGCGTCATAAAAAGTCTATATAAAAACATATCTATAAAGCCCAAAGTATGTACTAAAAACCATTTGTTAATAATGAAGATAATGAAATCGCAATTTTGGGATATTTTACCGCATATTCAACAATGTCTAGAAGGCAAGTAACATGAGAATTAGGAATATCTACGGCAACAGTTCTAAGGTTCTATCGATACTCATTTTCATCATAATATTGAGTGAAGAGACTGATTTCCCATGAAAAATTGAGTTCTGTGAATTTATTCTAGTTTGTTTGCAAGAAAATCCTTTTTTTTGATAATTTTTTGTTGTGTTTCTGTGGATGTAGCGTTGCCAATGTATTACATGTTCTTTTATCATATTCTCCATAAATAATAAATAGATTCAGATAATCTTCATTTGTATAATTAAGCATTCTCGGCATGATAATTACTCAAAATTTGCAAATAAAAAGAATTATATTAACTTTTTTGACTTTTATTGACATTGTCATTGTTTTCTAATGCTATCATGGCCCTTTTCTAACACAAATATAAAGATGTGTAGCATTTTTATATTATTAGAAAAATTGCCTTATTTAAGAAACTCTAATTTTGGGTGTAGACATATACAAAGATCCCCTTATATTTAAATAATAAAAAACTGGGGCATCTATATGGAAAAAAAATACTTCTAACGTTTTTGGATTTAGTTCTCAATCTTCTTTTTTGATCACTCTGTACAAATGTTTATCAAAATATCATAAAAATACTGATAAAGTTGATATTTTTCTGTATGAAAATCAACCGAAATTAAATATTAAAAGCTTTCTCATAGGAATTGATAATTATGTTTTGGATTTCGTACTTTATTTCCAACTAAAATTATTTACATGCGTCATCAGTAATTATAAGTAAAAGTTTGGACAAATGGACAAAGAAATCTTTTATTTAACTTTTACGGACATAACTATAATACAATGGCTTCAATTCAAACAGCACATACACAAGTTGATTCTCTGAAATAATTATTCCATTCACTGGATACTAAACAATTTAGTTTGAGCTAACAGTTCCTCTCAAACACTATCTAGCGAATCTAGGCCAACCTTTTCTTTTCCTTTTTTTTTATTATACCTACAAACAAACACCGAGTATTCACTGTGATGTTAATAAATACGCGTACACACACACAAACACGCATGTACGAACTCTTTTGAATAATTCAAAGATATTTTGCGAGTTACTGAAAACACCCTCTCGCCTTTTTTCTGCTTACAGAGTAGGAAAAACATACTCACATAGACTCACAAACGTTTGTTGAAAACACGCAAATTGCAAGATCAAAGACACAACATGCATTTCCAGTGTTCTCTTTCGTTGGAAGTAGAAAAAAAAAACTCTGAACGAGGGTAATGAAAACGTAAATGTTGATAAAGTGGAGAGTTCTTTTTTTGTTTCAGGTAATTTTATTTGTCAGTGTAAATATAGAGCGTGTCCCAAAATTCCGTGTACATAGAGCTACAGTATGTTGCTGGGATCAAATCAAGTCGATTGAGCCAAAATTAGCAATATCACAAAGTGCTAAGTTTGCCTGTGAGGAAGCTGCAAAGTTGAAATATTTTTTTAATAACTCAAAATAGCTTCTTCCAATTTTTATAAAATTAAGCTTGTAGCTATTTTAATTGAAGATAATTTTCTTATAACTTTTAAGAAATATTTGTTTAGCATTGTCTGTAACTTACATCCTACAATTAATTTGTTTTTTCAAAAGGAACACTGGAACTAGAACAATGTAGGTACTATTAAAAAGTTAGAAAAAATTAAATTTCTTTTGAGCATATTTCTTCCTATCTCAGATATGGAACATAAGTAGTAGGTCAAGGGATTTCATAAAACTTCTTACGGTCATCATTTTCGCGCTAAAGTCTTTAGCAAAAAAGGTATTTGTGCGTATTGCACTATACCCGTTGCAGTCAAGAGGAGAGAATAATGGCTGAAAATATGGTTTTGGACTCATAGATCTTTGAAAAGTAAAAAAAAACATCTGTTTCAAACTGTATACCGAAAATGTTACAAGATGACACTACCTTTCCTTTATAGCTACTCTACTTAAGGAGGGAAAGTAAAAACGGCTTAAAGCCTGCTATTGAGAATATCATAAGGATACGGTGCAAAAAAGTTCTTAGCATTGAGAGAAGAAATTGATTCAAATAATAAACTGAAGTAGATCTGATTTTTTATTATAGCTTCAGATACATATCTTTTGATTTTCGGAAACAGTCTCATTGAAGACCTTACTTTTTACAATAGAAGATATTCAACAAAAAGAAGACTTGAGGAATAACCAGTTGCTATTTTGTTTCTTTTTCATAATAAGAATAATCCATTTGGTTATTCCACACTGTATCGTATCTAACGATCCAATTATAGAGATCTACCTAATATATTCCAAGATGTTGATTTTGTGTGTCAATAACAGGACTTACCATATTACTCCCACACTCTAGCTTCTCCGTAGGATTTGATGAAATCTGTACACCAAGTCTCCAACAAAGACGACATGACAACACGACTTGACTTGATGATCATCTTGTCGTCTGCTCCACTTGAATCCCCTCCACAAACCAAGGACACACAAATAATAATCGCTTAAGCTATGCCATATTATAGAAGGAAGGAAGGTACATCCATGTGTCACTCAGCCCGTAAAGCCCACGCGTTTTGCAGTCTCCCCCAACGCGTAGGTAATTCGATCTACACCTGCTTACCGTTCACCGCCAAACGAACGTATCAATAATTAGACTCAACCCAGGGGTAAAACAAAAAGATACTGCTCTAGTTCACTTTCCCTACTACCCTTTCCAGATTTATCTATATCTATATCGAATTTATTCAGTTCAAATCTGTTCTACAACCCCTCTGCCCCCTATATATGGGGGTGGTACTAGTTTCCGCGTTTAGCACATGAAAGTTTTTGTTTCGTTATCGTCTCAGATGAACGATGACGTGTGCTCGACGGTGTATCGAACGGTGGCGGTATAGCAGCACGTGCCGCCTCTGTGTGGGTGGGAGCGGGATCACGATGATGATGATGTAGGATAAAGATTGAAGTGGGGGGAATAGGCGTCGCACGCACCTTATTTATAGGTTTTCCCCTCTCGTTATGTATTAATTTTCCAACGCATATATACGCAATTACCAGCTTGGTTCAGAAAGTAGCATATTATATACAGGGTGAGTTTTTAGTGTGTATACGTTCGATAACTTCTTTATTACACGAATAAATGAAAAAAGTTTTTCACCAAAAATGTAGGCACTTTCAATTTCCATATTTTGAAAATAATTTGAAATGTACAGGGTTTTCTACAAAATGTTGACATATCATTCCTATGTTTTTTTTTAAAAGGAACACCATATATTTTTTATAAAATTTGGAATCTAATCTTCTTCGCGATTACATAGATATAAACTTATACTGGGTTATACTGACGGGTTCAAAAGATATGATCGATTTTGTCAGAATATTGCAAAGTTTTCAACTTCCTGAATTTTACTGAAATGATAATATGATCTAAGTTTTTGCGGAAGTTATGTACAGGGAATGTCAAAACTCAAATACAAATCTTTCTCAACTTTTTTAAATAGAACACTCTGTATTTTATATCATATACAAAAATAACAGTCATTCAATCTTCATTTTTGTTAAATATTCCCTATACCTAAAATGAGTAGTTTCGGAGATATTTGAATTTTTCTTCCAATTTTAGGAATAACTTTAAATTGTGTAAATAAAAATAAAAGACTATTGAAAAAACTATAAAAAAACTATTAATAATCAATAGAAAATCAATTACGGGTAACCAATATCAATTTTCAGTAAAGATCCACGACAATATAACTTCAACTGAATAGTTGATAAAATGAAGTTAAGTTTATTAGGATTTTTATTTCAAAGTGCACAGTGCTTAAATCATGACGATTGTGATATAAATAATCATATTCTCTGAATACCTCGTATGATTATTTTAAGAGTACATTATCATGACTATGAGTTGCAAGTAAGGAAAGAGAAAAATATATGGGGGATGTTGAGACATCCATTTCATATCAATTCGTTCTTTCATATAAAGAAAATTCATTTGGAAAGCTACTACAAACATGAAATTCTCTGAGAAACCCACACACTCCGTTACTTGTATTAGGTTATCTGAAAATTATTCTTTCTTTCATTTCTTCACAGTCTGCATGATATAGCTTAATCTTCCAAGAGCACTGTCAAAATTTACATTAAAACTATTTCATTTTATCAGTTGAAATTATATTGTAGTTGATATTTACTGAAAATTTATATTGGTTACCTATAATAAATTTTCTTATTGATTACTAGCTGACCCGACAGACGTTGTACCACATGGTGATAAAAGTTTGTTTTACAATATAGTTACCGTGAAAGTTAGCATAAAATTGTCTTGAATAACTTTTGTTGCGCCAGATAACTTCATTTGAAAACAATTATTGTATTCCTGTATACCTACCTGTAAGTTAAAAATTTATAGAATCTGTCCCATTTCCGCAAACCAATGAATGCAGAGGCTCTGGTGGCATTACCAATGGCGTCAATTTGACTTTACCGCTCCCGCATAGTGATGCTGCGAGACTGGTCTTGGTCTTGGTCTTGCTGCAAGACTTGCGAGACTTGCAAGACTCTTGCATTTCCGTAACCAAACACCAAATTAGTAGGAAACATATTATTTTACTCAATGATTAGATAAGAAACGCTAATAAATAACCTAATTAATTTAATCTTTGAACTCCCTTATGATCGATCTTTATTTTACAGATTCTAAAAATATTGAATTAAGAGTTGTTGGGTGAAAAGCGAGTTCATTTTACCCTTCTAGGATTTCCGGGTTTCAAAAAATTCTTAAATACCCTATACCTATATCGTAATTTCAACCCTTCTAGGATTTCACTTACCGAGCTGTTTTCAAAGAATCCCAACAGTTCGTAGCCAGGGGAAGGTAAACTACACGGTTTTTTATTTTTATTATTTTTTCTATCGCGCAGAATGTTTTAAGCAAACGTTAAAAATCATCTATAAATCTGAATTTTTTTGATGACATTTATCCAGTGGCCACTTTTGGAGATATTTGAAATTTTATATTGCCCTTATTTTGAAACTATTTTTTCGATCATGCTCATTAACTAACTCAACTGAGATATTCACACGACTGACTTTTTAAATAGATACCTAGTTTTATAAATGCGCGTATTAAATCTCTAACTGTTTTTAATTTTCATTTTTTGGAAAAATCTTTCTACAAAAATAGAAGTTAGTTTTATCAGAAATACTATCAGAGATTCTTTCTATTTTATTAAAGAAAATGGTACAAAACCATTGTAGAATGAGCAAGAGAATGAGTTATGAAATAGAAGTATGAAGTAGAAGTATGTAGTAAAATGAGTGCTCAGTTGGGACGGATGATACCAAGAAAACACAAGCAGACTGTCACGCTAGTAAGATACGATTCTCATATGTGAATGGTGATTATTAATTTATAAACATTTACGCATCTCACTTGCCCTAACTTAATTCTAGGCACCTAGTTTTATTCTCATTACTTATTCTACATTACCAGGCGTGTTTGTTTTGGACAATGACAATTTTTTTATACGGTCGATATTTAACCATTTCGAATGATAATATAATTATAGGCAATCTTATAAGATTATGAATTACATACTTCCCATACATATGCAGGGTTCTTCTTCATTTGGATTAAGCAATTACGGTTTAGAATCGCAACAACTTTTCACACTTATAAAAAGATCAAAGTTTTTGCAAGAGTCTTGCAAAGTCTTGCAAGTCTTGCAGCAAGACCAAGACCAATACCAAGACCGTATATGCAAGACCAAGACTAAAGATTTGATGCAAGACCAAGACCAATACCAAGGGTGCAAGACCAAGACCAATACCAAGACCATATCGGTCTTGGTCTTGGTCTTGCTTTGCGCATCACTACTCCCGCAACACAATCCAAAGGCTACATTCTTTCAATATTAGGTGTGATTGATTTTAGCTTACTGAGATGAATAAACACTTCTCAAAAACTTACTGTATAATAAATTGAAATAAAACTATTATTTATCAACCAATCCATATATGTTAAACGATATTTGCAGCGCGCGTTCTGTCAATTGCTGACAGTTATTTCAAACAACTGACAGTTGTCAAAAAACTGTATGTACTGTATGCAAAATTAATATTGTCTTTAAGTTTTCATAAATGTTCTTCAATTTTCTAATGTTCCGCTCAATTTTCTTATTTTTTTCGTTCGTAAGAACCTTCTTTTGATCTCTTCTGCTCTCGAGATTTGCGCTTAGCATTACATTCAGCGATTCATTTTTATATTATAGAAGATTAATAGTTTTGTTTATAGTTTTTTCAACAGTCTCTTATTTTAATTTATACAAAGAAACATTCAAATATCTCTGAAACTATTCATTATAAGTATAGGAAATATTTAATAAAAATGAAAATTGAATGATTGTTCTTTTTGTATGTGATATAAAATACAGGGTGTCCCATTTACAAAAGTTGAGAAAATATTGTATTTAAATACTGTAAAAAGTCTTTATTAGAACAAAATATAAGTAAAAATAAGCGACCATGCACAAAAATTTAAATAATTTTATCATTTAAATAATATACAGGGAGTTGAAATCATAGCAATTTCTTTTGAACCCGTCGGTATAACCCAGTATAAGTTTATACTAATGCAATCGCGGAGAGGTTTGGATTCCAAATTTTATATAAAATATAGGGTGTGTTCCATTTAAAAAAAAACATCAGAATGATCTGTCATTATTTTATAGGACATCCTGTACATTTCTAATTATTTTCAAAATATGAAAATTGAGAGTGCCTACAATTTTTGTAAGAAACACTAAAAACTCACCCTGTGTTATAGGGTAAAATGTGGTGAAGTGGGATTTAGGCTCGCATAGAGGTGATTCGGATTCAAGTTTTGCTGTATTCTATGGGTGAAGTTATATTTTAGCAAGTTCACTTTAGCTACTAAGGTAATTTTGTAAGATCATTCAAACTCTTAATTCCATTTATGTTGGTTTGCATTAGTTCTAGGCTGCGATGTTTATTTCTTAAATTTTTGGTTTTTGATTGTATTGTAGTATTGTAAGGTCTGACGATGAGTGTAACATGTAACTCTCATTTTGAAATGACACTGTTACTGTGAATTTCAAGACATTTCCTGTTCCACCATGATTTTTGTTATGATAGTTAGAAAGTTGTATCAAAAGTTCAAACGCTTGTAAATTGAGTTTATCATTAAAGTAATAAGTAAAGATATTAAGTTGATGGTGGATAAATTTCACTTCATTATCGTTTTCAGAATTATTGACCTTAAGGTGGAAAAAGAGTTTCGGTCATGTGGCAAATACGTCGTATCAATCTGACAAAAATTCTGAAGGTTCTCGCAAAGTGATTTTAGGCTGTCCAGTATTAGCAAGACCATCTTCAATGCTATGGGTATTCTATAACTGCTTTGTTTCTGCAAAAAGTTAGGAATTAGACGTAGGTATATGAACGCAGTATCTACCTACGCATATTGGATAATACTGCTTTTAAACAGAATTAGATAAAATATCTTCACTATATCTAATTAATTCAAACTCTAAATTAGTTCTTGAGTACTTCTTGAGACTGTGGATTGCCTTGAGCACTTCTCTAATATAATCTAATGCGAGTAGATGGATTACAAACATACCCTCTTATCCAATCTACCCTTAAAAGGTTCTAAGACTCTTATGGAAAATGACTCGTTTCGAACATTTCACTCAAAAATTTCTATTTATTACTACCTGTCTGGTGTAATTTATTCCTTTCTATATATATCTAGCTTCTCTTTCAACTGGAGCTGACATAATTTCCTATATCTAGAGTAAACTAGATTTTATTGACTACATTCACATACATGTATGAGGTTCTTAGCGGGTGACTAGAAAGCTAAATTTAAAAACAATGATATAAACGATGAATAATCTAAAAAGAAAATATTAAGAATCTAATATATATTAAAACAAGAAACTTAAATAAAACAGATAGATCGTTGTAAGTCCCTGAAGAGACGGACAATAAACAATGAGATATAAAATAGAATAACATCAACATAATATGAGACAATGAAATGATGAGAATAATCAGATAATGTAATATAAAACCTAAAATGATACAAAAACATTTAAATATTCTAACACTAAATCACACCAAACAATAATAAAATAAGAATAGAAAAATGAAAAAATTCAAATAAAAAAAAAAAGGAAAGCGGGTGTCTTTCACAGAAGCTCGTTAGTTAGATTGAAATTCAAAGTTGCTTCCGTGTCCCCATCTAGCTCAGTTTCGTTATTTGTGTTAATTTTTCCTTTATTTTTTTTATATGTTGGTGCACTGAGAAATAAGAAATAATCAATTAATTGTATTGGTGCTGGTACCTTTGAAGCCGGTGCCAAAAATCTTAGCTGTTTTAGACGGCTCTTCCTAGGCAAACACATTCATAGATTGTGCTACGGAAACATAAAGTCATGAAAAATTTTCTATGAGACCTATTCACACGTAGAACCAGTCCGAACACCAACCCAGATCAATCCACAGATATGTACCAAGAGAGAACAGCATGATAATTTTTCCTACAAATGTCTTTTTCGGTATGGAACCCTCCACCTTTAAATTCTAGTCGCACTGACAGACTCTCTCAAAATAATCCAGTGACATATCTACTACTCACAAATATATATATCGAAAAATCCACGAAAATTCAGCCATAGAGCTCAGAGAAAATTCTTTAGGAATTACAGATATGGAATGGATATTTTAGAAAAAATTTGCCCCCACCACCCACTGTAGGAGAAGTTTTTGAGGGAAGGGACATGTTGAATGACGATTTTTTCTAAGGGACTAACTCTCAATAGTCTTCTATCAAATGAGAAAATATTCATGAAAATCCGAGCATGTTTACTATTTATAAGGCACGAACATCTACAAAAAAAATATACAGATGAACAGTTGAATTGTATACGTCCTCCGTTTTGTTCGTTGGTCAATAAATTACTCAGAATATATTCATCATTGTCAGTTTTAATAGGCAACATGTAATATAATTATTTTTGATGTTTTTTTTTTATTTCATGTTAAGGAATTCCGTTGTGGAATCGACCACAAACGTATTAATAAATCAAAGTACTATAATTTATTGCATAAAATGCGGTTTTAAAATGTCTATTTCAATTCTCGCGCGAAAACTAGCCTACAGCTCCGATAACGTCACTCATGTCTGTCACATATTTCCTCGTTAGAACTTATGACAACAACTTGTTTGAGGTTATACTTGTGAGATGGTAAACATCATTTCGTTACGAAATTAATTGTATTTTATAATAAAATGGAAGCTGGGTTCATAAGAGCAGACTCCAGGAATTTACCAAAAGTAAAAGTGTTGACATGGTTGTACGTTTTTTTCTTTTTGGAAGTGCAGAATTTTCAAGCGTAAAAATGAAAGAGCCTAAATTATTGCTGTATGTACAAATTAAAGTTAAATTGTGTTTCATTCAACAGATACTACAAACAGCATAGGTATATTTCAGTTCAACAATGGAATCTTATGGTGACAACGCAATCGGCTAGTCCAAATCAAAAGAGATGGAGAAATGTGTAAAGTTAAATGTCGAGTTACTCCGGAGCAAAATGTCGGTTCATACATATTTAGTTTTATTGGAGATGTTTTACAATTCATTATATCGACTCGCTTAGATGAACAAGTTCAATAAGTATGTAGTCAACTGTTTGCGTACAAGCTTAGATTATCTAGCCTGAGCGTACAAGCATAACAAGTATATTTGCCGACTTACATCAAAGTGGTCTTCACAGCATTGAATAACAGTCTTTTGAGAATAATTGTCATCCGTTTATACAGTTTGGAACCACTTTTTTCTTATTTTTGGACCAGAAAGTACAGTTAAAAAAATATTTGGAAATTTTGCTGAAGTATATGGACACAATGGCACAAAACATGAATCAACACGGCTTTTCATAAGAAAGAACATTAGTAGCATTATTATGACTACATGATGTTGATGGATGTATGTAAAATGGATTCATTTTAAATATTTTACAACTTCTCAATGTACTTATACAAAAAATTGCAATGCAATACTTACGCGAAAGCCAGCGATGAACAAATGTGAGTGACAGTGACTGACATGAGTGACGTAATTGGAACTGTAGTTGCGTTTTTACGCGAAATTTGAAACAGTCAGCTTAAAACCGCATTTTCTGCAATAAGTTTATATATGATGGTCTGTTCTACATGGAATTCTTTGAAATGAAAGTGAAAATATGGCATGCTGCTCATTGGTTCCGCCACTGACTATGCTGTCAGACAACTACTTATAAAAACGTAGACGCCAAAAACACGGTGAAATAAACCATATCAATAATTATTCTAACAGTGTACAAACATTAAGCATTTTAGTTATTTAGTTTTCTAAATTCTCATTTAAAATTGCTTGTTTCACAATTTCCACACGTTTCTCACATGAAAAGTAGAACCCAACTAATTTAACCATCCTGCCCCCTTCACCAACTTTTGCTGCCATCCCCAAAAACTCCAACAGTAGTTGTTATACAAGCAGCACAATAGAGGTCGGTCTATATGAACCAACTGGCTGCAAATTTACAGCTTCCATATAATATGTTAAACGATGGTAGTTTACCAAACTTTGTTAATTCGCCTCATTATATGTGGCCGAAAACAAAAGAACATCAGCAAAATTAGTTCCGGCATGTAACATCTACGGAGCATTGTTTATTTAGGTGGACTACATATACACGGTGATTCAGTTTTTTGCAGTAGGATTTCGAACAATCGATTGAACATACAAAATAAAGAGAAATACGTTGAAACTAAAAAATATCAAAAGGGGATTAGGTGTTGAGATATACAGATTAACATTATTTGAGATAATCCACGTTTTTTTATCTATATTTTCAGTCCACAATAGGCAGTTATTGAAAAATATTCATGACTGATATTAGGTATGGGATTCGGTATATCGATTTTTGGTATTTTTTGGCTAGATGTTTAGAAGTATATTAATTAGAACGATTCCAATTGATATTTTAGCGTGGAATCCCCCAACAAGCTTCCGGGAGGCTGGAATGGGGAAAAAAAGATGGCAGTGATATTTTTTCGGTAGTAATTTGTATAATGTAATACCGATAAATAAAAAAAAAGCGGCGATTAACGAAAATGGAGCCATACTAGGCAAGGAAAAACAAGGGCGATTTTGTTAAGATGACAAGTTTGGTTGTCCGGAGATCTGGGACATGAAGTCGAATTGGTGAATGTTGATATAGAGACTTGTCACAACAGTCGCAAAATCGTGGTGAAAATAGTAAACTATACAATTCTTCTTTTTTGCGCAAGATAAAGTGACCCCGCAAACATTTTTGATGGACACAGTTCCTAATAATTCTGTTAAAGAGAAATAGCCGAAATATGTAGGGACCTGTTCTATACATGGATCGATGAAACTAAACTAGCCAAGTCCGAGTTGGGCTAGATTCGAACGGGTTCCGTATTCAGGATTTTCGAATAGTTCCTCCTGTAAAGTCAATAGTGATGACCTTTGTTCTGTAATTTTTTCGCAACTTTATGCTCAATAATCTCTGAGATAAGGGGAAGGATATATACAGTATAATGAATTATACTGTATAATCGTAATCTACGACAAGAACTAGCGCAAAACAAGTTCCCTATTAAAGGTACATAAAATATGAAAGGGCTCATTGAAGCTGGGAAAAAAAAAATGAAAGAAACAAACTCCGTTGCATTCGAAAGCACATTTGTGCATAAGTAGTGAGTATAATGGCGTTGAAAGTTGAAAGTTTTAACTTCTTTCTACAAATTTCTTGAATCAATTAGGAAGTGTAATTATGGCTATTAGAATATAAAATATGAACAGTTTCAAGAAAGTTTAGAAAATTTATATTATATGATCAATTTTCTCTTGTCACAGCTGGCCTGCTTCTTTTTTGAACCGACTTTCCAAAAGAAGGAGGTACCTATACCATTCGACTGTATGTTTGTTTTTTAAGTTCGCCTAGTAAATGTGCACCGATTCTGATAATTCTTTTATCAAATTTTTAGGGTTTCATGTTCATTTTTGACCGACGAAGGAAACGGAGGATATATACAATTCGACTGTTTGTCTGCATGTTTTTTATGGATGTTCACGCCTCATAAATATTAAACGATTCTATTTTCATGATTTTCATTTAATAGAGGACTATTGAGAGAATGTCCCATTAAAAAATCGACATTCTACTTGTTCTTCCCATCGAAAACTTCTCCCGAAGGGAAGCTTTCTCGAGAATGGAAAATTTGAGACGACAGAATTAAAGAAGAGACCATATCCATCTACGTTTAAATTAGACATTTAAATAAATATCATAGGTTTCCGACTTATAGCAGGGTTAAAGTCTTCGCTATGTGGCGGGGGCATGTTCTTTCGAAAATTCAAAATAGAAGACGGCCAAATTAAGGAAGAGATTGTATGTAGCAACATTTAAATTGAACATTTTTCAAAAAAATCAACGGTTTCCGAGTTACAGTTGTAGGAAAGACTGAAATATGTGTATTATCGCGATGTTTTGAAATCGTTGAATAAGTAATATGCAACGAATTTGTTCTTTGGTGAACGTTGAATGATTTTGATGACTAATGTAACACTCAAATGGGTCAAATAAACGTTTTACAGCTTTTTTTTTAAAAATTGGACTGACTTTATTAGTTGGTGCAATGAAAAATACAAAATAATATTAAATCTATTGATTTTGGTACTTTTGAAGTTGTTACCAAACGTTTTCAATCTAACTACAACTGCAAATCTTCAAAACTACCAGTACCAATAGAATGAATATTATTTTGGATTTTTCAGTGCATTAACTGATAAAGTCGGTGCAATTTAAAAACATATATCTTATAAATACCTAACTGAGGAAATGGTAAAAAAATGTCCTATACTGATTTCGAAAACATGTGGCTATAAATTCAAATATTGACGCAATAATGTAGTGTTTCAATACAAAAACTATGAACCTGAATTGATTGCTTTTGCAATAATGATTAATTGATTAATTCTTAAGTTGGTGCAGTCTCGAAATTGTTTATGATTCCTACATTATCCGTTGTCTAGATATCTACTTTTGAGTAAAATAAAAAATATTTTGTGTCTACATCGGCTATACTTTCGAATTAAAAACACAAATTATAAACTTTTTGTTTACAAATAAATTTATCTCACAAAGGCTATATTTATGTATGAATAATATTCAAATTTCGTGACTAGAAAAGTGTGTTAAGTGTGTTATATTCAAGAGGACGTATCCATATTATAGATAGGTATCTAAGCATAGAAGCGCACGATTGTCCTTGAAACAGTCCATTGTCATCTTGCCGAAGAAGTGGAAATAAAAGAGAAAACAGCAGCAGCAGCTGTCGGTAGTCGCAGTTACTCATATGTTACATATACGAGGGCAGAACAAAATAATTTGTCAAACTTGTTGTTTTTAGTTCGCAATATTTTTGTTTTTTTATAAATATGCCAGCAGTAAATTAAGTTTGGATTTGAATGACATTTAGATAAAAATAAGATAATCCAAATTGGCACTTGAACCTCAAGATATCAATTCTCAAAGCAGATACTCGATTCTCCGGATTAATTATTGTAGGTCATCCGGATAATCGAGATTTCAATATTTGTATTGTTATCTCTAACAAAATATCATACTTCAATGGTGTATAGTTATCTTTTTTAAGTACATTGTTTGATTGGTATCTTTCTAGAGTTTATAAAATAATGTTGCTCTCTCCACAAACCATTAAATCTCGTCCTAACGCTTGTCTCGCGCTCTTCTTCAAACTCTGGATGCTTTCCACAACATTACTATTCCAAAAGCTCGAAATGTGTATATGAGTCATACATGGATAACTCATCAAACAAATTTACAGTACAGTGATTCCTAAAATAGTCGTTTTAATTCTTAAAAATCGAATAAAACACATTGCATTATTTAATTTATCCGGTGTAGGCAATACTTGACAAAAGTAATACGATTTTGAAAGTGTTTTTTGAACCTGTTGTAAAATGTATGGCGGTTTCATTCAAAGTAATTCAGAAGAAATTCATGGGCGTGAGTTTTGTCATCGTCTGAACGAAATGGAAGCTCGACTATTATGAAATTCTTTTGGCCTCGAGAGAATAATCCTTGGTTGTTGATTTTTAATAATACAGGGTAAGTTTTTTTATTGAAATTTGCTTATTGAAATGGCCATATCCTGAAAAGAACCCAGTAGCTAGAGCGCTATATAGCAGAAATTAATACATAATTTCTTCCTTTTAATGAAAGATAACTTTGGTATGCTTTGATTTTATAAAACATGTATTTTGCGAATTAATTTTAGAATGAGAAACTGGAACATATACGTAAATTCAATTATTTCTTTCTTTAATTCGCTCTTATGGCTCAGATCAACAGTTAGATATATCAAACTATTGAGTAAAAGTCAGTTATCATGTAAATTGGCCAGTTAGATATAGGCTCTGTCCTATTATAAAAAAATAAGTAATAAGGAGTCCAAGATGATACGGTATTATCACAGAACTGCTGTTCTACCCATAAGAACTGACAGGTGAAATTCGAATATTCAATAGATTTCAATATTGAACATTTATTGAATGTGTAGATCAGGTTTCGAAGGATCTACAAAAATCCTAAAGTTTACTATTCTCACTTCGAATTTCTCCTAATGTTGACTCATATGATAGACCTGCGGGCGCCACTACCCTGCTGCACTGTTTACAATGAAGACGTATTATCAATATTTCATTGGCTATTTATTTATTTATTACTTTAGTCCTACAAATTCCACTTATTGTATAGGATGTTCCTATGAACGTGTCATTGTGGCAACATCGCACGGTAGGCTGATTTCTACTTCCCCCTATATTTATTTTATGGCTCTGTTTTCGCTAATAATTGCACACTTTTTTATTTATCGGGCTAATTTAGTTATATATTAGCCAAATTAGTACTCAAAGTAGGTAAATCTCTAATTTTTTTTTACCTCACCCAGCACCCCTGCTATTCACTTCACCCTCCCATAATCTTTTTTGGGGGTTGGCACCTTAAAATTTTCATTGCAATGAGTTACTATAATGCAGGCCCACATAACTAAGCAAAAACAATGGCAAAGCCTTTGGTACCTGATTTACACATTTACCGAAAATTGTACCTATCTCTTCTCACCTACAGCATCCCCCTCGTAGTACGTTGAATAGGTACTGCGAACCCAAAGTATGTCCATCCATCCATCCATCGAGCACACTTAAGTGTGTTTGTTGTTCTTGTTTCTTGTGTGCAGAAATCCCCGCTTCACATCGTGATGTATTTATTATTATTAGGTGCATCTAACTGTTTTCTCTCGTCTTGTCTCTTCAAAGAAGAATATCCACCATATCCATGTTGTGTGTCAACTACGACGACAAAGTCACAGGAATGTGTGTGAGTGCAAAACACAAAGACGTAAAGACGCTTCTTTGCTTGCAGAACAACGAAGTAACGACAACGAAGACGACACTATAGTAATAAGTAATAGTTACGTGTGTTAAAAGTGTTATTGTTGAGTCCATATTGCAGTTTTGCAGTGCTTGTGACAAGTGAGGTGTTGAATTGCAAAAGAATGTAAGTGATAGATTGAGATACATTTAAAGGATTTTTTGTCCACGGAAAGAGAGACAATAAACTCATAAAAACCCTTGTTTTGGCATTAATTAACTCAGTTCAAAAGTCCCATTAAATCTCTTGTAGGTATGGGATGCCCTGAGATATTCATAGAAAACAAATCTAGATAAATTGATTTAACAGTGACTTCTTCTATAAGCTTCTTGAATTATTAGTATCAATATCATTAGTTTTTAGGTAGGTACTTTTTTTATTGAAATTTATTTTTCGTTAAAGGACATAATAGCACAAGTTGATTACAAATACCAACCATCTAAACTTAAAGAGAAGTGACCATTAAGTGTTATATTTTCAAAAAGAAGAGACTAAAATCAATAAATAAAAACTATTTCAATGTATTTAATGGAATTTGTTCATTTGTCATTCTTCTAGACACTGAATAACTTCTGACAAAAGCAACTAATGACTTTATAGATGTTACGGACCAAATTTCGTTTAGCTGAAATGAACTATATCAGAAATGTCGTTACAGTTGCTTTTAGAAAACCTCCCGTATAATAGAAACACACAAATTTCAATGCGGAAATGCGTCATCAACATTTTCCGGATTTTAGAATACCTGAGATCGGTTATATTCAAAATGTGTTTTGCCTTGCATTTTTAAACTTTGTTTGAACATAGTGATATTTCTTTGCAATGTAAACATTTTTCTAATAGTAATATATATTTTCATTTACGAGGGTTGATTTTCGACATTAGAATAATTGAAATCAAGCACGCATGAAAATATATTTTTGCTTTACATTCTAGATATTTTTCTAAACATAAATACACAAAAACCTTTTTGGGAAATGTAGTATTGTAAAGAAATGGTTAGGTTAGGTCAGTTTAGATTTTTTTCAAGGGCGATATGGGTACTGTATTTGTATTTTCTTAATTTATTTAATACAGGTATGTATTAGATTCTTTCCCAGAATTGAAGTTTTTTTTAATGTTTTTATGTATTTGAAAAAATGTAATAAAGGAACATTATGTATTTCCGCAAAAAGTGTTTTGTGAGCTTATGTTTAGAAAAATATCTAGAATATATCTGTGAAAAATTATTTCATTTATTTTGAAGTCGGAAATAATACATTTCAGGAAAATCAGGAAAATGTTTTCATGTAACCGATTTCAGCTATTCTAAAGTTTACAATATTAAATAAAAAAATCCTAGTACCAAATTACCGCAAAAATGTCTAAAATTTATGTAAACAGAAACATGTTTCTATATAAATGATTTCAGTTATTTGGGGAGGCTGCTATATTTCGAAAAACAAAAATCTTATTTAAGTGATTTCAAGGAAACCAAATTTTACCCGATTACGTTAGAAAATGATGAAAATCATCAAATAATTAAGAAATATAATAATATAAATATGAAATAGCTGCAGTTATATTTAGATAAAATACTTTTGGTAGCAAATTCGAAAGTAAGCTTTTCTTCACATGAAAGGGGAGTTTTGAAAGACAGTACAACATTTTTTATCCAAATACAAAAGAACAAGGGTTTCGTTTTTCCAAAGATATGTGTGAATACGGACATTCAAACGATTTTTATGGATACATCTTCTCTTTCAAGATTTCGAGGGTAGAAGTAAGCCGGTATGTGTCGCTGTAAAAAAAATGTGGGACATAAATCAACATGACATTAAATTCAGAAAATAACCCCACATCCTTCTTTTTCATGCAATCAACTTCAAATCACCATTTTCATATTAAAATGTGTTTATAACATAGAACTGCTCAAACTTGGACACATAATCCATAAAATCCCAGCCCTGTGCTCTACGTAATAACACAAATAATGTCTGTTATTATCAAAGGGAAATTACCTCTATTATTTTCTACTCTATCATTATATTGCATCGATTTTTCATTCCATCTGGTAGGTAAATTATAAACAGTCATAAATCGTTGGGGTACACACGCGTAAATTTTTAATGAAAAACTTGCCCTCTCTCACTCTGTCTTGCCGTCACCACAGCCACCTCCTAAATTGGATGTGATAGCATAAATCAGTGGAAAAATGTGCGTATTTATAAGAAGGAGAAGGAAGGAGAGATTTTATATTAAAATTAATTATGTCAGATTGTGAAATACTGATGTATAGGTGGATGGCGAAACGTAAGGCTATTAAAAATATGTGTTAAATACGACTAGAACTTTTACCTCGAAGGCTCCGTACATATGTATCAAAGAAAAGCATAATAAGCTCAAGGATTTTATAAGAAAAATTGTGAGGAATAAATACATAAATAAATGTACTCTCATAAATAAATAAGTCTTATTATATTTTCTGATATTATCATTAAGGATGTTTATTTATGAAAAAAAGGTAATTGGACGGGATTTGAACTCACGATCCTGTGATCACCAGTCGTCATCTTTATCAGTCATAATTTTTTTTTTTTGTAGTTTGTGTTTTTGACATAATGTCTGTTTTTACGCAAGTATAGTATATTTATTTGTCAAAATGGATTTGGTAAATTTAAATTAATTCTAACATTTTCTTAAACCCTATTTTCTCAGGGCTTCTGCTTCACTATTTTCGGAAAATAACGGCAGGAGGAGATCGGGCGGAGAAAAACAAGTCTTTAAGGGTTCCTTTTGTCATCTCTCTCGGAACCCTAAAAAGTAAAAAGGAGGATGAACAGTGATGATGATTGCTATACTTCTGATCCTGATCTGACTTTCTTTGGAGTGATATTTTATTGTTGATTGACATTGGAATTTAATTGGGTAGGAAAGAAACATGAACGGAATCCTTAAAAAATATACACATTGTTTAGATGCATCGAGATGGCAACCAGTCATCATTAGAAAATTTTTCTTTGGCTTAAGACAAACGGTGGGACTATTTAGCTTATTGTCTTATCTTATCTGCTTTAATGACTCATCAGCAAACTCTCGTTGCCTCAACTATAGAAGACACCATCGCTCTTGCTATAGTAGCAGTTCCTAAAATTTGTTACCTTGTATGATTTTTTGGTAGGCGTAAAAGAAAAATGTTTTTTTTCTGGAATATGAGACATATAAAATATGTATCCATTCAGTTGGTGTGGAAAATTAGCAACATCTAAATGTATTCCTAGGTTTGGGCCAGCTGTATTATCAATACTAGCAGCATCGACGTTCATTGTGGGCTCTGATGCTGTTGCAAGAGCTTGCATTTGCTGGGAAGGTTATCGTGCCGAAGTCAGTCCAGCAGGGGGCGCTCAATGTGTTGCCCTTAGCCAGTTTCACATAATGCCCTGCAATATGCCCAAGGCACCCAAGTGCCGTTGTTCCGGATTGGTCAGCAATATCCTCAAAGACAGAACAGGTGAGCATAGAATTGACAATACATTGTTTAGGTAACATGATAAAGATATTTGTTTCGGTTTATGAGTTTTGGTAATGAAAGTAAAGGTGGCATTAAAAGCAATATGTTGTCCTCCATATCAAATAAGATCAAAAACAATTGTTATATGAATTAAATGAAT
Organism: Crioceris asparagi; assembly: GCA_958507055.1. NCBI lineage: Eukaryota > Metazoa > Arthropoda > Insecta > Coleoptera > Chrysomelidae > Crioceris > Crioceris asparagi. Next base: position 13,161,575 of record OY293831.1, on the reverse strand, counting down.
GTCTACTGCAAGAAAGCCGATAAAGTGGAAATATTTATACATTTGAAGCAAGTGATACTTTGTCAGATAATTCATCTAAGGTTCTTTATATTGGTCCCAGGACCTTTATTTATCGTTTCAACATCTGTAGAGATATTGTATTTGTTCAGTTATTGAGGGTTGAAGTTGAATTGGACCAGATTATAGTTGTTTTCAGTATCATAATACATAGTGATACACTTATTGTTAAATAATAGAAGACAGTTGATTTTATAGGTAATTTCAACTGACTATGAAGGGAAACTATTTTGTTTTTAAAAGGTCATGTGATATAAACTATATTTTAACTAACTTATTTCTGTTTAAGGTACATGGTGTACCAGATACCGAAAAGGCGAGGAACAAATGCGATGGCCATGTGAGAATATAGAAGAATGGGATGAATTTTTCAAAAAACATCCAGATTTTGTATAGATTTGATGATCTCTTTTATTATAATATTTTTAAGTAAAATTTGAATAACAACCATTTTCTTATTATACATAAATGATCTGGATAGAATATCTTCTTAATAAAAATGTTTTTTTTAAATAACTTCTATGAAATACAAGCCATGAAGATCACATCAACATTTCAATATCTGGATTCCTGGATCTTAGATCATCCTGTCATTCGGATAACTTGCTATAAGTTATTGGATATTTTGACGTCACAACGTCCTACTCTTAGGGTGTCATTTTCAGAAAATGTCATTACCTTTCTTGGAAACTTTACTATAACGAAATTTATGACATGATATAAATTATACAAGGTCTTTCATAATATATGCGGAGCACTTGAGAATTTGGTAGATCGTCCAAAAATGTGAAAAAAAGTTTATATTAATTTCCCCTGTGAAATGCACCATTCTCGAAATACAGGATGTTGAAATTAAAAAAAAAAGTTTATTGTGAATGTCTCCAGAACCGTTTATCGTACATAAAACAGATTTTGTAAGCATATTCCACTCTAATAAGCTAATTTTTGTTAAGTTATAATTTGTGATGGAAAAATTACAGCTTTGAGACGATATCAGAGAAAAGCTATAGGTCTACTGGCCAATTTAGGTTCTAGGGATCATTGTCAACAACATTTTATTCAACTTGGCATTATGCAACATCCAACCCTATATATTTTCACTTATAATCTCCCTAGAGCTTGAATAACTTCCGAAATTTTTTTCGAGGTGCATTTTATTAAATTCACAACTGAGAAAAAAATTACGAAGAATAATTCAAGCTTGCGGAAGATTCGGTACGAAATTTTATACCAGGAGAGTCAAAACAACTTTGGACAATTTATAAATAAATATTTGTCAGAAATAATCTACGCTTGTTATTTTAGCATCTGGACGTGACAGCTGTCAAGCTAGGAAAATTATCACTTATTAATGTTGCAACCGAGAAAAAAATCGAAAATTCAGGTATTCAATATCAAAGCATTTGATTGGTTTAAAACAACAGGTATAAGGTTTTCAGTGTAATTCTGGAAACTTATAAAAATGCTAAACAATTTCCAAGAACATTCGGATACACATAAACAGACCTGTTTAACGACACAGATTGATTGTCACTCGCCAGAACTCTCTAGATTTGAATATACACAATGCTTTGGATAGTTGGAGTTCAAAAACTTTAAGATCGTAGTTAAGAAATTCCTTGTCAAAAACTGTTTCTATAACATATCCAAATATATCAAGGTAGCAAATTTTATTAGAACATATATTCTTATTACGTATAATACACATAATTTATATTTTATAATAATTCATAAACCTTAGTCATCATATACTATCTTTTTTCAGCTGAATGTGTAGCTAGTTTAATTCTAATGTTTTCAAATGTTCATTTTCTACTTAAAACCCACGGAAGTTTGCTCTAATTATTTTCAAATTGTAAAGTTTTTTCCAATGTTAGGAATTCATGAAAAAATATTACAATGCATCCAACTGAAATGAGTATTCAAAATAAACATTATATCTGTATTTTATTTATTGATTGGTTCAATATTATTATGACCTACTTCCAGTCCATATATTTAAAAATAAATAAACATATTAATATATCCAATACAATATCCAATATTTTATACAAAAACATGTATGCAGCCCGCATATGGTGTATCGTCACAAAATTATAATAAATTATGAATTAGGATGTATGCCTGTGTGTGTGTTGACAATATTGGAAAATGAAATAATTTCGGCGTTTTCCATGAACATTTACAAGGCGAAATCACATATGGGCCAAATTATAATTAGCACCTAAAATGATAGAGGGGTGATGAAATTTTTTTAAATTGTTGCTGTACTGAAAAATTTATCGATGTAATGAGAATTTGACATCGTTTATTGGAAATGTGGGTATCCTATATATTTAGATAATAATATTAGTTATTCCTGAAACTATCGTCGATGAATTGTTTGATCAAAATGATATTTGTTCAGTTTTAATTAAAAAGTTATGAGATATTATTTGCTGTTCCTTTATCTAACAGAATTGTTAGCTAGGGATGAATTACATGGAATAAGCAGAAGGCTGTTGAAAATAATGAAAAGTCTCAAAAGTCAATAGTCACATGAACAAAATGCAATTCTTAAACTAAATCTGTAAAGTTGCTTATAGAAGAAATTATTCTCTGATATTTAAACTTTGTTTTGAATTTTGTTAAAATATAATTGACTTTGATCAACAGAGTAGATAAATACCGATGACAACAACTACTCGTTGAGCAAATACTCCATCCCGCAATGGATTATTTAATCGTTGATAGGCGCAATATCATTGAAATAGTAGTCGATACAAATATTGCAGAACCTTCTAACCCTTTATGCTTTTATTTCATTCGGAACACATCACATCAAGTGTATAAACGGTTTGCAGAATACATTGGACCAAATGGAAATATTGCATGGCCACCAAGAAGTCCAGATTTTACTCCTTCTTTACTTCTTTTTTGTGGTACCTACTTGGGTAAAAAAATTGAGCTTCTAATTAAAGAATTGGAGGTGATTGACTTTTTTAATTCAAAGTTTTTATCGCTTCCGCAATCACCCAGTATATAGAGCGAGGGATTGTTTTTTGGATAGTTACAATTTTTTATTCTTGCTGTACTATTGATGAAGAATTTATCAGCATATTGCATTATTTTTATAAAGAACAACAAAATATCGAAAACAGATTCTAGGTAAAGGGTTTGTTATACAAGTAAAACCTTTTGTAGAATACAAAAATTTGAAAATATATAGGGTGTTCTATTTAAACTATGAAAATTATAAACTAAACACCCTTTTAAAAACGACAATAATAAAAATAAATCCTATTCAAAGAAATTATTAAATATTTCATTTCTGCATTTTTCTCACGTATCTCCCATGGTAGGAGAAGATAGTGAATTTTATTCTGGACTTCTTGTACAATATTGTGTTGAGTTTAGTCCCATTAGAAAACCATCCAAGCGGTTAAAATTCCACTTGTCCTGTAATATCAAAAACCCATTACACACCCAATATCGTTCATTCTCCACACAGATATATGATATATTATAGAGAAAATGTGAATAAAATAATAATATTTCATTTCTAATCGCTCTCTTATCTGCGAGGCAGACGATTTCCGGACCGGCTAACGACTATTTAATAATTCTGAAAAACGAATTATGGAAGAGAAATAATGAAAATCGAACCATCGACTATTATTATTGGTATTATTAATATGCAACGGCAGCCAATTTGTTCATTCGAATAACTAAGTATAGAGGAAAAGAGTAGAATTCAAAGAGAGAAAGAAAATGGAGGAAGATGATGCGGGCTGTGTCTACTGTGTGGTGGTATTTTACGGGCACTTTGCACCAATAAAAGATGTTGTTTACGATCGCATAATTTCAGTCGCACAATAAAACGACACCAAAGAAGTTAATATATAGGTATATACTCGTATTTATATGTAATATATACCCACGGGACAAAACGAGTTACGTTGTGTTTGTATACAAACATTTTCAGCCAAAGACTACAACCATGTGAGTAAACATTATTTTTAATACATAAGACATATATATATATATATATATATATATATATATATATATATATATATATATATACATATTTGAAAGGGTAGTCACAGCCGACAGTAACTATGTTGGTTAGAATAGTTCAGGTTATACGACCTAAAAGGGCATTCAATGAAAGATCTTCATGTAAAATCGTATATTTCGGCTCAGTTTAAATTTCAGCCTTCATCAGCGAAACTAAAAAATATTACAAAACCACAATGTATATGATATTTCTATCAATAAATATTAAGTACTTACAACATGGATCTATTTATATATAGTAAAGTTCAAAATGTCCATATTCACAGGAAAATAATATTATTTATAAAATCTAATATTATACAAATGCAATCTCAAATATTCATATTTTTGAAACTTTCAATTTGACTTATAAAACAAAATAATTAGACATTTCTAAATTTTTATTTTTTATTGCTATAGAAACCAAAATTGTCAAGTAATTTGAGGAATTTGAAAATTTTTGTTCTTGAGATCTATTATAATAAAATTATTATTTTCTATTTGTATAGAAAAATATGTATTATGTTATCAAAATAATTTTGACTCTGAATAAGGGATGAAACATATACAAGAAAAACCAAAAACATAGAGCAATATCTATTTCAATTTCTTTTGTCTTTTTTTATCAGGTAGCAGTAAATGTTAGTAAGACCATTGATATCTGTTTTATTGTTCTGTTTTCCTAGAAATGTGTCACATTTAACAGAAACCTACGATGAACAATAAAACAGATATCAATGGTCTTAGTAACATTTACTGCTATCTGATAGAAAACGACAAAAGAAATTGAAATAGATATTGTTTTTGGTTTTTCTTGTATATGTTTCATCCCTTATTCAGAGTCAAAATTATTTTGATAACATAATACATATTTTTCTATACAAATAGAAAATAATAATTTTATTATAATAGATCTCAAGAACAAAAAATTTCAGATTCCTCAAATTACTTGACAATTTAGGTTTCTATAACAATAAACAATTAAAATTTAGAAATGTCTAATTATTTTGTTTTATATGTCAAATTGAAAGTTTCAAAAATATGAATATTTGAGATTGCATTTGTATAATATTAGATTTTATAAAAAATATTATTTTCCTGTGAATATGGACATTTTGAACTTTACTATATATAAATAGATCCATGTAGTAAGTACTTAATATTTATTGATAGAAATATCATATACATTATGGTTTCGCTGATGAAGGCTGAAATTTAAACTAAGCCGAAATATACGATTTTACATGAAGATCTTTCAGTGAATGCCCTTTTATATATATAGTTATCATAAGGTAAGGGATGTATTTTTGCTTATTAGGTATTGTTATTTCAACAAATTGAGTTCTTACAATAGTTTATCGAAAATATTATATATGTAGTCATTCCATTTGAAATGAAATTTGAAATTGAAAATAATAAACTATTTTAATTCTTTCTGTATTATTAGTGGTGATCTAGACACCAAATATATATAACAAATAACTCCACAGTCAGTTGGATTAAGATCAAGCGATCTTGGAGGCCACTTATTTACAAAATGTCTATTTATAAAATGACTCTAATAGACAGCAGTTAACAAATCTTCAACTGGTCAGTAAATATGAAATAAATACTCCTTTCAGTCTGAAAATCATGTAATTTTTTTTAACAGTAAATTTCAACCTGTAACAGATACATAGGTATGGCATGCCGTTTTGATATTTAATGACATAAAACAAATTGATAATCAAAAATACAAACAAGTAAATTATCCATAAAGAAATTCGTGACTATAGAAATATATGACATTATATTAAAGCATAATAGCAATAGAATAATTCAAAGACCTCCATGAAATAATTGTAAATAAATGATTTGTTTTGCTCGATAATAAAATTCGTATTTAGAAAATTATTGAAATATTTTCAAATTATAATCATTTGAACCATCAATTAGTTTGAATTTTATAAGAATAGAAATTCATAATTTCACAAGTCATGTACCTACATAATGAAAATACGGCAACACTGTGAATAGGCCACTTTATAACAGATGGCGACATGATCGTAATCAAGAACTTAAAATCAAAATTATGGGTTGAATAACGTACCTATCGTTGTTCGAGTTTTCAGCTTTATTAATTTCAAGTTTATCAATTTTTATAAGAATGGGTACGGACAGTGACATTGTAAATATAGGTAATTGCCTAACTCTACAATTTGGAAATATTTTGATTTCCCTCAATAAATATAGAGTATCAAACGAATTCATCACTGTATTTGTATCCTCTCAAATATTAAAAAATCTAATCATTCACAAAATATTTTTTTCAAAAGAAATTCAAAAATACATAGGCGAAAATTTGTGCTGCCATCTACTTTTGGTAGATTTGTCAAACACCAGTAAGCCGGGATCTGTTATTCTGACGGCTAAGCACAGTGTTGCCGAATTACAATTTGTGAGTTAAAATAATGTCGATAATTATAATTCAAGAATAAAAATTCTGGAATTAATATTATATACGTAATTTGAATTCAAGAATGAATGGATTCGAATTAGAATTTAAGAAATAATATTATGTAGGTACATAATTTCAATTTGAGAATAAAAATTATACATAAAATTTAAATTCAATAAGGAAAATTAAGAAATTAATATTTTTTGCTTGAAAATAGTTTATGAATTAAAATTATTATTTACACAATGATGATAGTATGTTATTTTAAGTTCCAAAGTATAGAAATTCTCTCATTTGAAATTATGATAGTAGACAATAATAATTCAATCCTGTAAATAATATTCACAACATTTTACAATTGTAATTCAACGATTTGATTGAATATTCAATAATAATATGAATATAGCACCATAATAATACATAAAATTTTTAATATGTTAAACAAACTTGAAATTAATTGGTCAATTTCAATAAACAAATAATTTTTATTTCATTGTAGCATAATCATAATCCTAGAATATTAAGTATATTGTAACTGATCGAAATAGAAATCAATTGATTTATTATTTTGACATGATAGAGAAATATCATGAAACCATACTATAAGGATAAAGAAAATGATAAATGTCGAGTCTATATAATAAGAATAATTCGGGGATTTCTCCATTTGTTCTTATAGACTTGAAATGCATTTTATGATAAGACATAATATTAAATATTTTTATTATAATAACCCACAATAAGAACGTGAAGAGTCATTCTTTTTTTGAATTTTAAACTGATAATTTATTTTTATTTCTACTTAATGCAATCCTTGCTATTAAATAACAAAATGGAGTGCCATATACTTAGATGTGTTCTTGCCATTCATTGTCTCCTTCCTAGTCCAATGAAAACAATTGCCGTGAAACTCTACGAAACAAAAACTTGACCGTCATGAAGACCTGATCGATTTCATGCGGATTATTTATTTACCATATTTTGTAAAGTTTATGTATATTATGCATAAAACGTAATTTTTAAAATCTATTGGTGGATTGGTTATTTTTTTCCATGGGGTAGGAGAGTTTTGAAACATCAGTTCAAAGTTCTCAGCTACTTAGGAGAATAGATCTTTGATATTGCTATTGCACTGACTAATATAAGCTACTCGTCTAGACTTAGATTCTAGACAGTATAGAAATGTAAATTTTGTTAACATGAACATCAAGAAATTTCCATTGTTATTCATCATTTACAATGGAAAAGCCATCATAATTACCACTCGACCTCAAGAAGTGTTTAATATACACAAAGTTTATTAATAAGAGAGGGAGAGACTTGGCATTTTACTCATCTCTCTTTCCCCCTAGTAGGTACCCACCAACACTTTCGTAATATCTCTGTCACCTACTCAACAAATTCTCTCGAGGGATACAAGAGCTTTTTGTTGTTTCAAAAGCTGTCTGAGCTGAGAGAGAAGAGGAATGTTGTTGTTGGTTGTTCGTTTACGGTTTTGAAAATACAGCCACACAAACTCAGCTCAATAAGAGTATCTAGCACGTAATTAGAAAGGTCAGACGCGAGTTGAAACATGCAAAGCTGCTGCTACTTTATTGAAAATTCCTATAAAGGGTGTCCCCTACTTGGGTAGACTTTGCTTAAGGGGTTGATTTTCCTAATGCCTTGAAATATTTCGACAGACATAAACAGTCTCGGCCTAAATTTCTTAGTATTCTCTAGTATCAAAGTTTTTAGAAATAGTTCAAGTATTTCTCTACTGTCTAAGGGATTGAACAATATTAAGTATGATTTTTGTCTCCTTGATAGTCCGAATCCAACAAGTGAAATTTGTAAGAAAGAATGTACAAATTGTTTCCATAGAAAATATTACTGATGTTTGACATATTAGTTGAATTCATATAACGAATCAACTGATCTGCATGTATCGTGAAGGATCAGAGCTAACAACAGGTTTATGAGGATAACTGTTCCATATGCGTATTTCCAGTGCAGAACCCATATCTGTTCTTTGCATAGATGTATTTAAGTCTCTATGGTTCCATGTCGCAGTAAAAGTTAAAAAAACTTAAGCAAGCATGCGACCTGCGGACACACCTTATCCAAACGGCCAAAGATATTAAAAATTATTTATAATCAAATAAAATTCCAAATTCCAGGAATACCAAGATTTTTGCTTTCCTTCTGCTCTTTGCTGCATGTGCTCTGGCTGCGGAAGTGGAGGACAACAAAGATTGCAAATGTTTCGAGGAGTTCGAACCGGAAAAAGAAGGGGACAACACCATTTGCCGTGGCAAGAAAAACTCGCGAATCTTCAGGTGTGGTGAAGAGAAGCCGCCATTGTGTAAATGCAAGGTCAAGGATAAGGAGATCATATTGGATTTGGGTGAAACGAGTTGTCTGAGTAGTGATGTGGAATTTGATGATATCAATTGTGAACCGAAACATGAATGGGAAAGCTATTTGAATGATCATCCGCATCGAAGATTGTTTCATTAATTTGGGAAATCAAATCATGTAGTTAGTAGTTATGTTATGAGCAAAAATCGGAGAATCCAAAGAATATTTGTTTCATTTTTATCTTGTATTTGTGAAATAAATGGATAAAAAGTATCAATTCTTATTTTCTATTTAAGTTGGTCTAGGACACTTCGCCCAATGGACACTTCGCCCAAAATGATATTTTGACCACTTCGCCCAAAAATTTCGTACTGAGAACAGTTTCCAGAGCCACTATTTTATGCTGGTCTACTTTTTGAATAAAATTGAAACAGTTATAAACTGATTACTAAGGTCCCAAATAGAGTTCGATCAAAATAAATAAATCATTTGTGCGAAGTGGCCATTTTGGGCGAAGTATCCACCAACGAGTTTTGGGCGATGGACATTTTGGGCCAAGTGTTCACCAACGAGTTTTGGGCGAAGTGGACATTTTGGGCTCAGTGGACTTTTAGTTAAATTGTGTGAAGTGGCTCTGGAAACTGTTTTCATTGCGAAATTTTTGGGCAAAGTGGTCGATATATCATTTTGAGTGAAGTGTCCATTGGACGAAGTGTCCAGTTCCCTTTAAGTTGAAGCATTTAAAGTTATCTACTGCGATTGGAATTAAACTGAACATTTTCAGAAAAAAACAACACGGGCTTTAAAGTTACTGCCATATTTTGAAATCATTGATTGTAAGTGAACGTTCAACAATGTTTATAACTAATGAAACAAAAAATATGACTGAATGGCAGACTTTATTAGATAGCGTACATAAAAATACAAAATAATATTAATTCTATTGTTGCTGGTACTTTTGAACTTGGTACCTAAACCCTTCTATTTACTGACAACTGCACCACTTTACAACCACAAATTTAATAGAATTGAAATGACTTTGAATTTATCAACGCATCAATCTAGTTTTTGATTCTAGCTGAAACTCTCTGAAAACATATTGTTTTTTATAATTTTAATTACAGATGCAAATTGATGCATCGTTCAATTCTTCAACCTTCATCGCTATAAATAATAATTAAAAAAAAACACAAGCAGAGGAAATAACTCATTGAATATTCATTTTGTTTCATGAATGAAAAAATGTATGATAATTTTGCGAGATGAGATGTGCTATGCAACAACAGAATAAATATACTTTCAAAGTCATAGGGATAAGGATGATGAAGGTCAATGGATGAAAATACATTATTAATTATCATTATTATCAGATCAATCACTCACACAGTGAATTAATTCCCTTTGTATTAGAGAAACATTATCGCAATTGAATAATTTTCCATGTAGATGATTCGATTGTGCATGTATATACGATTATATTGAATGGATGATTAAAGCAGCGGTGATTGTGTTCTGACATCAAAATTACTTACATTAATACATTAAAATCGGTCCATTACACAATAATGCTACGATAAAAGTCTAGTTTAGCGGCTTTTGCTATGAAATCCCTAAAAATCAAATGTTTACAAAAATAGATGTAGGTATCTCGACATAATTTTTAACAAGTTTGAGGCAGAAGACGCCTTAATAGAAAAACCAAAAGTGGTGTTCTTAAGACTTACGACTTTTAAATCTAAAAAATCAAATGTTTACAAAGATAGATGTAGGTATATCGGCATAACTTTTAACAAGTTCGAGGCAGAAGACGCCTTAATAAAAAAGGAAAAGTGGTGTTCTTAAGACTTACGACTTTTAACTGGAATTTCCGATTTGAAAGTATCTTCTCAATCCCAAATGGTACATAATCATCCTTGCATTCTATTAAACGGTAACATCCTTCAAAATTAACAAAAAATGCGTAAAAATAGTAAACATAAGTTTGCGAAAAAGTGAGTTTGAACGAATTGATGATAGACTTGTGCAGTATAATCAACATTCAAGTGCTGTTAATATCAATGTTGCCAACGCTGCCTGTATAACTTCCCCAGCATTAGATTATTTTATGAATTCCATTTCCAAGAATATTTGCTCTAGAAAAAATTTAAGACAATACCTTCTAGTTAAACAATCACTGAATTTATATTTTCGAACGCCTGAAGAAAAAGCTCGTCACCTTCGTCATCAAACTTTGCCATAATATCGTTCGTATATTTGCTCTAAATCAAGTATTTGTAGAAAATGAATTTTTAGTAAACTTTAAACATGAACCCATACCTAGGTAGCCTTAGACACTTAAAATCTGATCACTTGGTTTATGCTTTCGTAGTCGAATATTTAAAAAAAATCAATATAGCAAACGTTATATTGGCAGTTTTGCCAACATTGGAATTTACTCTTCAATTCGTTTAACCTTACTTTTTCGCGAACTTGGGTATATATACTATTTTTACGCATATTTTTGCTTATTTTATTGTTTAACAGAATGCAAGGTTGATTATATACTATTTGGCATTGAAAAGATAGGTACTTCCAAATCGAAAATAATAAACTGGAAATTTCATACGTAAGTGTATTATCGATTCAAGAACAGTAGAAGACTCTTTACTTTTGTATGCAATTTATTTATCTACCTAATCTAACCTAACTTCGTAATCATTATACTCGCTTATGGAAATAATAAATAATATTATATTAAAAAACAACTGATTTCAAAAAACTAAAATAAAACAGCACATCCCTTAAAAATATCTCAGATTCTATCCAGCAATTCCAGAATCTGTTAAACGATTATATAATATCGCCACCATCTTACCTTTCAAGTTTGACAATTTCGGAAACCGACGGGACAAAAAGCAGAGTTTCTGAATCCGCCCGTCTGGTGACGGTGGCAGAACCAAACTTGAGATTGGTAACCTGCTGTGAGGGTCTTGGATAATGTATATCTGTGACATATATAAGTATACCGCAAATGAATCTCCCACATAGGGCGCGCACCCGCCATATTATTGAAATATGAATTATTATTGCAAAGGTCACACACACACAACTGAACAGACCCTTATTTACTGCGACGTCCTCGGTGTGTGCGTGAGAGTGAGAGAAACCACCGCCACCGAGATCGGTTGATTTCGCCCTCTCAAAGTTCACTTCGCCCTTTTGAGAAGGCTGGCTATTGTTGAGTTCCAGACATGCTAGTATTATATAATCTGGGTGAAAGGGTGAGAATAACGGAATGACCGCTGGCCGACCTCTGGCGAACAGTGGTCGTTATATTGTCGTCGATGAGTTTGTGTTCCAATTTCCCAACTATTAGGCACTAAAGGGTCAAATCAATTATAATATGCTGTCGAAATTAATCAGTTTCATCACAATATACATGAAAATATAGATAGCTGTAAGGAGTGTCTCAACCCAAGGGAAATGTAGGATTTAGGAAGATAAGAATAAGCGACATATGATCATTCTAAAAATCATTCATGAACAGACAAAGTAAAGATCCAGGTGTAAGACAAGATAGCGTAATATCACAACTAGTTTTCTGCTCTGGTTCTAGAAGTAAAATAATTAATTAACCAGATATAATATTTACAACAAATAAGTACACTGGTAGGGGTATCTCATATAAACGTAGAACATCAGCTGACAAAAAAGATTAACTCAGGGTGAGACGTAACACTTGGCGGAGTGAATCAATAAATTTAAATAAAGAGAAGAATATAAAGAGTTTAGAGTCTAATTTACTCACTATTGTGTTATTATGCAATTAATGGAGGCAAGAATTGCCAACTTTAATGTATGAAAATTTAAGGGCAATCTTCATGATATTACAATTACTACGAAAAGTTAATTAGTTATATACCTGTTTGAACACAATTTAAGACTTCTAAAAGGTTAGATTACCAAATTCTTACTATCGTTAGGTCGCTGTCCAAGCGTCTTTCAGGCAGAAGTGCTTGCAATCGAAAGATGTGAGGACAGTCAGGCTGCGTAAAACACTGAGCACATTGATTTTAGGAGGGTATGGGAGTGCCGAAAAAAACTCAACGAAATAGGCAAGGAAAACAAGATCTGTATAGTTTGGATTCCCAGCCACTCGGGAATCAAAGGGAATAAAGACGCCAACACACTTGAGAGAAAAGAAGCACGAACTCCTTTTATTGGTCCAAAACCTTTCTGTGGTACAGGTAAATGTATCTACAAGAAAGAGTTTAAGGAGAAGGAAGAAACCAAAAGAGAAACATTCAGGTGGAATCTGGTGGAGCTCTAATACTGCAAGATATAAGAAGTATCTGGATCTTAGCAAGCATTTGCTACACCTACGCACTGGATTCCTTACTGGACATTGGCGCCTCAGGATGCTCCAAACGAGAGTGGGTGTAGCAGAGAACGACAAGTGCAGATTTTGTGGGGAGGAGGAGGAAACTCCAGATCACCTGGTGACAGAATGCCTCGCCATTGCTAGCCAACGCAAAAAATGGTTTGGACAAGAAACATGCAGAAATGAGGAAGTAACTTCCTTGAAGCTATCACAGATTCTCGATTTCATTAGAATTCTGGAACTGGAGGGTGAGCTGTAGACTACGTAATGGCGAGAACAGCTCTGATGGGGGGCACAATAGACCTCAACGTCGCAGTGTAATGACAACCCCTTAAATCTACAATCTACAAAGATTCAATTCAATTCAATTCATAACTGGCGTAAGTATGTGAAAGCTTACTGGAAGAATGTGAGATCTATTTCAATTCTTAATTTTGTACTCATGGTAGATAGAGATATCAATGTGGAGATCGTAGTGCAAACTAACTTCCTTCCCTAAAGTCCTTTTGATCGCAAAACGCCGACAACGAATAGTGTGCTGTATATATCCATCACACATCGTTTTCATATAGTAAAGTCATTTAAATATTTATAACTCCATCCGGGTTCTAAAATGAAAAGATCAGCCCCATCTTGAAAATATATTATATGGATTCCTTACCACCTATGCGGCGCAAGGCAGCGATGGATAAGTAATCCTCTTTAGGGACATGGCAGTGGCAGGCTTGATGTCTTTATCGACGAAGCATGAAGGGCAGGTGCAAGGGGCATCATAATTTTTGACGACTACCAAATCCTAGGTAGGTACATATAGATACAATGTGAACGTTTTTGTATGGAAATCGTAAGTAAAATACGCTCTATGTTCTATCGAAAACAACTGTAGTTTCTGGCTCTTTCTCATTTTTCCAAATGTCTTAGCTTCTTCAAAAATATCAACCCAAACATCGCGACGAAAATACATATATTTTTGAAATATGTCCAATTTAAATGTTGCTGCATATATTCTCTTCTTTAATTTGGCCGTCCCATATTTTCAATTTAAAAAAATCCTGAACATAGCGGAAATTCACATATTTCAATCTTTATCATTGCTGCTGTAATTCGAAAACCGAAACTCTTTTGGTAAAATGTTCTGTTCAAACTTTTCCGGATAGGATATCATCTTTAATTCTGCCATCTCAGATTATCGATTTTCGAGAAAATTGCAACCTCCAAGAAGAGAGGAGACCTCCAATTTGAGGTTTTATAAATCTAGGACCATTTCTCAACTCACCGTTTTCAAATGAATCAAAAATCATCAAAATCGGATCACGTTAACTATGCAAAATCCGCAAACAGCCATACATAAAAAAATTAAAACATAAAACCCCCTCCTTTTTTAAGGCGATCAAAAATAACAAAAATATAAGAAGCGCAATCAAACTTAAAAATTGACCATTCAAGCGTTTTTGAATAAACTATACACGGTGTATTTTTTATTTGTGGTTTCCGTCAAACACGTACCCACTGTAAGTATATATCTATATCTTTATTTATGAGGATATCGAATACGAGGTTTCACTTAATAAAATAAAAAAAATCCCGAGTCTATCCCATCACGCACGCAAGATGAAACATTGAGGTGGTCTGATTCAAGATGAAGAAGAGCGGCTCGCGTGCAGGGAATTTGTTTTTTTTTAATAAATCAATCAATTTCATGTAAGTATTGATGGTTTGTTGTCTCGTATAAAAGATGATGTTGGGTGAGAAATATAACTCATTTTTTTCCAAATCATTATTTCATTTGAGAAAGATCACAATCATTTTTATGATGATATTCTATCCGAATTGACGATAGATATTTTAGCCAGATGATATTGATGATCTCTGAAAAATATAAGCTGTTAGACTTTTTCATTATAAGAGAGCAAAAAATAATTTTTACACAAAATTTTACCGACTTTAATACTTGGTACAATGAAAAATGCAAAATAATATGAGTTCAATCGGTGCTGGTAATTTTAAAGTTAGATGGAAAACTTTTGCTATCAACATCACAAGTACCAGCACCAATTGAATTAATATTATTTCGTATTTTTCAGTGCACCAACTAATAACGTCGGTCCAATTTTTTTTTTATATTTATTTTACACTTTTGAGTGTAACATTAGTCACGAGAATCGTTGAACATTCACTAATACCAAAGAAGATAGTACTTATCATATTATCCACGTATATCCTTTGCTTGTACTAGTTCTTATGTAGACATATCAGAACATCGCGGCGGAAATACGCATAAGTATTTCAGATTTTACCATCGCAGTAACTCGAAAACCGTAATTCTGAGGAAAAAATTTCATAATATATTTTGGTACAAATATTCTTGTCTTTCATGTGGTACCCTCAGATTTTAATTTTTCGAAAGAAATCGCCACTTAGCGAAAATACGCGTATGTGAGATTTTAAGATCAATTTAACTCGAAAACCGTAACTTTTTTAAAAAAATGTTCAGGTTAAACGTTTCCCATTTTGGATTCTCGATAAAATATGCCTACTCCACCCCCTTCAGGGGCCATCTTCGGAGGGTAGGATTGTTCGGATTTGAGTTTGTATGAATTTTGGACCATTTTTCAAGTCTCCTCTTCCAAATGAAGCAGAAATCATCAAAATCGGAGTACGATTAGGTACTATATAAAACGCGGACACGAACCAAAAAAAAAGCAGGCAGTTGAATTGTATACCTCCTCCGTTCGGGGTTCGTCGGTCAAAAACAGTCTAAATGTATACCTCCTCCATTTGTGATTCGGTCAAAGAGTAAATAGATTGTAATGACTCTTTATTTACAAAACTTTATTTTTACGCATTCACGAAAGTCTGATATGAAAATCTCGGCTCGGTTCCATTATCGTCATAATCGATCAAGTAGTTTTATAAAATGAGTTCATCCAAACTTTCCAAATTTCAAATAATTGGTCATTTGGAAAAGGCAAATGCAAATGAGAATATTTTTAGATTCAGAGATATTTTTAATTGATAATCACAGCTCTGTTTTTTATTTCAATTATTAAGTTTGCTTTTCCGGCGATTACGGCCTATCATTTTTACTGTGCTAGCTTTGGAAATTAGGTACCTACGGAAGCCACAAACCAGGAGTGGAACGCTATAGAAATAAATTAATTACCATCTACGGAACGTAATAATTCTGTGATATTAGAAATATTGAATTGATTTTGTTGAAAATTTATAATAATGACCACCATTAAAGCTGACGAAAGCTGGAAACTGTAATTATAATATGAGGTTAGTCAGCCAATTTCATTACTCATATCGCTTTAAATTCTGCTCTAATAATTCATGGAATTCGTGATGGTTTTGTTTCTGATGAAGCAATTAAATTTCATTGGCACCATCCATAAAAACTCTGTAATAATTTGAACCTGGTTGTTACAGAAATAATTTCGAAGCTAGGAAAGTAGGTATAAGCATGTGGAAGAAAAAATTAATTAATAAATAACAAAACAGCAAAATGAGTAGACGACAAGAAAATATATTAAATTTTCTCAAGGGCATGAGAGGGCAGAATTCTTGAAGACATCATTTTGCAATTATGAAGGTTGAAACATTCAGCAAGCAATAAATAATAAACCTGTTTGGATTACTAGGATTATAGACATGAGAATAAATAATTAATTAGATGAAATCCCGGATTCGCTAGGTTGAAATGTGACTCATACTACACAATCTTTTACAAAATGTGGGTAAATATTTTTGTGGTTATCAGTTTTCAAGGAATATTAGACAAGGCATAGAATCGTATAGCATAATTAATTGTATTTAATAATTATAATACATTAAAACTGCAAAAGTTTTTACATAAATATTTTTTATTTAAAATCAACTTTCAAAATAAACTAACATAAATTAACAAAATAAAGGGCTTTCAAGGTTTATTCTCTGTAAAACTCTCTGTTTTAAGCACTCAGTATTTTCTAGGATTGACAGTATATGTGCGATTTATGTTAAAGTCTATTGTCATTGATTGAGCTGTTAAAACCATTAGAATTTAACAAAATACTCGAATCCGTGAAACTTACAATCCGAATTTTGCTGATATATGTTATATATATCGAAATCATTATTTTTTATGTTTTATTATTCATTATTATTTATGTATGGCTGTTCGGGCATTTTACATAGTAAAATCGTGCTCTGATTTTGATTCATTTGAAAAAAGAGAGTTGAGAAATGGTACCGTATTTAGAAAGACTCAAATCCAAAATCTCCTTCCCTTCAAAAACCGCCACCGAAGGGGTGGAGGGGACAATTTTTATAAACAATTGAAAAAACGTGACGGCAGAAATAAAGATGAGACCATCTCCGAAAACGTTTAAGTTGAATACTTTTTCAAAAGGGTCATTGATTTCAATTTAAAACAGTGGTAAAGTCTGAAATCTGTGCATTTCCGCCGCCAAAATTTAATATCTCTGAATAATTACAAGTACAAGCAAATTATACACATGGGTAACAGATCTTTTTTGGTATTAGTGAAAGTTTAACAAATTTCATGACCAATTTTACACATAAAAGTGTGAAATAAATATTTTTTACCTAAAAAAATACAAAATAATATTAATTCTATTGGTGCTGGTAGTTTTAAAGTTGGTGACAAAAGTCTTCTATCTAACTACAATTGCACAGCTTCAAAAGTACCAGCATATAATTAATCCTATTTTGAAATTTTCGGTGCACCAACTAATAAAGTCTGTCCAATTTTTTGGAAAAAAATATTTATTAACGAACATTTTTGCTGGTTTCTTAGCGAAAATTGGAATGTTTGGTGGACAAATAAGTGAAAATTGATTTTTGTGATTAAAAAATCATATTCGAGAAACTTCTAAGTGGAGTGTCTTTGATTCAGACGTTTTTCCGTATCCTGGAAGATTATCGATCGATCGAAACTGGACTAGGCTTTTTTTGTTGACCTCAAAAGGTTATTTGCATACCTATTAACTTAAATGAAATATGTATTTTCTGTTTATTGATCCAGGCTAAACTCCAAAACGGCTCCACCGATTTTGAACACATATTTGATTGTGCGGTTATATAAACATTCAAAATAAGCAAAATGCAATGAAACATCTATACTTTTATATTCCAAATAAGCTGTTTTTTTATGGATATGACATTTAAGAAAAAACATTTATTTAAATGAACACCATGCAGTTTCTTTATTGAGTCGAAACAAGCTGAATAAAAAATGCAGAGGGCACTACTACAAACTAAAAATAAGCAGCAACACCGTGTCTCCCAACTGCCTAATAATACCTTATAGTGAATTGCAACGCATATTGAGATACTTATCGAGTTCCGAAGATTGAAGATAGTGAATTTCTTTGGGAGTCATAATTTTGTTTCAATGTAACAAAAGCTATAGTACCTATTGTAGAAGTATTATGGCGACAGACCGTGGTATATTTGTTATTAGTTTAAAAGAGTACTGTTTCTCAATCTTGAAAAATCTAATAATATTAAATTTGTCGCTGTTGCTGCTTGTTTTTGATTTGTAGCTTTGCCTGTCTAGCTTAATACTGGCTATTTTTTTGTGTTGTTTTCTTTTTCAAGCGACAACTCTTCTTAAGTACAGACTCAGACTTTTATTCTTGCATATCGCTTACTTACTGACGACATAAAAAATCCTAAAGGGTCAGATGGAAGCTGCCTATATACAGGGTATTTCATAATATATGCGCAGGACTTGAGGATGTGATAGCTCGTCCAAAAATATGAAAAAAAGTTTATATTAACTTACCGTCTAAAATGCACCATTTTCGAAATGCAGGGTGTTGAAATTGAAAAAATAGAATAGTTCTTTATAAATATCTTCGGAACTGTTTATTGTACAGAAAACAGCTTTTGTAAGCATTTTCCACTCATAATAAGCAAAGCTTTGAGTCAGAAAAACATTTTTGTTAAGTCATGATGATTGGTGAAGATTTTGAAGGACTAGTGGAAGTTCTTCTCCCCAATTTTTACGCCAATAGAAAAATTACGGTCTTAAGACCCCCATTTGAACCGCCAATATTTTCTACGCAAAAAAGTACTGTTGGTCATGAGCTCTAGAGTCAACCGTTTTAGAGAAAAATCAACTTTTATGTTGAGAAAACGCGGTGTTTTATTCACTAATTGAACAAAATGTATGTAAACGTTAGATCAAGTAACAGAACCGTATTTTTTCCGACATAAAAGTAGATTTTTCTTGAAAACGGTCTACTTTAGAGGTCACGACCAACAGTACCTTTTTTGTGTAGAAAACATTGACGGTTCAAATGGACGTCTCCAAACCCTACTTTTTCATTGGATTTGAAATTGGGGAGAAAAACAACCACTACTCCTTCAAAATCACCATTTTGGACTTAACAAAAATATTTTTTTTGCTCAAAACTTAGCTATTATGAATGGAAAATGCGTACAAAAGCCATTTTCTGTAAGATAAACGGTTCCGGAGATATTCACAAAAAACGATGTTTTTTTTTCAATCTCAACACCCTGTATCTCGAAAATGGTGCATTCTAGAGGGTAAGTTAAAATAAACTTTTTTCATATTTTTGGACGAGCTATCATATCCTCAAGTCCTGCGCATATATTATGAAACACCCTGTATATTACTTATTCACTACCAGACACATGCTTGCCGCGCTTTTACCTACCATTCATCATTTCTCCATCTCCGACATGTTCAATTATTCATTTTTTTTCTCCGCGTTGCCAGCAGACGTGTGTTGTCGAAGAAACATCATCATAAAATTGCATTGCATTTGAAATTCAAAACGTTCGGATTCACAGTCTCGCTATATTTTTATATAAATCTATAGTTAGTTATAGAGCACCCATTTTGCGGAATGATTGATCGTAAAGATGGTGAAATTATGTTTTTTTTTGGTTTACTATGTTTTAAGCTGTTGCCAGTCTTACGACTATTTGATGTATTGGTATGGTATTGGGAAAATATAAAGACATAAATTTGAAAGATGGTTTTGTAACAAAAAAAAAACTGCAAGATTAGCACTTGCATAATGGTTTGGGTAATAAAATATGTGAGATCTAACTGTAAACCAAGCTCTTTCGAAAATCCAAGCATTATATAATAATATGAAATTTAATGGATTGGGATAAAGTATGGAACCAAGTAAATATTTTTAAAACGAAATGGACGATATTTATTAAACTTTGTAGGCAAGTACAAAGACGCATAACGCATCTGATGCCATATTTTGGTTTTTAATGTACCTACTTCCTGTTTTACCGGAGATACCCTGAACATTTTTTATTTAAATGAGACACCCTATATACATTTTAGTCTGGTTTTCACATATATTAGCTCTCCGAACAATAATTATGTACATTTTTATACAGTTTATTGATTAATCGATCATATGATGGACTGCACAAGCTCAATACAAAATATCAATATTGTATTAGTATTTACATAGTTTTGATTGAACTTTATTTTCATTACTAGCTTACTTATTTAATTTTATGTTAAAAAAGATATAATAATAGGCTTATGTTAACTGGAATCAGAAACACATATGCTAGACTAGAATTTATCTAAGTATTGTGTAAAAGCTGCATCGATCGTTGTTTTATATTTTTAATACTTAATTGTCGATCATTAGACATAAACCTAATGCTTCACTAAAAAATTCAATTAGTGATAGGTTTTTATCAACTTGCAAATTTGATATTGGAGTCACCACGTAATATCATTGGAATATCGTCAAATTTTTAACAAAATCTTTTTTCGGGTATATAAGAACTTTCTTTCGTAAAAATCATCAAATTTTCGATATTAAATATGAACAAATCCTATTAAATACTAACAAATTCTTCTATCAGTGCACTATATAATATTCATTGCATTGTATTGCAGATATCAAATATTAGAAAAATAAGTAATAGATCACCATATTCGATCATCATTGTCTTGTCTTGGTACTTGCTTGCAAATTTTCATAAATATCGTCCTTTTCGTTTCACAGATATTTACTTGGTTCCATACTTTATCCCAGCCCTGTATTGTTGTATGACCAGAAACATATTAGCGCATTTTCCGTCCTACTCCGAACCTCGTTTTGCCCCTGTTTCCCCTATCGTTAAGAGGCCTTGCTACACCGGTGTAGATTTTATCAATATTTCAGGTGAAATATGAAGGTAGTGTTATTGAACAGTGGCGGGTACAGCAATACTTGACTGAAAAAAAATATTTCCACTATAACTCTTTTGTTTTTACAAATAGATGTTTTTTTAAAGAACAAATATGCCTGGAATTCACTTTAGAATCGCGGATCATATTTTTTATTTTCAATAAAAAGAATAATTCAGAAATTTTCAGAATTCTTATATTCATAATATTCCTATGTGATCTGCGATTCTCCATACTCTTCTTAGTAATAATCTTTATTCAGGTTAACATACAAATTTTATTTAAAAAATAGTATGCTAATAGATTATCTGACTTATAAAGTCCAACAAAACCCTACCGAGATGCAAATAGCATCTGTGTGTAGACCTGAACTTAATAATGTATTAAAATCTACAAGCTTAACTTGATCTAAATATACAAATTAATATACTATAAATAAACAAATAATAAAATTAAAATGCAACAGAACTATAAATACAACTACAAATGTAAGGAAAGACACATGATATAGGAAATATTAAATATTAAAACAGATTTTTTAAGTAATATAACAATATCTATGTATATTATAACTTCAAATTATTTAAAATCCAACTCTTAATATGAAATTCAAAACGCCCTCTAGAGAAGTTTAATTTTTTAAATTGTTATCTAATCTATTGTAGACAAGTTTGGATCGATATAAACTAGTTTTTTGACCAATATTTAATTTAGTTTTACTTACTGTAAGCGATTTATGTCTAGAAAATAAACATGCTTCAGCAATAGTATACTCTTCCCGTAGATTACAATAATTATTTATTAGTGCTTCCAAAATATATTTTTGATTGATGTTTAGCAATCGTCTCTCACTAAAAAGGTTGTGTTGTTTACCACACGTTAAAATTTTGATAGCACGCTTTTGTATTCTTGCTATCGGCCCTAATGTAATTGAATAAGCTGAACCCCAACAAATAATTCCATAAAATAGGACGCTACAGAACAAAGCATGGTATAATTTTAATAAATCATTTCTTTCAAGAATATATCTCATTTTATTGAAAATATACACAATTTTACCCAGATTGGATAATTAATTTAAGTGAAATACTGGAACTACAATATCACTGGATAGCGATCCTCCTTAACACTTTTTAGTATTTTTTAGAGTATCCACCTATAAAGTCTTATTTTTTATATTTTCATTATTGTTGAATGTTATGCTCATGCTTCCCTCATAAATTTATTCAAAAAATTATCTCAGATTTACCCTATTATAAGTAGATATTACGATGAATATATTCGTACATATAGTCATACAATATAATATAACTTCCAAGAAATTTTATTGGACAACGAAAAGAAAAAACTCAAATACTCCCTATCTCTTGTTTAATAACTCAATTCAGTCTTTGTCTGCGAAGAATTTAATATTTCATGAAATTATTATGATATAACAAACACAAAAAGAGAGTTGCGTACTCTTGTTTGTCTTGTTTGTTTGCTCTCGTATATGGAATGGAATTCAAAACTCATCAAAGACTCACAGGGTGCGATGAGATGGACAATGTTTGATCTACATCAACTCTCTCTGTATAATGAACATGAAGTTATTTATTGCTAAAAGAGACAAATACGAAGTTGTTTGTTAGAGTTTTGCTCTGGAAAAAAGTTTCTAATTACAAATTCGAATCAAAAATACCTAATCTCGATAAACATCGAGGAAAACGCTATTTGGGTTTGTTTGATGAGAAAATCACGAAGGAATTTTTCAATTTATTCTAAAGCGATTGTTTTACTTTCACATCTTTAGGCATTTTAGAAATTAACAAAATACACACCCTTCATTGGTGTTAATGGAAGTTATTTCAAAGATTAATTATTATTGAAAGAGGAAAAAAAACAATCTCCCGCCTACATCATGATGATGAACAAGCTCATTCATGTAATTCCGATAATTTTTGCCCAACTTTGGATGCAAAAATTCCAAAAATTCTTTACACATTTTCCCTGCTATTATGGTTGTGCTACATGCCGACTGGATTATTCCCGTTGGAAGAATAATGAATATAATTTGTATGTATGGAGAGAGCAATTTTCAGAATTAATTATTTGGCTTGTGGCCAATTATTAATGTTGAGAGAGAACACGATCAGGATGCAAATATTTGTTGTATAATTTTGATAATTTTGCTGCAGCAAATAACCAAAACAAGCAAAAATTGACTGGTACAAATTGATATTATGCACAACTGCGCTTTGCTTTTCTCAATTGGTTTTTTTGGGATAAGCTAAGGCAACCACTAATCTCAACGCAACAATATCAATATATAAATCGTCATTTAATAATAAAAATAATAATAACAATAATTTTGAATAGGTGAAATTAGGCACAGTGCTACTTTTACATTTGACCCAATTAATCCAAAATTATCTATCTCACCTAACCTAAGATGCAAAATAAATTACATACACAAGTAGAACATGTCAAAGTGTTGTTCTAAACTTGTCAATAGGCAGATAATTGAACATATATGCGACTTGATTATAAAATAACTACCGCAGATCTAAACGTAAAAGTAGAAGAAGAATGTTGAGTTAAGTACATTTTTTCGACGGACGAATAATTTTGTATTCAAATATGTCTTATTCAAACATCAAAGAAAAATGTTTCTACAGCATTTTACAGAATTAAGTCTTAAATTATGCTTTTCCGGGAACTCAGCTAAGTCACATTGGTACAATTAGATGCCCTTTGCGAGTCGACTAGATCAAAATGGTGCATTAGGTTGGTGTCATATAAGTAAGAAGAAATACTGCAAGAGGCGAATTGCTTGTATATTGTATAAGTAGACGTTGAACAGGAGTGGTCTAAGAATATATCCTTGTGACACTCCAGCGCATAGACCTATACAAGGAGATGTTATATTATTAATGAATACCCTTTGTGTTCTATCTAGTAAATAGCTACAAAAAAAATTCTGATGACAAGTTATGTGGAGAGAACAGTTATCATGCGCTTATCAAGGGCTCAAACCTAGGCCCAAACAATATTATCAGTCAAATGAAGCAAAGCTGTAGTTATGCCCAATCCTTAAACATGATTGATTTAGAAGTTTAATTGAGTTTTCATGAACATATTTTCCACTCTGTATTTAGAAATATTTTTGTAGATTCTTTGTGAACACGGTAATTGAACTTATTGGTCTTAATTCAGTAAGCACAGTCGACTGGGAAACTTTGGGTACTGGACAAACCAAAGCTTACTTTCACATGTTAGGAAAGTACCCACATTCTAAGCAACATTTTATGGTATAAGTCAGGTATATGGCATAAATACAAGTAAACTTGGCTTTCATATTTCAACGGAAATATCGTCACAACTAATTGCACTTTAATTATTACCAAACAGCCCATTTGTCATTTCTCATTGAACATAGTCATGTTTCTCACATTCCATCTTCTATATCCAAGTTTTTGATTGAGCTATAGATTTGATATTTTGAAAACTTACCTAATTTATATCACAAGAATCATTTCAATGATCTTTTTTAAATTATACAGAGTATTTTGTGACACTATGTTAATATAATTTTTAAAATACATGCCATATAAATTGTTGCTTATTTTTGTAACTCTTACCATCACTTACAATGTTCTAAAATTTTATTGAAATTTGCTTAGTGATATTCATTTGAAAAATAAAACTAAAAGAGATCAGTTTTCACCACTATTTATTTTTTTTTATAAAAATACCTAATCAACTTCGGTGATATAATACACTATAAAAATCATTATAGAATGACAAACAGTTACACCGACACGAGAATTGAACATTTTTCTAAATTAAAATCCCACATTGAATTTATTTGCAGAAAACTCTTTTTATCAACTCAAACAAATGTTGAAGAGCTTTGTTCAAAAATTATGTAGCTTTTAATTTAATATTATTTATGTTTATCAAACTAGCTAGATTCTATTTGTAAGAAAATATAGTGGGATTCCAGTTTATAATCAAAAGAATTAGGTGCTTTGAAATAAGAATATGTTCGGAAATATTATTTGAGGACCATAGAGTTCCATATTTCATGACCCCTAGAGTCACAATAGAAGTTTTTCGGAATTAAGTTATTTTATGTAGATATAGGACCATTGGTTATATTTACGTATCCATCTACAGATGTTATTTAAAAAACATCAATAGAATATTTTAATATTTTTTCAGTATCTATTATTTAAAAAATATTTGTATGCACCACAACGTCAAGAACAATTGTAAGTAATCAATCTAGGATTCCAATCGATTGCAAAATTGAAAATATAACTGAAGTCTTGATGAATAATCAGGCCGTGATATTATAAATTATCTATATCCATTAAAAGAAAGATAAATCTTAGAATTCTCATAGGCAGAAACTATTTCACATAAACTTAACTTAGAGAAGAATGTTACTTGCGAAAATCATCAAATACTTAATGTTTAATTTACAAAATGAGGCGAAGTTGACACTTCAAAGATTTATATTTGAGCTAACAACACTTCTTAATCCAGGACTGTATTAAATAGGTACTTATACATTAGCCTATAGAGTTAAATGATGAGAATGGTGTATTATAACACAAAAGTGAGTAATCTTAACCGCAGTTATCCATAAAATGCTCAATCATGTGTTCTAGTAGGTACAGCTGCAATTGATCTACTATCTCCAGAGGCTGAACAGATCAAAAAGAGTTATTTGTCGAAAAACCTTTTAGATGGGTGAAATCGGCCCCAAAATAAACGAGGCGTAATGATAGTCGGCATCAAAGCCCCTCTGGGGCGCCCCTAGGACCTTCCCTCAAGGCGGTTTAGTATGTCCCAGCAGCTTTTCGCGTCAAGACTTCTATATATAAAGGTATATATAGTAGATAGGGTCAGTTCTAAGTGAATCGAACGACTTCTCCAGCTGGAGCTTAATCTCAATAAAGATTGTCTTTGTGTCGGTCTTCGAGACTGTTTCAAAGGAAGAATTTTGTTATAGTTTTGTGAGAATTCCTCCATCATTGCTTTGATAACTTTCAATCGTAATTCGCAGATATCTGTTAAGCAATAGGTTAAACTTACCATCAGGGTATTTCAAGAATGTTAATAGTAGTTATTTCCAAGAACTCACCTGAAAAGAGAATATCAAGTATTAGTTCGATTCAATGCAATATGAAGTTCTAGGAGTATTTTGATCAAATAAACAAAACAAACTAACGCAATTTAAATATGTGTCAAGTGAGCTACCTATAACCAGGTATCTTAAAATGATGGACTGTAATTTAAGGGAATCAAAGTTTTATAAATGTCATTAGTGAAAATAATGGGTTATCAATTCATTTGATAGTATGTTTTCGGTATCAAATCAGAGTAGTTTATTAAAGAATGACAATCTTTAAGTGTTCTGACAGTGAAGGCTTCAAACACCAAACTTGATTTCGGTACTTTTTGATTTCATAATCAAGGTTATAGCATAAGATAAGGAAATGTAACTGGACTAAAAGTGACAGTGTCTATCAAGATGCCTTTTCTGTCACATTCCTTTAAATTTCATAACACACAAAAATATTATATTACACGACTGTTATGAATAGTTAATAAAAACTTCAATTTTGGAAAAGTTGCAGTACCTAATTTAGGAGTGTTCATTTTTCATTTAATTTTCAATGATGCTCAATGGATATTTCTGCAGCCAGTAGATTTTCTGTGAAAAATTGTGTCTAGAGGTCTTTTGATCCAATAAATCCATCTGGTCTCTTAGTAATTATTTGAATATTTATTAAATTATTTCATTTATTCAGACTGGCATCTGCTTTCCAAGCACGTCGACCTTTTCAAACCATGAATAAGAACGCTGGTCGAATAAAGCCTGTTGAATTCATCCCAGGTACTGCGAGGGTATTAAAAATTATCAAATTTAGAAAAACATCAGGATATACATATCAATAATAATATTTGGACCGCTTTTTATAAATTATGTGTTAAAAATCTTCATTTCAATAGCAGCTACGAAATAATTATTTATTTATGTCAGTTATTTTCAATTTAAAGTTTCATTTGTTTAAATTATACTAATACTGCGAGATTGTATAAATATAATATACTATAAATAAATAATTAGTCCTTTGACAGAATATTTCAAAATCATTTATAAAAAAGCGGTCCAAATATTATTATTGATATGTATATCCTGATGTTTTTCTAAATTTAACAATTTTCAATACCCTCACAGTTTTGGTAAGAATTATTATATTTCTATGTATTTATACTTATAGAATTAATATTATAGCATCCAATTAGTATTTACTGTTATGACAAGGAATGGGTCCAACTTACATGGATATCCCTTTAATCCGAAGAGCACATTCTTAACGGAGTTCAGGATAATAGTTATTATTAAGAGGGTTATTTTCAACCTGTTATATTCAAACATATTTTCTCTGGAACCCAGGTTAGGGTCAGCCTTTTGTCTTCTAAGGTTCATGCGACATTTTCATATCAGTCATGATGTTATTCCATATGATTCCATCGTTTTAAGTGTCGCTTGTGCCCTGTCTGAGTATATTGAACATTATTTACCGAATTACCTTACCTAAATCCTCGGCGCAATACTGTATCGTCATTATCTCTGCCTGAAAGACAACACTACCTGGCATAATAGTAATCGTAATAGCAATAGAAATTCATTAATATGGAAAATCCTGCTACCCAGTAATTTTAACCTGGTACGATTGAAATAAGGAATAAATCACATATATAAATACTCAAAAATATTTAAGAAAAAATATTTCAGCAGTATGAAACTGGAAATTGCAATTGCAAAGTTGCTCTTAATTACTTTACACAGTGGTGTAACGGCACAAAAAAGATAGGTATATCAAATGTTTCTTAATCAGCTATAACATCTGTCAGTTTGCTATTGAATTGCAAAAGTCCCATAATTAGTGATACGGTATAAACAAACAAAACTAACACATACACATAAAAACCGTATCACCAAATCGCTGGAGCGTAACCTAGTTACAACCTCATATACTTCATCAAACACAACAAATAAGAAATACTCCCAGTAGCTGCTGCCTCGTATAGGTACATCAGACATCAGCTCGTATATATACACGCTCGCTTCAAAAGATAATAACAATCCACTTCATTGGATCCGCTATTTTTCATTACACCAACCCTCGACTCCTACAAACAAACACGTATCGCGATATTATGTCCTCTCGCTTCCCCCCCCTTTCTATCTTCCTGTGAAATATTTTTCTTTCCTAGGACGAAGCACCACCACCATCACCTGCTGTATCCGTGTATGTTAGCAGGGAAATAGTATCAGACAAACTTCCCCGAATCGTCCCCCACCTCATTTACGGAACCAACCATTTGCATCGTAATTTATAACGTGTACGAACGACCCAACACCAACAACAAACTCAAGTCGTTCCTCATCCGCGGCGTTGTATACAACAACTCGTATATTTATGACAAATGTTAGTTTTCTCCATGTTTTCCATGAATGCGAAAGAGGCAAGGCGAAACGCCGAGGTGGTGGTATTTCGTCCATCACCATAATACCACCACCACCTCCATGAGGGGGTGCGCTAGTCGTGGAGGAAATGATGAGATGACACATGTTATCTAAGACAAATGGCAATGGCGGCCAAGAACGAGCTGTGGGAAATAAGAGAAATTCTTTTGAGAATATAAAACTAAAATGTGCATAAGCAAACAAACGCTTACCTAAACATTATATTTTTGGACACAGTTGAATAGAATGGAACTTTTGGTTTTATTCATTTTTAATAGAGAATACGGAACAAATTTTTTTGATGTTAAGGCGAATGACAATTTGCTCATGTGCTATTTGTGAACGATAATAAGACAAATGAAATTGAACTACAAAGTTTGGGAGCCAAATTTTGGAATTTGAATATTGAATAAATCAGATAGGGTCTATCTAGGTGCTAATTAAATACGAAGCTAAAAAAATTAGGAGCTAAATAACCAACAAAAATAAGTAATATATGGAAATGTTGTGCTGGCCTTTCGTGAATCTAGAAAAATATTTTTGAGGACTAATAAATTCAAATCTTGTTAATATAAAATTTGATGCTAATTAGAGCATATGCAAAGATTTATTAGATGGCTGCAATGTATAGCACTAGCAGTGTGTTATAAATTCGTAATTCAGAGTAAGGTAAATAGAAATTAGCAAAAATGATAATATTTATTTAACAGAAAGTGAAATGGAAATTAGGTGCTAATTTTATAACAGAATCAGTAATTAGATGCTAATGCATACCCACTCATATGATATCGAGTACTGTTATGCCTATAATTGGAGAGCCTGATTCAAGGCTCGGGGGTAGTATAAACTCTGCACACTTATTAGGTATAAGTTATGATCTCTAAGTTTATGTCAAGAATTGATAATTATTATCGGGTAAGCATTATACTCGATAGTTAGCACCTAATTAACATTGGTTTCTAAAAATTTTGCAAAATATTAGCTATGCCTGAACAATAATTAAAAAGAATTAGCTCATGGCGCATCACACCCAATGAATAATGGATTTATATTTAGACTATCGCATAGCCCCTAATTACCACGTAAATACGTAAATAACTCGTAGCTGTGGTTCGAATCTGGTTCTGAACAGCGAAAAAAAGCACAACAGTCGAAAAATGAAGTTTTATTTGGGTTCTTAAAAAGCTTGTAGGTAATGGGCCTCATAATGTTCATGAACCAGATTCCTCAGTTTCTAGTTGATTGACTAGTGAACTTGATTGATGAACACACTGTTTAGTTCTCTTGCATCTATCCGATGGCTAGTACAGTGTGTCATCATCAATAGTAACAAAATTAGCAATACATTGCACACAGATGTTTGTTAATCAAGCATTGGCCGTTGTATTTGAATCAATTGGATTAAGCAAATATGTCTTTGATTGTTGACGTCCTTCTGAACTGGTCAGTAGAATATATGGCTTTTCGGGATTCACATTATATTTCTCTAAAAAAACTAATTGCTACGCCACTGGGCATCTTTTTGGCACATCAGCCATTTAATTACTGAAGCCATTATTGCACAGATGAATTAAAAGGAAATGAGTGGAAGGTAGTAATTCGGCATTGCCGCTGTTCCGTCAGTGTCTTTGTTGAGTCGTTCGGGGCCCTTTCCATTTCACCCGGCTGTCCGTCCGTCCGTTAGTACATCTATCCACTATTCCACCATGTGGATGGTGGTGTGCTTTCAATAGGCGGCGTGGCGGTGATGGAACAATTGGAGAAACAAACGAGTGTGCTAGCGGCGGCGAAGGCCGCCATTGCCGTTCTGTTCTGACTTTGAAACTGTGTAGGAAGACACAACGTCGAGACGACGTGAGATGCCGGAACTGAGGTAATTTTCATCAAGAGAACGTGCCGCTAGCTCGCTTTTTAAAAGCCATACGAACGCGTGATTGTAAAGGGACTGGAAGGATATTCATGTGAGTAGTTGTAACAGTGAATTTATTGAGAAAAATGTGTGAACAGTACACAAAAAATAGAAGTAAATATAATATGAATTCTTTAAAATGTTAGACAAGCATAACATGACACAGAAGTGGCAAGCTTTTAAGATCTATTCAAGTGAAGATTTGTGTTATATGACAGGTAAATTCATATGCCTGAAATGGATGTAGGAAGGTCAATAAAAAAATCCTGGAGTCGCATACGCCACAGACTTATCCTGAGACAAAATAAATCACGGAAGCTATCGATAATAGTTCCGCAGTAATGTATACAGATCTCTCGAAGGCTTTTGATAAAATAGATCATGCTATCTGAAAATTAGATAGATTTGGCGTTTCAGGGGACTCAAGCGGTTTCTAAAGTTATAATTATCCAATAGAAAACAATTCGTTGATTATAATGTTTTCAAGTCTCACATGTATTTAGTATCTTCCGGAATCATCGGAGGGGCTACGATGGCTGAGTGGGCTAAGGCGCTGGAACTGCGTTCGTGGCTTGCGACAGCTCATTGTGAGCACGGGTTCGAATCCAGCTAGAGCCATGGTTGTTTGTATAATGGACCCGTGCACAGGTATCCTGTATACCTCTTCGGGAGTGTATTTCAGATGTTCAGAAAAATCCTCAGAACTCTGATCTGGGGCCGATTTGTTTTCTACAGTGTATTCATGATTTGTGTGTGAAGTTGAATTGCAAACGATTATGTTTTGCCGATGACCTAAAATAAGATTCTTCTATAAAATACATGCAGGATTGCTAACCTCGGGTCAATTAATTAAGGAACGAATCTCTATGTGTAGGCATTTTTGTATGGATTTTATTATAAACTTATAATATGGTGACTGTTGGATAATTAAAGCTATTATTATTAGTATCTCACAAGTCCAACTTGTAACAGTTACCATCCGAATCTTCAAAGCTCCAACACTCATCTCTAAAATCTGAATTGACCAATAAACAATATCTGATTTTTTTCCCTTGGAAAATACACTTGTTTTTATACTGAACAACCATTTAGTTCCTACCTAACTTCACATAGCTGTCCAAATCTGTAGTGAATACAAAAAAGAACTAGCAGACGAATTGATATCCAATCATAACCTTTTTTTATCTAAAATCATTACATAAAAATGACTTGGATCAGTGCCAAAGACAAATACAATACCTGTTATAATTTTCAAATATGATCAATTTCATGTTCATCTTATCCGCTGAACTTCGACATATAGAGTTATGACTGTGATATTTCAAAGGATCGGAACTATAAATGTCTGGATGCACGTTAATTCGTTTGCTCGTTCAATTAGCAATAAATAAAATGTTTATTAAAACATCGATTTTAATTGTATAATATATCTGTTTAGGTATATTTATGCTAATGGTGCAGCAACATTCTCATTTATTTGCTGGTTGTATGTGATATGGAAGAGAGCGAAATGTGCCAATTTGGCATTTTCTATAGTGAATAATAAATTATCCTGTGATATGCATCTATGCTTTGTAAAAGTTATAGGTAGGTGACATATATGTATTATGGTAGGTAGATAAATGTTTGTTTGATTTAGTGACTTGATACATTTATACTATTACGAAGATGGTATGGAACCATCCACCAAATAGTCCTACTTTTAAACTCCATCGCAAATCTTCCAACACTCCAACACACATTCATATCGAAAATTTCGCAAAAACCCATCCATAAAGCTCCGAGAGTTATAGGTATGAAACCCATCATCAAAAAGTCCTACTCGTACGTATACAACTATAAGTATGAAAACTTTCATCGAAAAGCGCCACTCGCACGTATACAACATCACAAAACCTCCCAACCCACATACAGACAGAAAGTTCCACGAAAATTCATCCTGAAATCAAGAACACCCATAGGTATAGAACCCTCCACCAAAGAGTCCCACTCGCACACCATCACATATCCTACCAACACACATGCATATCTAAAATTTCACGAGAATCCATCCTTAGAGCTGAGATATATAGGTATGGAACCCCCCATCAAGGAGTTGCACTCGCACCTACTCAACATTAAATTATTACATTGTCATCGGTCCTTTGGATATATACAAAGTTTCAAGTCGATCCGATGTATTTAAGTAGGTGAAAATCGTATCCAAAGATTCCGTTACCCACACACATACCAAGCTAATAAAAGCATGTTAAAAAACATTTCTCAGGTTATTTTTTTAAAGTGATATGTAAACTTATGAAATAGTAGCTTGACAAATCTAGCTCTGAATATCTAAGAACCTAAGCAGTGCACGATGGTAGAATGAGAAATTAAGCAGTTAATAACGGGAGTATTGTACAGTCACTCAGATACAATAGGAATAACCATTGCTGTCAACTATACTTGTTTAATGGAATGTACTTGTCTCTTCTACTACCGTGCATAAGGTACTAGGAGTGGCCATTTTACACTCAAAGCTAGGTTTGTCAAGCTGTGGCTGTGCTACCATTTCGACATTCAGCCCTGTGATGTATCACGGGTGATACATTTAACGATTGAACGCTATCGTGGGTTAACGTGCAAGAATAACTTGTCTCATAACGATCCTTAGTAAACTAGGTGTGATTTATCGCCTTTGTAACTTACACTTTATCAGGCAAGTTATTCAGTAGTCGCTAAAAAAGAAGAAAGTATAGTACTTGTAACAATAATAGCGCTATATACTTTCCGCATGGTGCAGACAGAGCGCGGGCATAAAAATAAAGCCCCCAGCGAACGGCGGTGGCGCGGTCATAGACATTTTGGAATGTCAAATTTGAATTCTGCTTCTGCTCATTCACTAAAAAGGAATTCTGTTCTTATACCGAGATCCTAAATCCTAACAACAAAGGTACATATATACAGGTCGTGTATGATTCCTATCAATTATAATTTTACATTTAAATTTAAATTTAGACCTCTTTATGGACAAATCCATAAAAATTATGACAAAGCGGACAAAAAAAACCAGTCATTCTCAGTATGAGAATCTTTTAAATTTTGTTTCCGAAAACAGTGTTTTTCTGACGGGAAAGACAAACCCAAACTTTGTTAGTTTTATCG
The DNA here is from genome assembly GCA_958507055.1 of Crioceris asparagi. Taxonomy (NCBI): domain Eukaryota; kingdom Metazoa; phylum Arthropoda; class Insecta; order Coleoptera; family Chrysomelidae; genus Crioceris; species Crioceris asparagi. The sequence continues at coordinate 13,127,580 of OY293831.1, read as the reverse complement.
TAACCTAACAAGAACAAGTAAACAGAGTGATGGGTTAGGTTTTAAAAAGTGCCAACTGCAGCGGCAATGAAAAAACTGCACTGCTCCGATTGGTCAATTCGTGTAACGATGCACATAACGACAACTTGAAGCCTTGCGCTAAATTTCTGCGTTAATATTATGCTCGGTAACGATCGAGATAACTTAACGCTAGTTCGCTGAGCGTGATACATCACACCGATTTCAAAACATAACGTCAACGCCAGATAACTTGGTAGTTATATTTAACGTTCATGATACATCACCGGGCTGAATAATGTCAATCAACACCGTACCATCTCGACGGTTTTCTGTTGCGTTAGGTTCTCATATTGGCTACCATCGAGATCTATCTGCACCATGTCATCGAATTAGCTGATCGCATCAAGTATCTAAAACCAATTTAAATAAACGAACTCCAATTCAAGTTGTTAATCTTGAGGATTAATCTTCAATTATATATTTTTTCATTATCCCTGGGAGATATTAAGAAACATATACATCAATTTAATCGACAGGTAACCAGATTTGATCAAAGAAGGAACCATAAAATTATCACTTACTCTTGGCCCATGATGATTCATTTCGCTGACATTCAAACAGTGATCTGTTAAAAGCTTTACGTTATTTCTGAACCATCCCGTGTAATACATTAGTCGATTGTATGAACAGAATAAATAAACCATCAATACACAAGGAAGCCGCTCATTTTTGTGTATATAATCATTCAATCATGCTTTATCGCATTTTTATTTATACCTAAACATAGATTCTACAACCACTATTTTCTATTTCATGAAAAACGGTTACATACAATCCGTTTTCGCAGCTCATTTTCTCTCGCACGAAATTCCGTTATCACATCAAACACAAAAATGCGTCATATACTTACCTCATTAAAGTATGGTGCGGTCAATTCACTGATGAATGGAGGCCAAATCTGATGTAGTTAGAGGTGTATACCTATCTACAAAGCCAATATAATCTATAAATACGTAACGATTTGTGTTCGGATGTGTTCCAAAATGCTAGTCATATCTCTATTCATAAAATTATTCGAATACCTACATGATATTAATCTATGATGCAGGCATTACAACGTTTGATATTGTAAGATGTTGAATTACTATGTAACATCATAAACTCGATGTTCAAAGAAAAGATAGTTAACTCGTCTTCGTTTTTCTGAATCGATCAAAAAGTGTATTTATGATGAACAAGGAAGGTGATTTAGACAACTGAATATAATTAGCTTTGATAGTGTTACCACTGGATTTTACAATCTCTCTTACTTTGTATCTCCTATCTACAAAATGAAATCTCCTTTACTATCACTTTTAAATTATACAATTAAAGTTAAAGTCGTTCTCCTGGAGGAGAATTTCGTCTAAAAGATGCCTCTTTACCCCATATGGACTATATGAACTATAAAACAGAAGAAAAATTATTGCAGCTAGCTCAAAAATATGAATTTATTAGACCGGCGCCTCGCTAAACTAATTTGGCATATCAAATCCTTCCAAATCAGTATTATTTATATGTGACATGAATTGGATGTAACCTCATACTTTATGCAGGCTCAAAAATTAGATAAATGTTGCAGGTATTTCCCAAACTTTAAAATTTCCAAATTATGGATCGTAATCTATTTGACTCTGATATTCTAAAATGACAAATTCCTACTGAAAAAATGTCGTTTCCAATGTTTCATCCCATTCCCAATTTCCAAAAGCTGAATGTATAAACCACCAAGCTGGAAAAAAATGTCTTATCGATAAAATATAACGTCGTGCCCATAATTCTTTCGCTTTTCTCTTGTATTTAATCACCACCAGACACTAATCTTTCCGACCTGCAAGAAAAATGGCCCCATCAGAGTATACAAATTGCCAGTCAATCTCTTTGAAGTAAAGATACACACTCTTCTCGAACATCGGCGATCTCCCTTTCTCCAATCAACTCGATAGACGACCAAATGCTGTAGGAGAATAAGGGGGAGGGCGGTGGTGAGTAGAACCGGATATGAGGGGAGACAAAAGAAGAAGACGAAAGACACACTTGTGCCATTTTCCAAGATGGAGTAGTGTGAGTGTTGTTGGAAATGGGACTGTAATAATTGACTACCAAATGAGAAAAGACAGACGGCCAGTGAGAAGAAGAAGACGAAGAATAATAAGAGTCGTATCGAGCCTTCGTTACGATTCAAGAGTCTCAAATTTATTGGATTGAACAAAGATAAATTGTAATTGAAAGTGAGTGAACACATACAAGGGGTTCATTTGATTCATGGGGAAATTTTGGTAAGACAGTGAAGGAGATGAAATCGTCCTAATTTGCAGTTGTATCGATAGATCTATACGATTCAATTTTATTTCTTTTAGAGCAAATATTGATTGTTAAGAATATCATTATCATTCTGCAGAACCATCTTGGGAAATATATTAACCTAAGTAAACTCCAAGCACTCACTACGAAGTATGGGTATCCGTTACTCTCCAAATAGCCCTTATCTTTCTATATACTGATTAATTATTCGATTCTAATTTGTTTCATATTTTCATCTTTGCCTTATATTCCACATAATAACTAAACATAGTTACCAGAAATTAATTTGAAATCTACAGGGTTTCCACGAGTAATCTCTAACAAACTAAAGCGAGTACTTTTTTAAATGAACATTTGAAGAACAGTTCCTATCCACTTGGGCCAGGAAATACTTCTTAGCGAACCTACCGCTCTTCAATGATGGCGTCTTCAAATCACACTTTCTGTTTCAGAATTGCCGTTTTGGATTAAGGCACTTTTGACAATTCAGTCTTGTAAATAAACTAAGAATTATTCGAAGGCTAAAATGGTTCTAGAACCAATGCAATCCCAATATTACGATGTTGGATGCTAGAATTATGTTCGGTTTCTCAGTTTAGTGCATATGTTCTGAATCAAAATTAGTGAAATCTTCATCTCAAATATGGCTCTATTTCTTCTGGCATTTCACTTCCACAGATTTCGACACTGATCATTTTGTTCACCGCCATCGATTCAATGAATCATCAGGGTATGTAAAACTTCGCTGGTCAACACTCTGTACAACTCACTTTTTTAGATTCTATCTATTGCAAAGTTCATAACATGTTGAGACCATAGATGCTGTGACCTGTTTAGATTGTCTGAGTCCAAAAGAATTCGTCTAAAGACAGAGGAGGACGGTAAAAAGCATTAATATGAAGCAGCTCTACATTTTTGAGTGTCTTTTCGCTTTTGTTTTCTTTAACATCATAGTTTATCCTCCACTTTTGACTACTTGAAACTTTCAAATGTTTTTTTAAGCTTCCTTGCAAATTATATCTTGATTTTAGACAAAACTTCATTGTTCAAGGTCTCTTCATTTGGTGTCGTGAAATTGACACCGAAAAAGGAATCAAAACAACAAAAATCAAAACATTCTAGTTTTTCTGAACCCTGAAGTAAATTCACCTTAGAGAAAGGAGGCTCTAAACTTAACAAACAAATGCTCTTTCTCCAGACAGTAGTTATTTTTCTTTATTACAAAGCTGAATGGAAGCAATAGTTTACAATTACAGAAAAAAATTATTGGAAAAATACGTAACGGCTATTAGAATATGGATTCAATGGAATATTTTCATTAACGGTCCACAAAAGAAGTTCTGGAATACAAGGCATTGGCACAAACATTAATTTACATCAGCCGAAAGACACAGCCAGAGGCAAGCTTCAATTTGGTCGATTCCAAATCCAAAGTGCATTAACGTTGGTCGCTCGGAAGATTATGTTCAGAATTTATTTCAATAACGACTAAGCGCAGCTCGCATAATCCCGTTCTACGCTCTCTAGAGAGAGATTTACACTCATAGAAAACGCATTAGTCGGAGCCAGTTCTGTCTCTGGATGCTTAATCGATGTTTGAGTGTAGCTCGTGGTGCTGCAGTCTGTGTGGGTCTTGCTTGTCGTTTTTTTATTTCTTTTGAGGTTTTCTCTTCCTGTCCTGCTGAGATAGCGGTTACTAATGCCAAGCTCGGATTAAAATAATATATTATTGTGTAAATTATTACATTGTGGTATACAGTCGCAGAATGATGTACAATGAGTGTTTAACAAAATGGCGCAGTTCAGGTTATAATAGAAGATACTGGTCGTTGGAAGCTCCTGACCATATTTATGAGTATGACAGTATAAGATGATTTAGTAGGTTTGACATTTAACAGTTCTGAAAAAAAAGATGTAAAGAATATTTGATAGATTTTCGAGACTATTTAATAAAATTAATTCTGATGAGGCCTGGTTAAATTGCTAGTTAGTCCCAATTCAGGCATTTTGTATGTAATACAGATCATTTTAACCTCCTGCCCATACTTAAGCCCAAACAAGTGGAATTCGTAAAAGAGAAGTAAGGACGATTCTGGCATTTAAGATTCCAAACCTGACCAATTTTCGAATACTTAAATAAGAGCGAGAACAGCATTCTTACCAAAAATGTATGAGAGGTTGTATAGTAAGATAACTTTTTCATATCTATGCGTAGTTTCAGTGTTATGAATCCATAGCTGTTGTTTTCCATAGATGTATGAATCTCTACAAATAGTTTACAGAGACTATATGTATTTCGCAGATGACATCATTATAACAACTGAAGATCTAAGAGAAGCAAAACAGATGCTACAAGCATTAATGGATGCATGTCTGAGCGAATCCTTAATAATGAACTGTAAGTAAATCAAGTTCCGAGAAAATCTCTTTATGAGTGAGTGTATAAACATAGATAACACCGAGATTGAATTGTGGGCACGAAATCCGGATATCCATAGATAATAAAACATGTGAAATGAAAAGAAGATACAATCTAAGAAGTGCAGCATATGGAGAACTAAAACATGAATTCAAAAGCAATATTTCTATATCTACCAGAAAAGAAAAGTATTCGACAAATGCAATCTGTGGTGCTCACATATCGTGCCGAAGCCCTGAAAAGTCAGTCTAGAGGAAACTGTAACAAACGAAGATCTAAGGCGAAAAACTGGAGCAACGGACATCATTGAGACAAAAACTACATTGAAATGTAACTGGGCCCGTCATATGGCCAGAATGAGAAACGATGGGTGGACAAAAATATTGTTAGTGTGGAGACCACGCATTGAAACGTGGAACAGATGAAGACACTTTGGACCGAGGACCTGAAAAGAATTGGATCCAGGCAAGTCAAGATAGACAACGGTGGCAAGCCTTGATTGAGACTTATGTCCAGCGGTGGACGTCAAAATTTCGATATTACAGACAAAACAGGTTCTAAACTACGAGCGACTCAAATTATACATTTACTTATGACCCATACTCTGTTATTAGTTTTAGAGATGCTACAAAACCATTCGTTGCCGCAGTATAAATATTCTTCGATGTATGTACTTATACGAAATCTGTTTTTATACACATGGTAGAGCTTTCTTGCGAAAAAAACCAATAACAGATAATGGATTTTGTATACATTTTCAAAGAATGTTATCCCAATGAATTGTCAAGTAGTCATCTGAACAATATGGAAAAATCTCCTACGCCTTACACGATAAAACTCTCGCATCTCTACTATCGAATTATTTAGGCAGAACCCATTTCGAGGAAGCAACAATAATAAAGACCAATTCCCTTGAATGTCGTTACAGAACGAGGGCCCCTTGACTACTATACCTGCCATTCTATTAAAATATAGATGCGGATGATTCTTTCATTTAAGTATATATAGGTATGGGATAACCAACAGAGCTTGCATTTATATGTATATATAATATATATTTGTACGATTACGCCATCAGCATTCTAGTTCTCCCATTTGTTTTTTACCTATACCACCACCCGGCCTATCCCTGTGTTGAGATTGGGTAAGGAGGGAATGCGTACAAATGGGATACAAGAGGTTGTAAAGCCTAATTGTATTACTCCTGTTGTCGTTTTTTTCTCTCTTCATCTGTATTTAGATTGCTATGTCTGATTTATACGCTGTACTACTACCCTTCATACTCTCCAACAATTCAGCAAAATGATTTACGGTAATGGGGGATTTTGTGGTTGTTCTTAGACAGTATTTTTTATATAAATCTGGATGCTTTGTAAGCGGAGAATTATGGAATTGCTCGTTTGTACTTAAATAAAATCCTCAAAAGTTTCACATAGGACGGCATAATCAAGGAAAGCGAGTCAAATTCCCTTTTTTTTTGTTGTATATCTGGAATGAAAAATGTTCCATTCATCCTGAGTATATTCCTCGAAATGGCAGTAATTCTGTCAAGTTTTTTTTAAATGGTGGTCATTCATTATGATGTACCGTTATTCTTAAGTACTTTTTTCAACTACCAAACTGGTGGCAGCTCTATGATGAACTGATTTAATTCATTGTCAAATTTTCTGTTGCTGCTTTTGTCACAAAAACCGACTAAATGATAGTCGTAGTATTTAATTTACATCTTCTTCAGGACTAAGCCGCTGTTGCAAAGTACAATTATCACAAATATTTTATGGATTGTTTCATAGAGTGGCTTCATATGCTGTAATAGGATGGGGTGGTCTCTATAATGTATCTTTTTATCCATTGGATAGACTGGCAGAAATGAAATTTTAATATTATTGGTATGACTGAAGATGATCTGATCAAATCATTAAATATTAGACACGTTTTTGTTGTGAAGTCTATTATCCATCAATATAATGATTTAAGAAGTGAATTTAAAAATAAACCAATTAACACCAGACTTAGAAGTGCAGCATTACCACTACATCTTCTAACTAATGGACAGAGAAGTTTGGAATATTATGCTGAAAGGTATTTTAAAGCATTTACAAATGAGTTGAAAACTTTTTGTGTGAATATAAAAGTGTTCAAAAGAAAGATCAAAGAGATAATTAAAAATATTTATTATTTTTTAGATAAAATTGGAATTACTTGAAAATATTTTCTTTCTTTTTCTAATTTAGTTTATATAGATTATTATTAACCATTATTACTGTAATGGGAATTTGTTATTGTAAATAATTATACAGTTTGGAGGATGTATCACTGGCTTAAGATAATTAATTTTAATTTAATTTGGATCATCCTATATCATTATTATTATTATTATTATTATTATTATTTATGTCTCCAATAAGTCCTTTATTGTATGTCTTGAGTTACATATGTAGAAAGTTCTTAGCTGATAAATAATTGTGGTCACAGAAATGTTCCTTGCGGTACTCCAGTAAAAACAGAAGCATTACCAGAAAATGTTTCTCCCACTCTTATGCGAAAAACTCTTTCAGATAGGTATGCATTGATCGAATTGAAAAAATGATCTCTGACGTCACCTCTGACAGATGCCATTTGAAATATGAACAAATACCTTTGTGAGTAAGGTAGAGCGCTGTATAAATGAGTATTATCGCCGCCCGCCATTTTGGGTCCTGACTGTCTCGTCAGTTGTATAGGTTATGCACGTAAACAAGTGCTCTACCTATACTCGAGTGCTGTATAGTACTCTACCCGACATGACAGCCAGGACACACAATGGAGGCGACGATTATACTGATCTATACAGTGCATACCTAATTAGTAGAACTAGTAGCTAATATTTTCGATTTAAATGTTTAAAATTAAAACTCTACTGTTTAAGCAATATTATAGAGGCAATATTATGAATAATATCTACATCAGGGTCAATTCCGGCGAGCGTTTGGTGGCCATACATCAAGTGCAAAATAAAGACCATCCCAAGGGCTTCGATAAATTTATCAAATGGCGGCTGACGGCCCCCCGAAGTATAACAACAAAGAGAAGATGGAGAAGAAGAGAAAAAATAAATGTGTATTGTGTAGCAATATGTCACAGCGAATGATTGTTCAGTCACTCACTCACTCAAGGAATTTTTGAATAATGTCGTTTATATAATTTTACCAGTAGGTAAAAAGCTGCCATGATGATGACGATATATCTTGCCGTCATAAATAATAGATGGCTTACGCATCACTTATTCTGTAACAGCATAAAGTTCAGATTGGATGGTTATATACTCGTAAATGTGCATGGCAATTCACGGTGAATGGCCTGTAAATACTCATATTCTAGGTACCTATTTCGTAGAAATTCAGAAATAGCGCTTTTTGTTCATAATCAATCTAACTAAAAAATTTAGCAACAAAGAATTACTAGTTATATAGTAAGATACTATCTTTTTTCAACTTCAAAAAAAGGAGGTATACAATGCAGTTGTATATTTTCTTTTTTTTATTTATAGCTGCTCGCGCGTTTTGCTTAGTAAACGTGCTCCGATTTTAATGATTTTTGATTCATTCAAGAGGAGAGTTGAGAAATGTTCCCGTATTTAGAAAAATTCAAATTCGATTTCTCTTTCCCTTCAAAAACCGGGCAATTTTTCTCGAAAATCGAGAATTTGAAAGATGAGACCATAACCGGAAACGTTCAAATTGAACATTTTTTTAAAATAGTTACGGTTTTAGAGTTACAGCAATGGTAAAGTCTGAAATATCTATATTTCCTTTATGTGGAGGGAGCATTTTTTCCAAAATTAAGAATATGAGACGACCAAATTAAAGAAGAGATAATATGAAGCACATTTAAATTGCAATTTAAAAAAATACAGTTTCCGAGTTACAGCAATGGAAAGTCTGAAATATGTGTATTTCCACAGCGATTTTCGAATTTTAATAATAGCAAATACACACAAAGAATATACATGGGCAATAGGGTAAGTACTATATATCTTCTTTGGAATTATTGAACCTTGAACGATTTTTTTGACTAATGTTAAACACAAAAGTGTGAAATAAATAAAAAAAATTGGACCGAGTTTATTAGTTGGTGCACTGAAAAATACAAAATAATATTAATGCTATTGGTGCTGGTACTTTAGAAGCTGGTGCCAAAAGTTTTCTATCGAACTACAATTGCACAACTTCAAAAGTACTAGCCCCAATAGAATTAATGTATATTATTTTGTATTTTTCACAGCACCAACAAATAAAGTCGTTCAAATGTTTTGTAAAAAGTATTTATTCAAGTAAATCATATTGAGATTCTATCTAATGTTCTCTAGATCAGTTTCAATGAAATTTCCTATCCCCAAAATCTTAGCGTTTCATGTCAAAGGTTTGATTGAACTAAAATATTTTTCTGGAAATGTAATAACTGAGATGCATTCATTGCATTTCAGCAACAGAAGAACAAAATAATCGGTCCAGTTTTTGGTTCTTTAATTGTGCATAACTTAATCTATTTCTAATTACTTATCAGAAGTTATCAATGGAAACATGTGAGCATGTACCTAAACCAAGAAGAACCCGATATTTGAAACACACATGTCAATTAAAACGTTTAATTCAGCCCTTCCTGCTTGTGATTAGTTTAGTTTAGTGACACACTCAGATACTTTTTTTAACCAACAAAATGGTTTTGAAGTTTTGGTATTATAGGGACAAAGAAGACTTCAGAAGTAGGTACCTACAATCTACAAGTACCAATTGAATTATTATTATTGTGAATCTTCAATGTTCCACCGAAAGTCTAATTTACTTTTTGTAAAGAATATTTATTTCACATTTTTAAATATCTCATGAATAATCAGAAATTGTTATAGGTTCACTTATATTCATTTATTGCAATATATGGCGTTAGTATCGTAACTTGTAAGACTATTGGTTTGAGAGATGTCCAACTTAAATGTTGTTATAAATGGCTTTTTGATTAATCCTGACAGAGAAGAACTTTAGATTTTGAAAAAAAATCCCCTTTCATGAAGGTACTTGTTGTGGGAAGAACATTTTGATCAGAGCGCATTTACAAATCGCTCCAGCATACGTTAAACTCGTAATGAATCGTATACTTAACTATTCAATTTTTCGAAGTCGGTCAGACATCGTTCTCAATTCATGATTGATTCCCCAGCATTATAAACATGTGGGGTTTATTTCTTGCACTTTCAATCAATTTGTCGCACTAAATCTAAAAAAGGGCGTAAAGGGATAAACAAAAACGTAGATACCTTTCTCACCGCTGTCAAGCTGGGATAAATAAATCCCGTTACCGAATGACACCACATATAGGAAATCTGGAATCGATAAAAAAGGGATTATATACAGAGGAACTTATTCTCATGTCGAATGAAAATTGCTAAAATGAATAGAAGGCAGAAAATTTGAAGCTCTAAATTATTAATTATATTGTTAGTTGATTCTTCCACGATTTGGAACAGTTGGAACCCAATACTATCTACATAGTTATGTAATAAAATGAGAAGCTATAGTGATGGTGTGGATACGGGCCATTTTTGTAACGATAGGAGAACAAAATTTCCGAACAAGTGTAACTAGCAAAAATTACATTAAAATTTTCTAGCACTACAAGTTTTTTGGTAAAAAACGCTCAATATTCATAGCCTTGATGATAAACTCTCATTTTATCACACTAGTAGGAGCATAATTTGCTTTCCCTCAATAATCCAAAAAGTTCATGAATCTAGATACAGTTTATTTCACGAATGTTGGCGTCTGCCTTGAAAAAGAGAAAAATGGATCAATCCAACTGACAGGAGTAAATCAGTGGCGTAACGATTTCGAGCTAAGATATGGCATTTAAAGAAGTTCATATAATTAGAGGAAAAAATATCGATGGATTAAATAAGCAAACATAATATGAAAGATTTATTATTAACAATAATGCAGACACAATAAATACAAATTTATTGCTTGAGTTATGAAATATAAATTTATGCACCTGAATTATCTGAAATGTCACAATGACTTTGTGACGCCTATGAAATAAAGATTGCGTTGCCTTCGGACATACGTGCAGCGCCCTATCATTCTATAAAAGGACATAAGCTTGACATACTGAAGTCGTAGCTTAGATCGACGAACTTAGTAGAGAATTTCATGATAATGAGATGCAATCAGACGTATAGCGATATGTACACACAATAGACATGATTCGTGAGACAAACTATACTTTCAAATTATGCCTTCAAATCAGAATATTTAGAAGCCAGCAGAGATAAAATTCAATAAATTTATTTGAAAAATTTTGGTATGAGATTTATGAGGAAAAATAAATATTTTTACAAAAAATTGGAACGACGTTATTAGTTGGTGCACTGAAAAATATAAAATAATATTAATTCTATTGGTGCTGTTACTTTTGAAGTTGTGCAGTTGCAGGTAGATTGATAACTTTCGGCACCAACTTCACAAGTACCAGCACAAATAGAATTAATATTATTTTATACTTTTCAGTGCACCAACTAATAACGTCGGTCCATTTTTTTGTGAAAAATATTTATTTCACAATTTTGAGTGTAACATTATTCACAAAAATCGTTAAACATTCACTAATACCAATGAAGATAGTACTTATCCGATCACCCACGTATATTCCTTGCTTGTAGTTGTTATTATTGAGATCTCAGAACATCGCTGCGCAAATACGCTTGAATATTTTAGTTGTTACCATTTTAACACCGATTTTACTCGAAAACCGTAACTCTTAGGGAAAAATATTCATTATAAATGTTGCTAAAAATAATTATGTCCTTCATGTACTGCCCACAGATTTTTAATTTTCGACAGAAATCGCCCTCTCCACATTGCACATTTGAGAATTTAACATGCGTCTATTTCGAAAACCGGTACTCTTTTGAAAAAATGATCAATTCAAACATTTCCGGATATTGTCCTATCTTTAATTATACCACCTCAGATTTTCAATTTTCTAGAAAATTTTCCCGTTTTTATGAACATCATCAAAATCGGACTACGATAACTCTATGAAAGGCGCGCACAAACCAAAAAAAAGCACACACTCGAATTGTTTACCTCCTCCGTTTGGGGTTCGTCGGTCAATAAGTTAATATCCTTACTTTGAAGAATAATATATGAACCGAATCATCAAACATTCGCCACATTACGATTACGAGCAAAAAATTGACGTTCCACCAATTTTCTTACACGTAAAAGGTGTCAGTAATATTATAGAGGACTCTAGATGCATACTAAAGTAATTTCTGTGCTTATATTTAACCCAAAAATCGTGTAGGTACGTACCTACCTCTATAATTTCTCTTGGCCCGTGAAAAGGGTGGTGTGGTCGATTGTAAATAATTGAATAGAGGGAATGTTGGAGTATTTTAGGGACCACGTAATAGCATAGCATCCAGCAGCATTTGTGAGTGTCATCCTTTAATTATTTAGAGGTGACAAGGAAATGACGGGCGGCGCACAACTACTATGTTTGGCAAAGGGGGCAGGGATTGGGTAGCTAAAAGCGAGTGGAGGTGATCAAAGAACGTTGCGTAACAAGAAAGAGGGGTTGGAAGAGTATGTATGTATCCTTAAAGGTAAATGGAATTATTATTCTCTTCTACTTTTATGTGTCTGATCTTGACAGGTGTTATTCTTCGTCGTAAATCGTTCCAAAATGAGAGAATAGATAACGGGTTAGGAGTTTAAATGTTGATCAAGAAGTCTGAATTGCTAATTTCTGTAATTTCTAATTACCTACAAACTGATAATAAATTCGGTAATTTCTTTTGAAAAGTATTATAAACAGAGAGATTTAAAACAATCATCCTATCGAGCTGTCATAATGTATTGAATGGAATCAGATGAATAATATTTGAATAAGTTTTCTTAAGCACTAAATAAAATTCTGAGATGATGATTAAGTATTTTTGATGTATTTTCAATGTTCTCCAATTCTTGAAGCACACTTGAATTTACACGTTTCTCAAAATATCTGTATAAAAAACAGGAATGATGCCGATACAAAGAAAGTTTGTCCCAAAATTCTGATGCAAGTATCGTTTCTCAAATCATCGTTTTGCTGATATAAACCTCTTATGGTTGTTAATGCAACGTCCCTAGTTTAATTTCGGGCACATTTGAAAACTTGAGCAAATCAATAATAATAATATTTAGGATAGCTTGCATAGGACTTCTTAGAAAAAGGAGTGATGGTTAATGTTCCGCCAATTTAAAAGACTTTCTAAATCATTCCAATTCAAATAATGATAGTAGACTTTTTAATAAAAACTAATAACGACTTTAAAATATTTACTTTATTATTAGTGGTAATTAGTTATAGATAGGTAGATGCCTGAAAGACTCTTGACTCCTACTTCACATCAGAAATACCAGTCAAGTTAATATTGTTTTCCATGTTTCAGTGAATCAGCTAATAAAGTTGGTCTTAGTTTTGAGAGAGTCAACTGAACCTTGAAGCAATATGTACAAGGTGGACTGATTTAAATCCTTTATAGGGCAATTTTACGTCATAACTTCAAAAATAAATCGCATGGGCAAAAGCCCCCCTGCAGAGGAGTAGTTTCATTAGGTCTCTCCATATTATTATTTTTCTAATTTTTAGTTGTGTTTTTGTTTAAATTTAGTCCGATAACACTTGCATGCCGTCTATATATAAATTTATACCGACAGTCTGGTTCCTGAAGGTTTTGAAATCACATGGAAGCTTGTGGTGAGGGAGTTTCGTTCCTGCCCTCCCAAATTAGCGGAGCAAAACAATGTGAAAGCTTGGTAAGCATACGGGAACTCTGGGACATAAAGACTTTGTGAAGTGATACTTAGGAGATAGAAAACCAGAGGCAAGCTGTAGTCTTCAATAAGAAAATTCATCTTTCAACAGAAAGACTAGCCGTGAAAACAAGATCTCTTTCTGTAGATTACCAAACAGTCCAAGTGCGTTTAAAGGGACAGGAAACTCAAGACAAACGGTCTAAACAAAAGCAGACTTTAGTAGATGATGGCTCCCATAATAAGGCACTGGTGTAATGACAGGGATCTCTACAACATACCAGTAAAGAAACTTCTTCCAGTTATAGGAATGCCCATGATTGGTAGATTGACCTTGAGAGCTTTTCTTGAAAGCTTGGAACTTGTATGCTCGAGGAGTAGCAGTGCTGTTTTATAGAAAAGAAGTATTGATTTGTAATTATTTCATAATTCAAGCAATGCTATCAGAAATTATACTACATTTCAAATATCTCATAATACCTTCAGGTTGTAATTTCAGTAAGCAGTAAATGCAACAGCCTAATATCAATTCATCTTCCACAAATATTTATTAAAAGATTTTGAAACCAATACTTCACTCAGAGATGATAGAGGAGCACAGGATATATATTAAATATTTAGTTATATAATGTCTCAAAATTAATCACTTTCTATACGTCAAAGTCTTCTTCTTCTTCTTCATTAGGGTGTGTGGGTTTAGGCTTTTTCTCCCAAATAAAGCGCCAATAGCAGCGGTGAAAGAGAGTAAGTCAAAAAGTCCTTTGAGCATCGATGTGACGTGATTTATATTGGAACCTTGCCATTCTCATTTCTTAATTAAAAACGTTGGCCGTGTGCTCGTTTTAATTAGATAATCAGATCATTCAAGGGATCTATATATATTTAATATAATAAATGAGCACAGTATACGGTGTATCGAGAATATCGGAGACTAGAAAAAAAAAAAACTGTGTGGATAAAGTTCCTTTGAAACTTATCGATGTTGATTTTAATACATAGACCTTCTTTTAGTGGGTTATTTTGGGATGACATGTTTACCAAACAGTATAGGGTAAATTTTTTGTTGTACGGATTTTTGAATGAGGTAAAATACTAATTGAATGGTTTTGGTTCTAGAGGGAAGTTTCTTCCATGCTATTAAGGTTAGGATATGAACGATATTATAGGATAGGAAACTAGGTCGTTATTTAGAACGCAATCAGAACGATCAATTTCACTAAAGAAAGTAGTTAATTCTTCTAAGCTATGAGATAATTTAGTGCACTAATGCAGAAATTAGATAAAATATTATGACGATTTAATTTCAAATAAGGTACTTGTAGAGTTTGTTAATACCTAAATAGGTATCGATATGTTCAATCGTTTTTTTTGACCGATGTCCCAACCGGCGGAGGCTGTATTTTTTGTTATGGATGTTTGCATCTTATGAATAGTAAACGTGCTCCTATTTTTGACCGACTTCCCAAAAGGAGGAGGTATACAATTCGATTGTGTGCATTTTTTTCTTCTTTTTTTGGTTTGTGCGCGCCTTTCATATAGTAAACGTACTCCGATTTTGATGATTTTTGATTCATTTGAAAGAGGAGGCTTGAGAAATGGTCCTATATTCATAAAAACGGGAATCCGACATCTCGTTCCCTCCGAAAACCGCCCCCGAAGGGGGTGGAAGGGGCAAATTTTGTCGAAAATTTTGAAAATCTGCGTTGATATAATTACAGATAGGACAATATCCGGAAACGTTTAAATGGAACATTTTTTCAAAGGAGTAACGGTTTTCGACATAGAGACATTTTAAACTCTCAAATATACCTATTTTCGCTATGTGGAGAGGGCGATTTCTGTCGAAAATTGAAAATCTGTTTGCAGTACATGAAAGACATAATTATTTGTAGCAACATTTATACTGAACATTTTCCCCTTAGAGTTACGGTTTTCGAGTAAAATCTGTGTTAAAATGGTAACAACTAAAATATTCAAGCGTATTTCCGCAGCGATGTACTGAGATCTCAATAATAACAACTACAAGCAAGGAATATACGTGGGTAATAGAATAAGTACTATCTTCATTGGTATTAGTGAACGTTCAACGATTTTCGTGACTAATGTTACACTCAAAAGTGTGAAATAAATATTTTTTACAAAAAATTGGACCGACTTTATTAGTTGGTGCACTGAAAAGTATAAAATAATATTAATTCTATTGGGGCTGGTACTTGTGAAGTTGGTGCCAAAAGTTACCAATCTACCTGCAACTGCACAACTTCAAAAGTAACAGCACCAATAGAATTAATATTATTTTATGCTTTTCAGTGCACCAACTAATAAAGTCGGTCCAATTTTTTGTAAAAAATATTTATCATGATTCTATTTTAATTTGAAAGAGGACTAATATTGGCCTCATTGAAAAAAATGTCAATCTAAATGTCCTTCCCCCCAAAAAAACTTCTCCTAAAGGGGGTGGAAGAGGCAATTATTTTCGAAAATCGAAAATTAGCGAAGACAAAATTAAAGAAGAAACCATATATGGCAATGTTTAAATTGGACTTTAAAAAAATATTCATGGGTTTCCAAGTTAGCGTAGTGGTAATGTGTGAAATATGTGTTTCCGCTATGTGGTGGGGACCATTTTTTGCGAAAATTGAAAATATGAGACATCCAAATTAAAGAAAAGATTATATGTAATAAGATTTGAATTGAACATTTTTTTCGTAGAGTTACGGTTTTCGAGTTACAGCAATGGTAAAGCCTAAAATATGTCTATTTCCGATATGTTTTGAAATCTCTAGATAAGTAGGTATAAGCAACATATTACCTTCTTTGGTGAACGTTGAATAATTTTGACCACTAATGTATCAATCAAAAGTGTGGAATAAACATTTTTTTACAAAAAACAGGACCAATTTCAACTGCACAACTTCAGAAGAATAATTTTTTTGAGTTCAGGTATAGGGCATGATGAAACAAGTATGTTTTCGAAACAGGATTTGAAAATTAAATAAAAAATTACTGGGGTGTTTTTTGGTTGCTGAAAAAATTAAGTTGATGGTCGTACCTTATTTTTGGGCTGTCCTGTATATAAGAATTAACCATAAAAAACGCATAATTATACACTTATGCCATAAAAGTTTATAATAATTTCTCAAACAACTACGAATAATTTAACCAAATTACCGATAAGACAGGCGAGCACAGATCTAGACCAAGTTCTTATGATCCTTTATTCAACTTTTAAGTATCACAAGACTTTCTCTAATAACATGATAAGTTTCCTAAAATAAAAGTTATTGACTATTTCCTATCGCTGCTTTCATCTCCTTCTGCATAAAGTCAAACTTTTCAGAAACATTATTCTCAGGAAAACTATGAGAATCAAAGCCCCCACCCCCCTGCACAAGATTTCCCGGATATTTTCAAAGTATCCAACATCCGGCTTTCAATTTAGCCCTGCTAATATTTAACTTCTGATCTATTTGATACCTCATTTCCTTCTTGATGTTGGTTCTTGTGCGGTATTTGCACTCTACTATTAATTTATCGAGTTTAAATCAAGACTGCCGCAAATATTTTCCCTGTTACATGCAGAAATAATTCATCAATATTATCTTCCTTGGCTATTAGAGGAAGAAGCCTTGTACTACATTCTCAAAATGTAAACAAATTCATTAATTAAACTTTGTGGTGTCTGCATTATCCGTTCAGTTTTGGGTGAGTTTTTTTGTGATTTAGTAAATGAAAATTCAGCCCACAACAATGCAAAGATGCTACGTTAATTGAATAATTAATTATCTCTCAATTTTATTTCCAACATTTTCTAAGACAAAAACATTTTTCAGTATTTATTGATATTTAGAAATAAATACAAATAATCAGAAATTACGCGGCGGCCACTTATTCAGCAGTGACATTTGAAAATTTTAAATATTCGGACAACTCGAATCTGCGAGCATTTTTATCAAAATATTTGAAAAGCCAGGTTAAGTTGAGAAATAAATCATATTCATAAATTTTTAAGCAATTATTCTCTTAGCACTAAGAAAATTAAACCACATATTATTAATTTTAAATGTACCTGTATCCACTTGAATATTCGCTAAAGTAAGGGTACGATCTCGAGGTTTGTTGCCTGGTTGGAAAATTGTTCATATACACCGATTCAAATAAAATTCAGTTACAGAATATTTAGACAGGCTTTCTACAGCAATTTAGGATTTTCTATGTACAGGGTTATTCATTTTATTTTATTACGAGTGATGGCAAAAACTTAATATATAAAAGTTTTATGATTTTCCATGTACCTACCTAGTATATTTTGGTAGTAGCGAAAAAATTGCATTAATATAATAAGCACTGCCGTACTACAACTAAAATTTTTATCTCGGAAACTGGTCAATTATTTTCTATGAAAAGTCATATGTATGGGTTTTAGTGTGTGTTGACTAGATTGGTTGTATTCACATTCACAAAAAATCGTTTTTAGCAATTAATATTCTTATTTTACGACTCCTTCAGATTATATGTAATAACTGGGTATGTGCCCGGTATCATCATGGGGCAAAAGTAGCTCAATGGTTAAGCTCCCGGCTATCAACCTGGAGTTCCTCGGTTCGTATCCTGATCAGCTTTGATTTTTTTTACGAAATCCATTTTTTATAGATAAAAGTTGTTACTATGAATTTCATATAAATTCGTCGGAACTTTTCACTAATAATCTCCCTAGAGCTTGAATAATTTTCAAAAAATATTGGAGGTGCAATTTTTTCAAAAATTCCCGAGGCCCCAACCGAGCAAAATTTTCTTTAAGAAAATACGGGAAATAATATTAATTCTATTGGTACTTGTGAAGTTGGAGTCAAAAGTTATCAATCTTACTGCAACTGCACAATTTCAAAAGTAACAACACCAATAGAATTAATATTATTTTGTAATTTTCTGTGCACCACTAATAACGTCGGTCCAATTTTTTGTAAAAAATATTTATCTGGAGAAAATGTTCTGCTCTGAAATATTTTTTCTCTCCGATTCGCCTTCGCTCATCGCTGAGATTTTTTCTTGGATTCAACGTCGAACCTCACAAAAGCCTAAAAGGCAATTAATATAACGTTTTTTAACAAGACAGAAACGGAGAGACTCGCAGTGTTGGCCAATTTTTTTCACTTCTCTCAATTAAACGTGGTCGAACATCCTTTTCCTTGTGCTTGCAGGCGTAAAAAAGCTAGTCGGTTGGTGGAAAGAGCACAAAAAAGGACAGAGAATGCAAGAAGAAGTCGTATGTTATTTTTTTGTTTCTCATTGTGAACAAACAAGAAATACAGAGAAGGGATTGGGGGATTATAGGAGGAAGCACACTCTACCCATACCACCAATCAGCTGGCGGGATAACACAACAACAACATTTTACGATGTTGACCGAATTACTTGGGCCTTTTTAAGCTTTGCGAAACACATCTGAGACTCTCTAAACTGGTGGTCGTCTATGGATGGGCGCAGCAGATGTGTTCAGCCGCTTTCAAGTTGAGCGAATCAAGTCATAAAAGAGAGAGATGGTCGCTGGTGCTACATTAGGTTACGGCTATACTAATGACACAATTTATTATTGAGTTTTATATTTTTTAAATTTTAATTCAATCAATAAACAACTCGGAAGCTCACAAGCAATTTGAGTCCAAGGAAGATGCGGTGTAATGTTTTCTCTATTCAGTACACTAGTTTGTTTAAATTATGAATGTCCCTAAAAGTAGAACAATAAAGTGAGCAGAATCAAAAATACTTTTGCTTCCGAAATTAGTTGCTCTTACAGTTGTTTGAAAAATGGCTACCTTGCTAGTTTTAAAGCTATCACAGCACACCTTAAAAATCAGTTTTTCGAGAACAGCTTTTTTATTGCTTGTTGGGCTAATTAAGTGATAATTAAGTGCTGTACTCCGAAACTAATTGCTATTATAGTTTTTCGGAAACTAGCAGCTTTGACTTGAAAAATCATCTTTTTCGAGAAAATCTTATTTGGTGCTTGTAGAGCTAGTTAAATGCTAATCAATTGCTGTATTCCGAAATTAATTGCTCTTACAGTTTTTTGAAAAATGGCTGCTTTGCTTGGTTTAGACTTAAAGCTAGCAGACGAACCTTTAAAAAGCAACTTTTTGAGAACTTCTTTTTTAGTGCTTGTAGGGCTAATCAAGTGCTGTTTTCCGAAATTAATTGCTCTTATAGCTTTTCGGAAAATGGCTCTTTTGCTTTTAAACCGTTTTTTCAAGATAAATAAAACGGACAATTTTGCTATTGTGGGGATATTTATAGCCTTATATAGGTACAACGGAAAAGCTGAAAGTCCTTTAGTTAGATGTTCTTAGGACAGTTTACCTACCTACCTACTTAATTTTATGTAATCCATTTTTAATTCCAGTTTAAAATTGAGATTTAAATTGTTTTAAATTTGGAAATGTACTATTCTTACTTACCACGTCGGTAAGTATCGTTCTCACTGATATTGTTGTGTTGGTTGAAATCTTATATAAATTATAATAATTAATCTCGGAATACATCACTTAATTAGCCCTACAAACACTAAAGAAGAAGTTCTCAGAAAATTTGTTTTTTAAAGTTTGCTCTGTTAGCTTTAAGTCTGAAGCTAGCAAAGCAGCCATTTTTAAAAAATCTATAAGAGCAATTAATTTTGGAATACAGCATTTAATTATCACTTGAATAGCTCTACAAGCAACAAATTATATTTCTCGAAAAAATTGATTTTTTAAGAGCAAAGCAGCTATTATCCTAAAAACTATAAGAGCAATTAATCTCGGAATATAGCACTTAATTAGCCCTATAAGCACTAGAAAGAAGTTCTCGATAAAGTTGATTTTTAAAGGCTGCTCTGCTAACCAATCAGCCTTTTCCAGAAAAACTATAAGACCAAGTAGTTTCGGAATACAGCACTCAATTAGCTCTACAAGCACCAAATATAAATTTTCGATTCTGCTCTCTTTGCTCTGGTAGATTTAGGGACGTAAATTATGAGATATTTCATACAGTGTCCAGATCTACAGGAAACTTAAATCAGCTCAATAGAACATTCGAAGTAGGTAATTGAATATGAAAACGATTCTTCGGGATGTCTTTCCTAGATTCAGATGGGAATTAATTTTTTGGTCAAATTTAGTTATTGTTCGTTTGTTAAATGTGACAATGGTTGACTGACGGCAGCAATAAAAATGACACATAATAAATCTGTAAATTCAGCATAAAAAATATTCAGTAGTTATTTTTTTTTTCAGTGATTCCGACGAGCCGGAAATGTTCAATTCATTTATGTCATTGTTTAAAAATCTGTAAAATCCAGTTAAAAAATATATCTGTGGAAATAAAGGCATTTTAAACTTTTGTTTTAAATACATTCATTATTTCAGGTTTGTGTATTTCTTTCAACAATGATCAATTAAATATTTCTGTTCAAAAAAGTGACAAGTGATGTTTAAATATTTCACAATTTCATATGAGTTAAGTAGAGACAAGCGTAGATATTTTCCCATGGCACATAGCACACTTCGAATTAGTTTTTCTTCGATCCCTCGACACAAGCTGATTTATTTTCAAATGCCTTCGCTGGGACTAAAATACAGAATAAACAATTTAGATATACCCGAAATCATCTGTGTTGATTATAACAAAATTGATCTTAAAAAAATCCACAATAAGTGATTTCTACACGAAAGTGGGTCTGAACCATTTAGGTAATGTTTACATTAAGGGCGCTTAAATAATCCTCGTTAATATTGCATACTGGTTACAATAAAAGTTATATTAACAGTAAACTTACCATCTTTCTTCAAAACAGCAATAGTTATTTCCAAAAACTTACCTGAAAAGAAAATATCAAGTATTAATTTGTTTGAATCCAATTACAAATTCTAAGAGTAATTAAAAATATGTATAAGGTAAGCTTTAATAGAATGAATTTATGGAATAAATTGACCAAGGTACATAGTTGGAATTAGAATTGTTTTACAAATGGCATTAACCCTAAAATAGGAAACTTGCCTATATTTTTTTATTTCATTAATATGTTTGTTTTTGTATAAAAACACCCTATACCAAATATAAGCCCTTAAGTCGCAGTACTTATTTTACAAAAAATATTAAAGTTGAAATTATCGTTAAGCTAATTCAAACGCTGCCAAATGCGCGGGAACTACTGTGACGTCACTCCTTGCAACGAGACGAGCCGAGCCGCCGCAGCCATGCTATTTACCATTGTGCCGTCGAGTCGTTCGGCAAGCAAAGGTCCGACATCAACTATTGGCAGCGCTTTCAAAGCGGAGTTCAAAATAACAATATTTTAAACCTTTATATTTCAGTTAAAGATTTTTTTCAACTTTTTTTATGATAATAACTTACGATTTTGACTATATTTACTATTTTTTATTTTCTTGGTAAGTTCCATGTTGTTTTTCAATATCTTATAGAATCTTTGATAGCCCAAACTTCCATAAATAATTGATTGAAAATAATATATAAGATATTTTAAGATCCGACAAAAAAAAGACACATTTGAATAAATATTAAAAAATAAAATGGACCTATTTTATTTGTTGCTGCACTGAAAAATACTGAATAATATTAATTCTATTGGTACTGGTAATTTTGAGGTTTTGCAATTGTAGTTAAATAGAAGACTCTTGGCACCAACTTCACAAGTACCAGCACTAATAGAATTAATATATTATTTTGTATTTTGCAGTGCACCAACAAGCATTCCATTTCTTTAAGATAGTTGAACGTTCACTTGTACCAATGAAGATGGTACTTATCCTATTACCCTATTCTTTGCTTGTACTTATCATTATTCATTCAATGCTCTAAAACCGTAGTTCTATGAAAAAAATATTCAGTTTAAATGTTGAAAAAAATATTCTAGTTCTTAACTTGGCCGTCTCAGATTTTCAATTTCTTAAAAAAATTGCCCCCTCCACATAGCGGAAATACATATTTCAGATTTTAACATTGCTGTCATAAAAAAATATTCAATTTAAACATTTCCGGATAATGATTTATCCTTAATTTTGCCATCACAGATTTTCGATTTTCGAGAGAAGAAATTGCGGGGGCGGTTTTTCGCGGGAAGGATATTATGGATTGGAGTTTTTCTGAATATGGGACCAATTCTCAAGTCTCCTCTTTCAAATGAATCAAACATAATCAAAATCGGAGTACTTTTACTACACAAACCAAAAAAAGCTGATAGTCGAATGTATATCTGCCTCCTTCGTTTGGGTTCGTGGGTCAACAAAAACAAGTAAATAAAAAAATGTGAGGAAAATGTTAATGAGGACGCGCATTGAAATCTTCTAAAGGTTCTTATTGACAGTTGCCTCTCCTCTTATTCTATACCTACTCTGTGATTGAGATTATTTGCCCCTCTTTCCTCCACATTTCGTGATTGAAGCTCCTTTTTCAAAATAACTGTCATTCTATCAATCCATTAGTCTTTTAGTATTACACCATGCATAGGAATGTTAATCTTCGGCATAGACACCAATATGACTATCGTTGTTCTTCACTTTGCTTTTAAATTTCTGCGAGAATGAGAAACTATATAAATGCCATTTACAAGTAGAAACAACAAATCATCAAAAGGGCTAATATATGGAAATATGGAGATCTATATCAATTACGACTCCAGTTCTGAAAGGACTGACTACACAAAGCAACAGTGACTTCATCGTCACAATCATGTATTCAGAACACGTGATCAAAAAAGCAACAAAGTTAGAAATAATTACATTATAGTGATTACCTTCTAAGATGGCCGTATTCTTCTATGCTCGTCGTAAACGTGGCCATTTCTAAGTGTGCGAACACAGCGTTCCGTTCTCTAGTCTCGATCTAGTGAGTGAGTGAGGGAAGCTCGTTATTTTTAACAACCCCTTCCATCTACATACACCCCCCAAATCCCACCCATACAATATACGACATGTGGATCGTTCCAGTGTCGGAATCGCTAATAATTTGCTACCATAGTGCTCTAGTTTCCATAGGTGAGGTTTTGGACGAGCCGGAGGAAAATTTGAATGTAGCCTCGCAATAAATGTGTTATTCATAGAAGGCTCCATGTGTTAAATAATATGTGAAATGATTGAATTTTTATAGAATATAACATAGGTCATAGGTTTAGCTTTTGGAGTCTAATGGATACTGTCATTTTGTAGCAAACATAACGTTGTTTAATGCTTTAGGTACAGTGAAAATACGATGTATTATATTATAGCTATAGTTCTGCGAACAATGTTCAAATTTCAATAGTGCGTTTCAAACAAAGAATGCAGTGTTGAGTCTTATGGAGCCTTTTTCTCGAAAATCGAAACTCGGAGACAGCAGAATTATAGATGAGTCAATATGTATCCGGAAAGGTTTGAATTGAACATTTTTTCAAGAGAGGTAGGTACGGTTCTCGAGTTACAGCTTTGGTAAAGAATGAAATATGTGTACTTGTGTAATAAGCAAAGAAGAAAACAATACGTGGATAATTGGATAAATACTATCTTCATTGGTATTAGTGGACATTCAAAGATTTCCATGACTAATATAGTGAAATAAATACTTTTTATAGAATAATATTAATTCTATTGGTGATAGTACTTTGTAGTTAAAAATATTTTTGAGAAAAGTTTCAATAGTACCAGCACCAATACAATTTATATTATTTTGTATTCTTCAGTGCACCAACTTATAAAGTCGGTACAATTTTTTTTGACAATAGATTACCTGTGAAACGCTGTATAAATTTTAATGGTATCGAAATTGTATAAAATTAAATATGATCTGTTAAAGTAATAAACATATTCATGTCATTTTAAATGATCTAACATTGAGATTATTTAAAATAAGAATTTATTAAAAGTCATCATATATTAAACTGTCAAAATATATACAGTGACATCTTCTTGGTTGGGACAAACATTTTGAAACTTGACTGGATTTAGATTTCAGTTTTTTGAAAGTGAACTTGGTTCTATCTAAAACTGATTTAAAGGAAAATTAAGCTCCAGTTTTTTCAACATTTTTATTGTTGGAGGTAAAACATGTTTTGAATTTATATGAAATAATAATAATAATAATAATAATAATTTCTTTATTAATGGGCGAAATTTAGCACAGTGCTATTCTTACATTTAACCCAAATTAACCTAAAACTTATCTAAATTAACCTAAACTTATCTAAATTAACCTAAAGATACAAAAGAAGATAATTAAGCAAGTAGAACTATTTTTCCACTAGAACATGTCTAAGTGTAATTTTGAACTTGCCAATGGGCAGGTGTTTGAGCTTATCTGTAACTTGATTATACCATACCACTGATTTAAATGTGAAAGAGCACTGAAATATAGAAGTAGAATGTTGAGGCATCGTAAGTAAATTTTTTCTACGTATGTTGATGGAGTGGATAGATCTCCTTACGACCAATTTATTTTTCAAATATATTGGACTGTGAGAAACAAGAAGTCGATGAACAAAAACAGCGTATCGAAATTCAATAAGCGATTGGATTTTGAGCCAGCCAAGTTCTTTAATTCGTATTGAAACAGAATCATACTTTCTCAAATTGAATATGAAACGACAGCATGAATTTTGAATTTTTTGAATTCTATTTTTTGAAGCTACATCAAGGAATGGATAGTAAACTAAATCACAATAACCAACTATACTCATAACAAGTGATTCACTCAGGGATTTTTTAATGGACTGCTTTAGTATGTGCCGGCTACTATAAAGGAGTTTCAATGATGTGTATGACTTCTGAACAATTTTATTTACATGCTCCCGGAATTTTAGGTTCTCATCGAGTATAACACCAAGTGATTTGATGCTGTTGACTAATTCAATATCTATCCCTTGAACACTGATGTGTATAGTTTCTTTGAGTTGGTTTCTCATTCTAGTATTACAAAAAATGATCCCACAGCATTTTACAGGATTCAGTTTTAGATTATGCTTTTCCGAGAACTCAGCTATTTTAGATAGGTCACGATTGATACAATCAGATGCTTTTTGCACATCGGCTGGGTCAAAATGGTGCATCAGGTTCGTGTCATCTGCGTAAGAAGAAATATTGCATGAGGTGACTTGCTGATATAAGTCTGAAACATACACGATGAAGAGGAGGGGTCCCAAAATAGAGCCCTGAGGCATTCCAGTACATATTCCCTTACAAGGGGATGATATATTATTTATGACCACCCTTTGTGTCCTGCCCAGTAAATAGCTCCTAAAAAAAATTGTAGATTTTTCATCCAAGCCAAAGTAAGATAGTTTTGAGCACATCAATTCGTGGTTAATAGTGTCAAACGCTTTTGAATAGTCTAATGCCAAGAGTACAGTTGCCATTCGCTTATCAAGGGCTCGAACTATATTATCAGTTAAATCAAGCAAAGCTGTAGTTGTACTGTGCCCAACCCTAAATCCGGATTGATTTGGAGGGATAATTGAGTTTTCAAGAAAATATTTTCCAATCTGCTTGTGGACAATTTTTTCAAGGAGTTTTGAGACCACGGGAAGTAAGCTTATAGGTCTTAAATCAGTGAGCACAGTAGGCTGAGAAACTTTGGGTATTGGACAGACCAAAGCTTGCTTCCACATGTTAGGAAAGTATCCAGTTTCTAGGCAACAGTTTATGATGTGAGAGAGATATGGCATAACTACAGGTATACTTAGTTTCAACATTTTAGCTGAAATACCGTCACTACCGATTGCATTTGACTTAATGCTAAGTAACGCTTTGGCTACTTCATCGTCATTGGCAAGTGAGAAACTGAAAGAGATATTTGGATTGAACTTAGTACTGTTGTATAATGATATTATTTCACCGCAATCTCTAGTTTTTATAAAAGTACTTGTGAAGTGATCATTAATTGCAGTTGGATTACTTAAATATCCGGGTAATTCCATTAGCTTGCTTTTTTGGATGTTTAAATCTTTTAATGTTTTCCAAAATTGCTGCCCCTTTTTTTCTTTCAAGAGCCAATTTAAATATGCAGCTTTTTCACGTCTCAGTGCGGCAAGTGTGTAATTACGTATGTTTTTATAATCATTGTAGTTTTGATCGCAAGGATTATTTTTAAATTTCAGTTTAGCCCTATCTCGCTCTTTCATTAGTAGTTTCACGACATCTGTTACCCAAGGACATCGAGGTTTGCTGATTCGAGCTTTGATCAAAGGTGCGTGTATATCAAACAAATTTTTGATAATATTTGTAAAAATTTCAACTTTATCATCTATGGACTTGAGTCGTAAGAAGGTGTGCCATGGTTGGCCGCGCAGATCTTCTAAAAAGTCGGACTGATTAAAGTGGTTAAAATCTCTGTATTCAATGAAACGTTGCAGAAATTTGAATACTGGCAAAGCAATTTTGCATCGAACACATTCATGATCAGTTATAAGATCGGCATTGCATACTTCGATATCAGAAAATAATTGAGGACAAGTAGTAAAAACGGGATATAAAAGGGTAGAGCTATTAGCACTCACGCGGGTTGCTTGATTAACAAGCTGCGTAAAACCATAAGCGTCAAAGCAGCTGGAGATGCAGTTTGGTAAATTGAAAAGGTTCACATTTACATCTCCAACAATAACTATAGACTTATATACTGCAGACAAGTGGGAAAGAATATTATCAAATGGTTCGACAGCAGTCGAGGCAACATAATTTGGGGGACGATATACTACTCCAAGAGCGAAAACAAATTTACCCAGTTTTACCTCAATTAATAAATATTCTAGCTGGCAACAAACTAGATCATGAGTAATTATTCTCGCGTTTATGTTTGCTTTAATATACAGAGCCACCCCACCACCTCTCTCTGCACGATCCTTGCGCAGGAGTTTATACCCTTTCATTTGCACAGCATCTGATGAAGAATTATCTGAGAGCCATGTCTCAGTTATTGCAAAGATATCAAAATCACTATCATATATTAAACGTTTCAAACTATCAAATCCAGTAAAAAGCGATCTTGTATTCAAGTGACCAATTTGCAAAGTTGTTTTTTAGACATTATAATTTATGGTTTTTATGAGTGCATCAAGCTTTCGTTTATACACTGGACATGTTCTATTTCTTGCTGTATGATCAATGGGAAAATTAGTTCTGTAACGTTTATTCTGAGTAATACAATTATAACATTTATCGGCTGTTGAGCTGCAACTATCTATCTCGTGTTGTCCGGCACATTTTGAGCAAATATCTTTCTCTTTGCAATTTTTTTTAGTATGATGAAAACCCTGACATTTATTACATTGAACTATATAGAGATGATCTACAATTCTACATCTACTCCATCCAACATACAATGCCTGCATTTGCATTATTTGTTCACGGACAACAGGAGGTACCTCTATAACTACATCAACAGACGATAAAGTTTTACTTTTAATAATCTTTATAATTTTAATCACATCATGACCGACATTCAGTTTATTTTGCTGAACCAAAGTAGTTCCAAAAAGATTTTCATTTTTTGTTTCTTCCTCATCCACGTTGCAGATCTTGAGCCTGGGATTTCGCGCATTAACATCAGTTACGGAACATCTATCACTTAACTTTTTTTTAAGATCATCCTGCAATTTACTAGATGAAATATAATCACTGCAAGTAATAATCACACCATCTCGAACGACCCTCGTATTTTTCACATTTATGTCAAGTAATTTTAGATCAACTTGAGATTTTATTTCTTTAACTATATCTGCAGATTTATATTCATCATTTGTTTTAACGAAAATTGTTGCCTCTCTTTGTTTGGATTGTTTACTAATCGCATCACTATAAGACGTTGGAGTAGACACATTTTTATCTTTATTCACATATGGGTTTGAAATATTTTTCACACTGCCAGCGATAGGATTCTGTATTATTTGTTTATGAAGTTCAATGACATATTCTTGATCAGAAACTATCTTTTTCAATAAAGCAATTTCACGATGTAAACATTCGTTTTCTTTGATGATAATTCCAGTGGTCGGATCACTCGGATTGGAAGATGGACTCGAAGTTAGAAGAATTTGTTCCACATCAGCCAAACAATTGTCGCAAAACCATTTAATATTATTATTATCAGTTATGTTTTTACTTACAGCATCCTTAATGCTGACACAGGTTGAATGGTGCTTTTTCTGACACAATTCACACACAATAAATCATCTTCATTCATTGTAAAAAGGTTCAGAATCGGAGAGAGAATTAAAAAAAAATGTATAACCCAACATGCGAGGCAACATTAAAAAAATATTGGCTCTTATAGTCTAAGATGCATTCTATAAAAGTTTATATAAGTTCGAAACATGTCTCACTTGTGGTAGGTTGCCAGGTCTTTCCGCGAGATGGCCAAAGCATTGCTTATCGAAAAATAATCATGCCTGAGCAGGACTCAAACCGGGATCTCATGCATGGCAATCGGATACACAAACCACCATGACACTGTTTTAAATATATGGATTTTCGAAATTAATTTAAAAAAACATTTTATGTTAAAAATAAGTAATGCGAGGAACAAACACCCACAAGAAATGGAAATAATACTGAAAGAGAATAATATTATAGAAAGATAGTATCTTAAAGACTTTGTAGGCCAATTTGAAATTCCAAAATTTTTATTAATCTCTTACCGGAATAGCAATAGTAAACTTTTTGTTGATTGAATTAAAAAATGTTAGCTACCGAAAAAATAATCGTAATGAAAAAAGTTATACTATACAAAATTAGTTAATTATTCGAAAATGGTAGAAAATTTGTAGAGACTGTGCGACGCATGCGCATTTCGATGATTCTAGCTGAATATAAAACCAAACTTTTACCCCGAATCTGAAGATAGGTGTAACATATGTGATGGGCAGATTGTTTCTGTTTTTATATCTATAATTTTTTTAATAAGCCCTATAAAAAGACACTTGGTGATATCTAAAAGTCGACAAAAACATATAGTTTTTGACCGACGAACCCGGAACGGAGGAGGTATGCAATTCGACTGTCTGCTTTTTTTGGTTCGTCCGCGCGTTTTATATAGTAATCGTATTCCGATTTTGATTATTTTAAAGAGAAGGCTTAAGAAATGGTCCCATATTCATAAAAACATAAATCCGAAATCTTCTTCCCGCCGAAAACTGCCCCCGAAGGTGTTGAAGTGGGAAAATTTACTCGAAAATCTAAAATCTGGGGTGGCATAATTACAGATAGGACAATATCCAGAAGCGTTTAAATTGAACATTTTTCAAAAGAGTTACAGTTTTTGAGATAGAAGCATTTTAAATTCTCAAATAAGTGTATTTTTACTATATGGAGAGGATGATTTCTTTAGAAAATTAAAAATCTGTGAATACTATATGAAAGACCAAATTATTTGTAGCAACATTTAGGGCCGATTTCATAATCAAATTTAATCTCCAATTAATTTTAATGCCAGATTAAGAATTTCATATTTTTTTGGTTGGTCAGATAATTTAAAGTTACTTTAAAAGAACGAAAGATAAGGTGACTGACATTGTGAAAGTTATTAAAAAATGTACTAATTTTATTCCGTCATCGAGATATATGTTAAACAAATTGAAGAATTAAGTAATCTCCCATTAAGGATTCATTATAAAATCGGCCCTTATAATGAACATTTTATCCTTAGAGTTACGGTTTTCGAGTTACAGCGGTGGTAAAATGGTAGCATCTAAAATACTTATGCATGTTTCCGCAGAGATGTTTTGAGATCGCAATATTAACAACTACAAGTAAAGAATATACGTGGATAAGAGGATAAGTACTATCTTCATTGGTATTCGTGAATGTTCAACGATTTTCATGACTAATGTTACACTCAGAAGTGTGAAATAGATATTATTTACAAAAAATTGGACTGGCGTTATTAGTTGGTGCACTGAAAAATAAAAAATAATATTAATTCTATTGGAGCTGGTACTTGTGAAGTTGGAGCCAAAAGTGATCAATCTAACTGCAACTGCACAACTTCAAAAGTAACAGCACCAATAGAATTAATATTATTTTATATTTCTCAACGCACCAACTAATAATGTCAGTCCATTTTTTTTTATATTTATTTTATTCCTTGTTGTTGTAGCAATGCTGGAAATTATATCTCAGTAAACAATATTCCCACGTAAGTATATTTTGCAATCACCAAACTATTCCACGAGAGGGCACTCACATCAAAGGTTCCAATTAAATTACATGTATGTATGTTTGTGCTGTGGACGAACCGTTGTTATATTTGCTTAACTCCGCCATCAAATATAAACAATAGAACTGAATAACAACTCTAAACCTCCTCGCACTGGAATACAATTCTGAAGTTTAACATATATATGTTCAAACTACATCATCGTCGTAATTCGACGAATAGCAGTATAATAATATATAAATACATATATAACATTTATTGAGGCTGAGTTTTCGTTGAATTGTACGTAGGTACAGTTTATAGTTATTAGTTGTTGTTGAATCGGTTTGGCATTTCGTATTCGCATTAATCACACGAGTCCATTTCTCAATCGTTTACCTAGTACTCAAGCGCTTCAAGCATTGAATGTTTATTCACTTTATCATTAAATTTCATGCTATCCAGCTGATCTGCTATTTGCTTTCCATCAGTTTTAATACGTTCGACATACATGCATTTTACCCACGTAGGTATAACATCCATGAGCATCTTCTCAGTCGATGAGTTATGATGATTCCATAAAAAACAATCTACATAAGTTTTGAATGGAATTGACATAGCAATCCAAGTCATCTTTGGATCGAAGTTCCTCAACGCAGTTAGCAGAAAGACAGTCCACTCCAGAGCTGTAACCGAGAAATATTATTTTGCTAGTTTCATGCAATTGATTAACATTGAGTTGCATAATTTGACGGAGAGAAGTTAACGACCTCTGAAACAATAACATTTTATGACGATAAACATGGAGTCTGTTTCTCGATCTTACATCCAATGAATGTAGCATAGACCTAGTTAACGGCTTGTTGTATAGTGACGAAGGAGTTTTGGAACTTAAAACATTATACACGTTGCAAAGATTATAATTAGTAAGATTACACATTATCACCCAGTTCAGTTCGATGATTTTGCTAGAGGCACGATCGTATTTTCTTAAAGAGTAGACGTGTCTACAACAGAAGTTCTGTACCTTCTGTTTCCGATTTTGATCAAATTTCATCAAGAGATTGCTATACACAATATCACCATAGTTGAACCGTGATAAAACCAACGACTCTGTGAGAAGTTTCCTGATCGGGTTACTGAAAAAATGTCTAATAGAGTAAATTATGGTATATGGTATGGCAGACATGGCGGCAAAGGCGGGTCACATCAAGGAATGGCTTGAGTGGTACTACTGTGTTTTATCTATACTGTGGTTTCATATTCACGAATTTGTTAACAGGTTGGCAAACATTGCTTGCTCTTCGTATACATGGAGAATTCTCATGGTAGAGTGTGTTTTCCCAAAAAAGTGTTTAGGTATGGCAAAACGAAAACGAAAAAATATTGGTGATTCGTGAAGTGACAGTGAAATGCACAAACTGGAACCAAAAACTGTGCGTGATCGCTGTCGTGATTATCAAGCCCAGAGAAAACTTTTGAATAATGCTAGTGTTATAATATATGACGCACGACATCAGCGGGATTGTCGCCTACGTAAGAAAGCTTCGCCCGAGGGTGGTGCTCCGTCTCATTTTCTTGTTGAAACAGCTGTAGGAAGTGGTGCTTCTTTCCATTCGTTTATCGGAACAGCTCTAAAAATTGCTGATCGAAGTGTACATTCAGACGATTACGAAAGATTGACTGCTCCAGTACCAAGCAATTGACGAAGGCTCAATTGTAATATCCTAAAAACTTCTTACAGCAATTTTAATCTGCATAAAACCGCTCACGGAGAATTCAAAAATAAATTCATGGACAACTCATTTGGATCGCCATGCTCTAGTTGCGATAGAGTTTGGTTCGAGAAGGATTTAAATTCTCTTTCTGCAAAATATTATGGAATCCTGAACATTTTAGTGCGAGGAAACTCCATAGATCGGTTCAAATTATGCTTCAGCTGCATGCAGTCAGTCAATAAAAATAATATACCGGCATTATCAGTGTACAATGGCTTCAAATATCCAGAAATACTATCTTACTTGCCTCGCTTAGATCTTGTTTCTCCAAGAATACCATTTATGCAGATTCGACGATAACGGCATGTAGGTACATGGCCAATTAGGAATTTTGGAATTTTATCCTATCCCTAGCTAAATACGTTTATACGTCATATAAAAGTTTTATTTCTACCGCGTGTCTTCTCATGCACAAGTTTTTTTTTTGAATGAAGGTCTCTTATTATTAGATACTGTTCATTAAAAAAGTATCTAAACAAGACTTCCATTCTTATTCCAAGTATTTGCAATGACAACAAACATTTTACTCAATGTTCTTTTCCTTCATCTGCATGCTGAGCAAACATCTCCAGAGAAATGAACCAACCCTATCAAACAACAGCTAGTCGTCTCTCGTTATAAAAAAATAAATATCTTCCAGACATTCCTGAAATAAAGATTGATACAGTCACTGCAATATCCATATCGCCCTAAGGGTTTATTATTGCAATGGAAATATACCAAGTCGAGATGAACGACGAGAGAAGAATAGAGAGCAGTAAGTACACACTGATTTAAATAATTGATGATTCAGATGACGACATAGATATGGATGAAGTTGGAAGGAGTAAGGAGGAGGAGGACAGTTATTCGGGAGAGAGAGAGAGTAACTGAGATAAAGGACAAAATATCTGGAATATTGAATTAAAAGTCGGCAGAATTCAATTTCATCATCTGAGATTATTTTAATATAGGATTTGCTCAAAGGTCCTTCTCCTTCTCTAATACAAGATCATGGCTGAATTATTCTAATTGAATTCGTAAATGGGAATATTTAATTAAGAAATATCGAACTATTGGATATTCTCGTTGGTATTTATATAGGTACCTACATATTTCAATGTTTTTTTTTGATTGTATAATATTCTAATTCAGTTTTGAAGAGATTTTGATTCAAACGTCTGGCATTTAAATGATCTAATTCTGTTGATGTAGATTAGCTTTAAGATTGCTTGGGTAGATAATTGGGTTTTTGATCGATGTACCAAACGGAGGTGGTATACAAATTGACTATATTTGCATGTTTCTTTTATATTTGTTCTCGCCTTTTGCATAGTAAACGTGCTTCGATTTTGATGATTTCTTTTTTCCTTTGAGAGGGGAGTATTGAGAATTGGTCCCATTGACGAAAAAAAAAAACAATATTAGACATGCCCCTACCCTCAAAAACTTCCCCCAAAAGGGATGGTAAGGGCAATGTTTCCCAAAAATTGAAAATCCGGGACGGCAGAATTAAAGAAAACTCCATATCCGGCAACGTTTAAATTGTACATTTTTATCAATATTTTGAAAAAAAATTGGACCGTTATTATCAGTTGGTGCACTAAAAAGTACAAAATAAATATTTTTTACAAAAAAAAATAGACCGACGTTATTAGCTTTGAAGTTGTGCAGTTGCAGTTAGATTGATAACTTTTGGCACCAACTTCACAAGTACCAGCACTAATAGATAAGTACCATCTTCAACAATTTTCGTGACTAATATTACTCTCAAAATTGTGAAATTGTGAAAAAAATACAAAATAATAATAATTCTATTGTTGCTGATACTTTTGGAGTTGAATGATTATTATTTTCTATTTTTCAGTGCACCAACTAATAAAGTCAATTCAATTTTTTTTATATTTATCTTTTTAAAAGTGAAATTTTGAGTACTGTGTGGGCAGGATCAGTTTTTTCTGGAGCTTGTTTGAAAAGTTTTACTATAAATTACGTATATGTTCACGCCTGTTTTCACATCTGGTTGAACGGGGTGCCATGTGCCGACTTCGGTGCCTTCATCAACCCGCTATCGCCTGCGCGCGATTCCCAGCATTAGCTGAAAGAATACAGCTAATAGTGGGGATAATATTATATATAGTGAGCTCTAGATAGAGCAAAAAGAGTTCTCTCGAATATCGATTTTTACCTTAACCCCGTTTCGCATTTACATCCGCATACCACTTGTATCAAGACCCACAGGGCAACCTTAGTCCTTAGAGTGCAACTGCTATCTATCTATACCACCAATAGGCACGGCTTCCAGCTGCAGATTGAGGAGAGGAGACGCTGACCGTCAGGTAGGTGCATGTTGCCTATATTAATTCAGCTAGATGTGGAAATGAAATTAAAGTAATCGCGCATAGTTGAACAGTATAGTTAGATTTATCACAGTAGTTTGAAGTTTTTTCTCTATTATATGATTTGAATTTGTTAATTTGAATTTGTGAGTTTTGATTTGAATTTTGAATTTTGTTAAGGTAACGTTCACAAGAAAGTTACTGATTCTAGAGCACCCACCCACTTAATCATAACCTGTCGGTTCAAATCGACTATTTTCTGAAGAATTCAAGCCCAATATTTACCATGCAATACATTTTTGTATTTCGTTACTTGTTTGTATTTTCCTCTTCGATACTACCAAAGTTTATTATAAATGAGTTTTATATTTCAATTAACAATATTATTTATATCAAACCACAGAGTTTTGTAAATATTCCATTGAAAAATGTTCACCAGTTAGCAACACAAACGCATAAAAGAAC
Source organism: Crioceris asparagi (assembly GCA_958507055.1). NCBI lineage: Eukaryota > Metazoa > Arthropoda > Insecta > Coleoptera > Chrysomelidae > Crioceris > Crioceris asparagi. The sequence goes on along the minus strand of OY293831.1, from coordinate 13,092,278 downwards.
AAGTAAACAGTAACAAATACAAATAAAAGCCATTTTCTGCCAAGTAAACATTGTTACATTTATAATAATGTAAAAATACAAGCAGACCCTTATCAAATTTCAGCCTATAATAACATTGCCCTTAATGTTTGTTATAATATCTAAGGCCCCTTTGGTCTAAGTAGACATCTCCAGAAAGCCATTATCGGATGGCTCCTTGACCCATTTGCACCCTCTTAATTAAAATGAAGTAGGTACATTTTGGCCCTCCACAATTATTGGGTAAATGTGTTTTATACAAAAGAATGCATATCATGAAATTTATTTAGGAAAATTTGAGAAGATTAAATTTCAACGTTAGAAAACTCAGAATATTATGTATCAGTATATTTTTTTCTAGGAGTTTTTTGAAGAAGATGATTCAAACGAAATAAAATTGAGAATTGATGAACAGTTCGAAATTATTAACTCAGTTGTCATATTTCAAATGTAATTGAGGTCTAAGTGAATAAAAAAAGTATGGATAAGTATATATAGACATTTTAAATCTATTCTTATGATAATTAGATTAGTTTGAGTTTGTGGATATCTTTCAATATTGATCAATAAATCATTTCTCTTTCACAAAGTGACAAGTAATTATTCAGTAGTATACAATTTCCGATGATTTAAGACATGTGATGATATTTTTCCATATTTTCATGACACACTTTGGACGGGTTATTTTTGTGATCGCTCGATATTATCCTACTAACTCTCTTTAAATTGAGACATCATAGAGAAGTCTGTAGTCAAATATCTGAGAATAGCCCTATATAGCCAGCTTCTGTGGAACAAGCTTAATGAGATTACTGCTGGCAAAGCAACAGAGGCTTTGATGGCTTGCAGAACTCTAGCTGGTAAGACTTGTGGATGTAACCCAAAAATACTGCGATGGATGTACGTGATGATTGTGAGACCAGTAATAACTTATGAGGCAATAGTCTGGCATGCCAAAGCAAATCAGGAACGAGGAAAAGCCTTGACAAAATACAAAGGTTGGTCTGTGCTTGTACCATTGGATCTATAAGAAGGTGTCCAACTAGGGCATTGGATATCATCACAGATCTCACACCTCTTTATCTTGTGATAGATATACTAGCCCATGAGGCAATTCTAAGACCAGCCAGGGAAGGTACTGGCAATAAGGAAATTAGGAATCGGAGAGCCTAGTCGTCTCTGACCAATTACATTCCATCAGCTAACCCTCCCAGTGACGAGATGATAAGGAAAATCAGCATCGAGAAAGCTTTTACTGCGATGCTAAGTAAAAGAGCAGATTGGGAAAGGGAGCCCACAATCCAAGCTGTCAAAAATAATGCAATCAAATGGTACACAGATCCTAAAACCACTACGGGGACTGGCGTTGTAGTATTCGGACCTGGCCAAGTGCTCACTATCGTTAGGTCACTGTCCAAGCATCTTTCAGGCAGAAGTGCTTGAAATCGAAAGATGTGTGGAAATAAATCTGGAAAGAAACTATCAGAAATGGGATATAGCCATACATTCTGACAGTCAGGCTGCCAATAAAGCATCCTAGAATCGATGATATGAGATCGATTCTAGGATGGCATGGGAGTGCCGAAGAAAACTCAACGAAATAGGCAGGAAAAAAGGTCTGTTTAGTCTGGTTTCCCGGCCACTCGGGAATCAATGGGAATGAAGCGGCCAAAACACTTGCCTCCTTACCCTTACCTCACTCTTCTCAAAACGTCTGGCGTGATTAAACGTATCTCTCCCGAATCCTTGCCTTTGAGTCATCCACTTTTCTAGCTTAAGATAAGTTTTAAGATATGCAAAGGGTCGTCGTCAGTCAACTGTCAGCTACTGATCGGTGGCCATTCCTTGACAGGGCTGCCAATGACAAGGGAACCTAGAGCTTAAGGTGGATTCCGAACCACCAATATGTCTCTATGGATATACTATTCAATCAGATCAGAGGGTTTTGGAGGGTACCTCCATGCCGCTTCAATGCGGGCTGATAAAGAGCAAGTGAAATTGACCGCTAGTTTTTAACATCTACTAGGGATCTTTCTGGAAAATTTCATGAAATGAAGTACTCCTTGACCTGGTCGGTTTCGAACCTTTGACCTTATGGATGATAATCGATCGTTTCACCAACTTATTATTATCCTTGAATTTCACCACGTTAATTATTAGTTTAGTATGTGTTATTTGCAATCACAGATGTATACGCTTCCCATCAATTTGATATTCAGTTGCCATTTGCTGATGGTTATTTTGAGACGCCATCTTATTGAACTCAATCGGAAGAACAACATCCATCAATAACTATCATCAACACCAAGAGTATTATGAATGTATAATACATATTTATTGATTTCTCGGCACATAAAACATCAAAATCATGTGTGTGTGGCAATAAGCAAATGGTAAACAATGTAAACATATTATATACAGTCTGTCTCAAATTTGAACTAGATTGGTGACTTGGAATATATTTGTCCTACAGACTAGGTTCAAAATCAGCAATGCTTTGTAGATCAAATTCAAGCTATTAGGGACTTTTAAAATGTTAGATGGTTGTTTTTCTATAGTTCATTAACCAGTTGCACAACGTCACAGGTGAGTTGGTACACCTGAAATTTCTAATAGGTTATGATATTCATTTGTCACATTCAATGTTCAAATAATGAACTGAACTGACAACTTTGTGTAATTGTAATAAACAAATGTATAAATTTCAAAATAATTTTTCTATACTATGCTGTCTCATTGACAAAAATGATGTTGGAAAGTCAATGAAAAAGTCACTAGAAAGGTCCTAGGTGATGAGGCAAGCACATTTGTTCATTTAAATACTCGACCTTTACAGCTAATTGTTGTTGATTGCAGTGTTGGATTCATAAGGAACTGTTTCAAGAATGTAATTTTTCCTAGTTCATTCAATTTTAATCTAGGACTCAACTATGTAGAAACCATAAAGAATATAAATTTCCACATTTTTGTAATTGTCTTAAAAAATCAAGAACCTTTTAGGAAGAAACTTGACTTCGATCTAGGACAGACTGTACAACAGGACTACAGAATCCCTTCCAATCCAAACAGAAAACGAAATAAGTATAGACAGATTTATATCATTTAATGTTGTTTACGTTTTACGCGTATATCCACATATACACAAGTAGATATAAATATTATGATGATAAGAATCGCCACCCATAAACACATCATTTCCGCAGTGGGAATGAGCCATGGCAGCTTCCTGGAATAATGGCTTGGTGTGTGATAAATGATCCACTTCCTTTAGCTGAGCGTAGAGGATGCTCTATGATGCTCTATCCTGCTACAACTCCATAGCAGGAGCAATTCGTCTTGCTCGTCCGCACTTCATGCTCACACACGGATTTGCTCTGATTTACACTCTGCTTTCTCCATCATGATGCGGGAAAACTTAACTTTAGAATCGAAAGTTTCAGTTGTGTTTTTTTTAAATAGTTTTTATTACTTTCGGTTCGTGTATCAATGGACTCCGCAGCGATTTCTCAGGCCCCATACGACCTAGAGACTTGAAATTTCGAATTCGTACTTAGATCGCAGACATCTCGCCGCCTGTTAAGCTCCAAGTGGGATCCAATATTGATTAATTATTAATTATATTATCTTATTCAAGCAAGATTACTTCGACATGGAACGACACTGGGATCCGTCACTGGAATTACGTACGAGCATGGAGCATATTAGTGGCTTGTCTATGGAGCGTATATATACATATCTGGCAGATCGTAGTATATATTACTCTATGGTTATGTTGCGCTTTTCAATATCAGCTGTCACAATTGTCAGACGTTGATATAATACTAATTTCAAATTTAATTTTTTGTTGTGGTAGACAAACAGTAATTTGTTATGGAGTTGCTGTTTCTGGCAAATAGATATACATAAGTATAGTTCAAATCAAGAAAAGGATAGATAGCAATAGTAATCATCAACACGGTTCAAATCTTAAATGCCTAATAAAAACTATTTTCAATTTTTTTTCAAAAATTTCACTTGTTTCAGTATCTCTACCATCAAAATACCATGGGGCAATTCATAATCTAGCTTGTCGTTATTATTATATGAATTATTTATTGTTTTGTAAATGGTCCAAGATTGATTAATTGCACATTTTGTGATCTTGATGGAATGTTTGGGTGATGCTAACTTTCATATAAGATATATGGGTAGTATGTTGTTGTGATAGGAAATATGCTATCAGTTATAAATGACTCATTATTGGGAAGTAGAAATCACTTTGTCATCCATTGTGACCTTATCGAAATTGCAGAGTAAACAAGATAATCAGTTTAGAAAATAAATTGTTCGAAGTAAACTTAGATGGCTGCATAATGTATGGACAAAATTTAAAATAAAATATCTATATTTTCCCACGGCTAAAGTGAATCTGTTAGATTTAAAATAAATAAAGATTTTGAATATTAAGTAATACAAAAACGAAACTCCATCAAATAATAAGAAAATATAGAGTATTCTTCATTTGACCATTATATGGATGGATATATGGATGATGATGAAAATACAGAATATATAAGAACTGCCGTCAGAAAGAAGTGAAAACTTAAAACAAAGAAATACAAAATTATTAAAAAATTTCAAATTAAATTATTATTATTAGTCTAGTTTTCACAACTATTGGCACTCTGAGCAATAATTATTAACATTTTCATTCAGCTTTTTAACTAATCAAACATATGATGGACTGCACAAGCTCAATACAAAATAACAATATTGTATTAGTATTTACATAGTTTTTGACGAACTTCATTTTCATTATTACCTCTATTATCATCGTTAAGTTCAACAATACTTAGTCCATTTGTACTTTTAGTTAGATCATTTTATACTAAAAAAGATATAATAGGCATATGGTAACTGGAATAAGAAACAAATATGTTAGACTGGGATTTACCTAAGTATTGTGTGAAAACTGCATTGATCGTTGTTTCATATTTTTTAGTACCTAATTTTCGATCATTAGGCATAGTCAAACGTAATGCTTCATTAAGAAATTCAATTAGTGGTAGTTTTTTTATCATCTGCAAAGTTGATATTGATATCCCCACACAATATCAACGAAGAATGGACTGAAATTAGGTTCATAAATTATATATTTGTAAGACCAAAATTAGAAAAGATATTCAAGACAATTGCCAGAGCATACTCCTAAAGGGATGTGAAATATGGGAACTATGCAAAAGATATAAAGTAACGGCTGGGAAATTATGTCTGTGTTCCTAAATTCAATTCACTCTACTGACCATTATGAAAATACTTAAACATTTGTGCTGATGTAACTGTGTTACATCCAAATATTCCAAAAGTATCTTTTTGGGTTTGATTAACAGGCTCTTGTGAAATTAATTACTTTCATTTAGAAATGAAAGAGTTGTAACGTAGATAGTTCGTCATATCCTTACGTTGTATTTTTTCTAATTCTTTATTTCTCAGTTGTCTCATGAGTAGTTCATTAATTAGTTCTTGAATTAGAGGATCTATTCTCGAACCTTCCAGAAACTATCTGGCTGTTCCAAAATTCAAAACATTAGCCTGGCCAGGGTTAAAATGGCCTTCGAAAATTGACTGATATATGGACTCGATACAGGAATATGACATTGACTGATGACATAACTTAAGCCTGGTCAGGCTAATGTTTTGTATTTAGGAACACACTGCATGTGTGAGGTACACTTTGTCACAGTATTGTCAGTTTGACATACATCAAGAATAATCATAAAGCATTCTCGATGAATGTCATGTCAAGATTCAGATCACGAAGACTGGAAACAAGGAGAGTAAACTTCCTATGCTTCTCTATGTAGCCACATGAGATAACAGAAGTTGCATATCATAGCGTGGCCTCATGTACGACAAACATCTTGACAAATACCTCAAATATTTGTTCTCTTTATTTATCTTCGTGATCATGATCTACTATCTTTTTTGCGAGAGCTGCTTGTTGCGCACGCCATGGTGCGCAAAGATGCATTTACAAAATATATGCCTATGAAATTTTACACGATTTCTAAGGCGACTTTAATCTCCTTGTTTCCAGTCTTCTTGATTCAGATATATAAAGCCCTGTCGATCACGGGTCATAGTCGGTTTATTGATTCGGTCAATTGGAGTCATAAGTCGATAGTAGTTGAAACGTGATAGTCAGAGTGAGAAGTTGTGACAGCTGTTCTACTACAGAAGGTCGTGTACAAGGTGTTAAAATAAACGTTTTAGCACAGGGTTAAACGTTACAGATTGTTATGGTGTCACTAGACGGCATAACTCAGTACCTACCTGACAAGGATATTGGATCGAATTTAGGAACACTGGCAATACCAAAAAGAATGGATGGAAAGAGCGATAAAAGTGTAAAGCAGTTTACGTGGTTTGTCTATGTCAATTGAATGAAAAGAGGCAGACTTTGGAGAAACTGTTAGGACTTTATTATAAAAACGAAAAATAATAGATGGAGCACAGAACACTCAGATACTACTAGTCGGCTAACGTATTTCTATAGAGAAACGAAATTGATAGAAGGCCTAATGACCCATGCTGCAATTAAATGAGACACGGAAGACACATACCTACAATTGTATGAATTGCCTTTTGATCTTGCTGCTAAAACTTTGATCATGGAAAGATAGTAGACGACATCACACGATGACATACGATTCACACACACACACACATACAAAAGGATGTGTTAGCCTCACAGAGAAGAGCGCTGCATAATATTATAACGAGCTGCATCCTGAAAGAAAAAAAGAAGAAAAACCAAAAGAGCAGAAAGCAAAAATGAGCACGATGTCAAAAAGTAAGTACCATGCTGATAGCCATACAGGGTTATTCACGTTGAGTAATCTATCAGAATTATTGAGAGAACTATTGGTATTTTAATTCTGAAAGTTTGCACTAGGCGCTTTATGAGAAGATTTTGTCCAACATAAATTATGTCGACTTAAAAAACGAAATTAATAACTTGTATACAACGTTATAACAATCTTATGTTTAAGGAAAACATAAACTCAGTCAAATGTTGATTCAAGGTGTTCGAATTGGGTAAAACATCAAAACGAAAACCATCAAGGTTACACACTTTATTTTTTGTTTGAATTGCTTTCAATATGTTTTCACTGCATCGATACATATTAGCATTCCCTATAGCTGTTCAAATCGTAAGGTTTTCAGCTTATATTGTTTAAATAAATATATATTATGTTGGTAGCTAAATACAATAGATACTAGAAGATGAGGCTAACATGGATCGCACGTCTTGGTTTAGGTACCACTAGCTGTACTCTTCGGAAATGACTCTATAGCTTCTTTTTTTTCCACTGCAGGAACAACTGGGCTCGCAAATTCTTGCAAGTGATGCAGCCAGATAGAAGTGGTTGGCATACATTCTATTGATGGTGATTATATAGGCCCTATCCAGACGTATTTTTTGGAGTATAAGGAAGTTGAGGAATACTTGTAGCACTCATCAAAGTATATTTTCCCTTTGGTAGCTTTAATAATGTTATTTCTTGCCTGATTTTTGAATCTTTCGTAAGTACATGAAAATGGAATTTTCGACTGATCTGTTGATGGATCTTAGGAAGCTTTCTTTTTCAGCTGATCTGCCTTTCCGTTGATGACTGTATTTTTCTTGATTATTTGGCACATAGCTGTTGACTTTAATACATACTTTGTTACTTTGTAGACTTTGAAGTGCACCTAATGAATCTGAACTTCATAGCAGCGCATTCAGCAGTATAAACTGAGGTCTGAGACTCTTTGGATTTGATGTTGTTTCTAGGTTGCAATTATATGGAGTTCATGTTAGTTTTTTTATATTCCTTATTATGAATGTTATACAATTTCAGTGAGTGAAGGGCTTTAAGTTTATTTAGTCTTTGGTACTCATTAGCTGAATTAACTTTTTGAAAGCATCAAATATCTAATTAGATATCGTACTCACTTTATTCTTAATAGTTTGGACCATCTTGAACAAGATTCCTACAATAATAATCTAGTGTGTCCACTCACACGACTTTCCTACCGCTCGTGTCACAGACAGACAGGCATATTAATGGCTGAAAATATGTTTGTTGGCCTCACGAGACTCTGAAACGTCAACATTTTTTGAAATACTTAGAGCCGTTTTCGCGGTATAGTCTTGAGCAAATCACGTTTTTGGCTATAGCTCAACACCCAGTATGTACAGGATTCTCATTCAGTGCCACCGGCGAGTGATATTGGTACCAAACAAAATAAAAAGCAACAAAATACACCGATCCGTTCCCGAAATAATGCTGTCACAGACAGGCAGACAGACAGACAGACCAATGGCTGAAAATATGTTTATGAGAAAACTCTGAAACGTCAACATTTGTAAAAATCTCCATACCGAAAATTTCACACGATTACAATACTTTCCTCATACAGCTACTATAGTAGCGTAGGAAAGTAAAAATATTAATGTGCACTAATTCCAAATTTAACTGAAAGCAAATAAGAATAATAAATTCCATTTGAAATAAGACGGTAAGTATCTACTTCCAATATGAGCGGAAGTGACTGCAAATGTTCATTATTTTAATTAAACAGACCCCCTATTGCAAATTTTCAACAAGAAAAAAAAAGTTTCTCCATACTTCTAGCATGCTAATGACAGTGAATAGCCCTGTATACATGTGTGTAGGTATAATAAGGATCGTCTATTTATTTTGCGCTCCACAGGTCCTGGAATGAACCCGCTAGGCTTTTTCATATATTCTATATATATATATATATATATATATATACGGATGTCTGTATTTATGTACGTCCATCTATTCATCTATCTATCTCATTTACTTTTCCAACTTTGTTCATTATTTGATTATACATATATATTATGCTTTATAGCATTGTAAATATAACTAATGAAAGGAAGAGACGTACTCGTCAGAGGACATATATAATATTATGGAACTTATAATGACTTTAGGTCGATAAAAACCGTAAGTGGTTTCTCTGGGATATGTTTGATTTAGAAACTCTCATATAAAATGATTGGAAGTGATTGTGTTCATTCAGTTGTGCAACATAATTTTCAAAATTTATATATTTTCCTTCTAGAAGACCATCAGTTTTTGTATAAACATTTTTGAAATACATGACAGCCAGTTAACATCTAATAGATTAACTCCTAGACTTGTACTTATCATTTTTGAATTAATCTTTTAGATTGTTGCTTTTTCATTACCTTTAAATTATTCCTCTTCTCAATGTGACGTCACCTTCTGAACGTTAGCGATCCAAATGGCAACTTGGCAACTATGGCTTTGGAAACTGCAGCACGAAAGATTTCTGTATGCGAGCCGTCAAACCATCTTGTCAGGTCTTTTAGCCTTGGGTTCTGGCGTCTTCCTATTCCTCTCTTACCATGTATTTTACCCTCTATAATGAGTAGAAGTAACTTGTATCTGTCACCTCTCAACACATGTCCGAAGTATTGCATTTTTTTCTATTTGACGGTGTTTATTAGTTAATTCCGTTTTCTCATGCGTTGGAGTACCTTGCTATTGGTGACCGTTTATATCCATGAGACTCGCAGCTTTCGTTTGTAGACATACAGTTCGAAGGATTCTTTTTTGTATTTGTGAGTCCATTTTCCAATTTTCGCATCCATAAAGTAACACAGTGAAGACGTAACATCTGACCATTCGAGTTCTAAGCTCCAGACTGAGGGCTAGTGTTGTAAAAAATGTTTTCATGCTCATGAATGTTTTCCTCGTTTGTTTGATTCTTGATCGTAAATCTTTTTTCGGGTCACACTGGCTGTTGATTTTAGCTCACAGATATTTTATTGAGGTTACTTGTTCTATAGTTTGTCCTTTGACATGTAGATGTACGTTAAAAATCGTCTTTGAGAAGAATAGTATTTAGGTTTTGGATACATTTAGCTGTAAGCAGAAGACTTGGCTATGATGACCCATGGAATTCATTATATTTTGTAGCTCTTGTATCCTGTTTGTCATCAACGTACCCGATGTCATTTATTATATATCCGTTGATCTTGTTCCACTTTGAGATTCTTCTAAAGCTTCTCTAAATATAGATTCCGAATACAGGTCAAAATAGGATTGGAGACAAGACGCAACCCTGTCGGACTCCCCGTTGATCCTTTTACCTTTCGATGTTGTATTCGATTTTTGCCGTTTGATGCAAATATATTTCTGAGATAAAGTGCTAATCTTGTTCATCGACTCCGGTGGTTCTCAGAATTTCAATCATCTCTTAATGGTTAACGAAACCGAATGCTTTTCTATAGTCTATAAGACATGCATATACATCTTCGTTCGTGTCTCGGCATTGTTGTGTCAGTACCTTAAAGGAAAAAAGAGCTTCCCGCGTTCACAGTCCATTTCAGAATTGAGTGTTATTCATCTGATATTTGTATTTCTTGTGAATTCGTGTATGGTTGATTCTGAGAATACTCTTAATAAGACTTATTATTTATTAGTCATTGCATTGTGAGGAATTAAATTATTTAAATGCTTATTTTGTACAAATATTCCATCGAAAATATACTATTTCTTCCATAATTCCATAAAATAGATAGAACAGAAGCTATGTTCATTGTTGTCAACTGTATTTCTGTTAATTTTGCTATCAATTTTACTATCGAAAATATATAGGTTTATCAGTTTATCAGAAATTTCAAGGTTTGATTACATGTTCCTACGCAATTCGTTGGTTTCATTAAGGAACTGATGACGTTACTCACGGCTACATGAGTAATGGCAGTCCATTTCAGGAATTGGAAATAGCTTTGAGTTGCAATCTTGAGAAGATAATATGAAATCAACAACAGCACTTTTGTGTTATAGAATGATTTAAACAATATGTAAAAGATCTGTTTTTACTAACATCCATGTGCTAGCCAAAAACTCCTTAAATGCAATAAAATTAACACAAAAAATAACACATCTGTTAAAGTTCTTCCTGAGTTAAAATTCCACTAATAAGTAAAACACTATCAAATTTATTGAGTCCAGAGATTTCTACAATACTTAGATTACTATTACCCCTGATTCAGATATTGATCTGTTAACTATATTTCTTATTGCCAATAAAATAAATAAACATTAAACCAACAACCAGAACTTATCAATAATTGATATAGCAAGGAAGCACCGTTTAATCTAAATTTCAATTTACTTTTATCATACAAAAGTTTTTACTTCATCTTATTCCAAAAGATCCTCCCAACCTACAAACCAGCATCATGACTTTCTGACATTACTAAACGGAGGAAAAGTTATAAATTAAATTTAAAGACAAAGTTATCTCAACATGTACCCACTCAATGAAGTCTTTTCATCTACGAGAAGATGTGTATGAAACTTGCTATCTCACCCAATTTGGATCTGGGTATCTTGTGCTGGATCTTTATTAATAAGTTTATGAATGTAGTAGATATTATAGTATACTCTCATGTAATGTATCTTAAAGCACTGACTGGAGTGTTTATTGAGTAAATGAGAGTGTTAAAATGGCGTCATCTTGAAAGTTCCTCAGGGGGGGCATGATGTACTATTTTATAAGAAATTAGGGAGAGCTCTGAGTTTAACTCTATATATTGAAACAAAACGCGTTGCTCGTCTCGCTATGCCCATGGGAAACACTGCGAAGGATCTTATTGTGTAGATTTGGTGGAACGTTGGAAGTCGTCATTTCACAATTTTAGAGCTGAAGCTTTAACATTTTGAAGAGATTTAAAAGGTGAGAGTCGGTTCAAGTTAGAACGTGAATTCTCTACTTGACGAGGATATGAAGAAAACGAAAATGTTGATATTTTACAGGGAATAATTGAAAAGTATAGAATAAAGTCGTAATAATAGTAACTCAAACTCAGTAATTAGAAACAATATAGCCTCGGAAAAATTTACAACCAGTACCGGAACAAGACAGGGAGGAAGCCTTAGTCCGCTTTTGTTTATCATATTCATGGATGATTTTATTCAAAAATGCAAGCATAGAACCAAAAAATTAGTAATAGGACACACTCGACTAGAAAGAATATTAATAAGCGAAGGAGCATTATTTGCAGATGACGTGGTAATATTGTCTGAAAGTGAGAAAGACCTACAAACCAATTTAAATATATGGAACACGGCATCAAAAGAAAATGGATCAAGAATAAATAAGAACAAAACCAAAGTCATGATGGTTGGAGAAAATATAGAAAAGCTGAAGAAAGTGATAGATGGAGACCATATAGAACAAGTAGATCATTTCCAGTACCTAGGAGTAACTTTAGACGAAAAAGAGAAACAAGAAATAGATCTAAAAACCAGAATACAAAAAGCCAATAAGCTCTAATTCGCATTGAACAAAAAGTTTATAAACAAAAAAGACATAAATACTTACTTTTGGTTGCGAAACATGGGTATTGACAGAGCCGCAGAAAAGTAAGATACAGGCGGTGGAAATGTGGTACTTGAGAAGAGTTAGAGGGGTCATCAAAAGAGACAGAATTAAAAATACATATATTAGAAGAATCGCAAAAGGGAACGACCAAAGAACACCTGGGATAAAATAATCACATAACTGCTGGAGAAGAGAGGGACGAACTTGAAAGATGCCACTGGACTAGCATACGACAGGAAGGAATGGAGAAAATTTTTGCAGATATAAAAGATTGTAAGCCCTACACCATTATATATGCTAGAAAGGGTATATAGATTATATATATCTATATAATAATAGTAATAATGATACTTGACTAGCTCGGAGAGGATATCAGATGAGAGCCTTAGATATAGAGTATAACTTGAGATTTCCTAAGCGTATATGCAAAAAACAGGAATAAAAATAATTTCTAAATGTGAGTGAAGCTATCAGAGTCCCTTATTATATCGAGAGAGATTCAAGATGAACAAAGATGACTTAAAGATGAGAATGGACATGAATTGTTTTATTTGTAAGAACTAGCATCTGGCAACTCTTGAAGTTTTACATTTGACGATACGGATAATAAGATTCTTCAAGGAAATGGCAGAATACACACTCGAAAAAGGCCAAACTTTTGTTTATTGCGTGCTGTAAATGAGGTTAGGTAGTCGTGGCCTGTTCTTAAAAAGTTAGAAGTTATTGTTTGGTGCGGTTTTTGGATAGTCACAGTTTACTTTTTCAGGCCACTCAAAAATAATGTCCAATTGCAGACACGTTCGAGGTAGTCATTTACTAAATTATTTTCCAAAAGAAATAGCAGAGTGTGTACATTGAATTTAAAATAATACTTTTTGACTACATAATAGAATAAATAAAAGTTTCATTCCAAGTTTTATTTTGAGTAATGTTTAGTGGAAGTAACATGAAATACTATTTCATCCGAGAATTGGTCATGCAAATATTCAGTGATCTTAATCATCATATTTCTCTTTAAGAAAGAGTGATTTTCTTACTCTTTCGAACATGTAAAAATTTGTTCATCTTCAAGAACATATAACTATATTTCACTTCAATATAGCACAGTTTGATCTTTGAATTTAATAAAGTCTGTTCGTACTACTATAAAATAACTGCACAGTCATAAACTATCCAAACGATATTTGTGTAATTCTCTAAGGAAAACAGAAAACAAGGAGAACGTTACTTGAATTTGTTGTTCTTCTATTTGAAAAATGACTAGGAAAACAGTTGTTATCTTCAAGATTCTTCTTTCAGTTCAATAACGCCTAGTTTGAAGTTAAAGAAATTTGCTGGTATGGTATTACTTTCATGATTAAAATATGACCACGTACTAAACAACACATTTCCAATGGAGGTATTTTATATAAAAATCGGTATAAGATGTAAAACTAACATTCAGTGATCTACCAACCAGGTATCCCCTTCAGTAAAAATAACTGCTCAATCAGAAAATATCCAAACGATACTGCCTGCAATTCTCCAAGGAAAAGTGAACGTTACGGAAAATTTTCCATATAATCTGATCGTCTTTGAAACATAATTTGGAAAAAAAATTCATCCTCTAGAGCATCGCTCTTTCATTTCGCAATATAGCCCAGAGCCCACGTGGCGTTCTACTGCTCCTTACTTTCCATGTGCACCATTCCGCTTCTTCGTTCGCCTCCTGGTTGCGACAGCTTATGAAGTTGAAAAACAGAAAAAATGAAAAAAAAATAAACGACCTATCAAACATATATATAATATATACCCCACAGCCTTATCCAGTCTGCAGAAAATCGAAAGATCAAAGCAGCGCAGCGCCGCGACTCCCTAGGCGACTGGCTTTGTAAATCTCCGACGACGATGTCGTCTCGATGCCATCGTCAAGAATGACATTCGTCGCATGACCCACTGCTGCCGCTTAAAGAACACATCAACTGCAGATTTGTGGGTCATTATTTGCGGTTCATTAGTTTCTCGGAACTTTGGATAGGGGGGGGGGCGAGAGGAGGAGAATCGTATTCCTTGTCAAGGGTGCTTTGAAAGGAAAAGACGGTTAGGGGGGAAAGGAGAAGAGATCTAGATTTACAACCTTCCCTCCCATTCGTCTCCCGAACCCCAAAACTCGTACACGCATACACACGTCAGCGTTCCTGTCGTTTGTTACATTTTCTCATGCCTCGCCCGTATCGTGTCGGCATCGTGAAAATCACGGAAAAGAAGAAAATATATAGACGCGGAGCCAACAACTTATGTGACGTTGTCATTTGAAAAGTCAGTACCAAATACTTTTTAGGATAAATATTTTTTACAAATAATTGGACAGACGTTATAAGTTGGTGCACTGAAAAATACCAAATAATATTAATTATATTGGTGCTGTTACTTTTGACGCTGTGCAATTGCGTTTAGATTGATTAGTTTTGGCACCAACTTCGCAAGTACCAGCATCAATAGAATTTATATTATTTTGTATTTTTCAGTGCACCAAATAATAACGTTGGTCCAATTTTTTGAAAAAAAATTTTTTTTACACTTTTGCGTGTAGCATTAAAATCGTTTAATTATGCCACTTTACCATCACTCTAACTCGAAAGCTGTAACAGTGAGGAACAAGTTATCATTATATATGTTGCTACAAATAATCTGGTCCTTCATGCGATATCATTTATTCCGACGCCTCAAATTTTCGATAAAAGTTGCTCGCTTCACCCCCATTGGAGGTGTTTTTGAAGGAGATTTCAAGATTTGAGTTTTTATGAATATGAGACCATTTTTCAAGACTCTTGTTTCAAATGAATCAAAAATCATCAAAATTGGAGTACGCTCATTATATACAGCGCGCAAACAAACCAAAAAATAGCAGACTGTCGAATTGTAAATCTCCTCCGTTTGGTTTCTTCCGTCAAAAATAGGATTAATTTTGTTGACTGGTGCACTGAAATAAACAAAATAAATATCATTTTCGCAAAATAACCAATATCGATGCTGAGAATAATCTTTCTTTTGTATAAATATTTGCTCCCTTCAAGAGATATTTCTAATAAGCTTGTGGTCTTGTCATTCAAGAGGTACGAGTTTCACCTTACTAAAAAAACAGGTTTCATCAAAATGGAGGACATATCGAACACTTGCGTTGCTCACTATAATTTAGGCAATCAAATTACTTTCATAAACTTTGGATTATTTATTAATGATAAATGATAGTCTCTAATAGTAAGTGAAACCGTGTCATATTCTTGGTTTCTGGAGACATTTAATGATAGAATAGTAATGATTAAGATAATGCTCAAGAAAAACCAAACGGCTGCCAGAATCTTTTTACATGATTTAGCATCTTTATTGAATGACTTCTCTCGAAAGAAGCTGTTGGCTCCTAGTCTAATATATCATTCTAGAAGAAAGAAAGAGAAAAGTAGGTTTTTCTCTCCCAAACATAGTTCTTCTCCTTTGAATCCACCAGAAACATGCATGCCATGTATATAGGGTATATAGGGTAGAATGAATGTAACAAAGACAGCGAAAAAACATTTTCTTTTCGCAAGAATGGCGGTTTTTTTCTTTCTCGGCTCCACTCTTCGACAAAGTGATGTGAAAATGAATAGGTTTTTTTTTATCGGCTATATATGTGTGGAGAGGTGCTAGGGGGAAGGCTATAGTGAGGAACTTTGGCGAAATTCACTGCAGGGAGTGTTGAGTCCTGAATGGACCATACTCTTCAGAGAAATTGCATCCATTAGACTTTAATATATTTTTCATATATTCTACTATTCTTTATTCGGAGATTAGGGGTGGAAGGAGATCGGACGAGAGATCATGACTTTCTGACACTAAACAGATGAAAGTTATAAATGCAATTTGAACTTCAGGGCTGCAGGAAAAATAAAATGATTTCTCTAATAAAAATAGATGAAGAGAAAAGAATATTATTCGAAATGTCGTCTTTGCCATAAACGATCATTATGTCATTACCGCGAACAAAACACAATTACCACTGGCATAAAAACATGAACTGCGCATCCCCCATTTCTTTAATACGAGGAAAATAATCAAATAATATTGATAGAGATAAAATTTCTTGCAGAAATTAACTCCAACTCTTTCCCACAACGTAGTAGTCAATAGGTTGCATCCAAAGCCGGTCCAATTTTACTAAGCCTATGGATATTGGTAATTTTCAGATAAGCTTGTGCTCAGCTTTTATGATTCTTTGTTCCTCAAATATTCAATAAAAACCAAATTGAAGGCAAGCATTACTGAACATGTCTCTAAGATCCCTCCACCTCTATAGATATATATGTATTTACAACGCACCAAACAGATATGTCATTTCAAATTTGTGACTTTCATTGAATGGAAAACTCAATACTCATTACCACCACCCCAGTCTATATGAACGAGGTTTTTGAGGGGGATGTGGGGTGTGGGCTTTGGGAATCGTTTGATGTTCTATGAAAATAATTGTCGATTAAATGTTCATAAAGTGAATTTCGGCATGGCAGTTTAATTAAAACAACAGACTCAAATAATTTTGTCGGTGAATTATTGCTATATATATATATATACATATACATATACATATATACATTATGTATATGTACGTACAGGCTGGTTCATTTCCACTCAAAATTACATGTAATAGGGAAGAACTGTGTATATAGCCCAAGCAGTATGGGGTTATCGTCATGGAAATAAATAACTAAAAAAACGAAAAGGATTCTGCTTTTGCTGTATATTGCTAAATAACAAGCAAAATGAGTAAATCATAATAAGACTCTATTTATTTTTTTTATTTCTAAAGTTAGAATAAAATAGAGCAATACGAATGATTTTAAGATATAATAATTTTTGTAGAATAAGAGATATGGTAGATACCGCAAATCTTTGAGTGTAAAACAAACTGTAACATATGTATAATATTTATACACTGAGTAGCATGGTACCTGACCTTCTTGTAGACAATTGTAAGCAAGTGGAATTTAAAAAAAAACATTAAAAATAGTTTTTATTAGGCATTTAAGATTTGAACCGTACCGATGAGTACTTACTTTTGCTCTCCTCTTCTCGATTTGAATTATACTTATTTATATCTGTTTGCCAGCAACAGCAATTCCATAACAAATTACTGTTTGTCTACCACAACTAAACTAACTTTAAATTAACAACAATGTCTGACAATTGTGACAGCTTACAGTGAACAGCGCGATATAACCATAGAGTAATATATACGACGATCTGCCAGAGAGTACCTATATACCTGAGAACAGAGACGTATATATACGCTCCATGATCGTGCGTAATTCCAGTGACGGATTCCATTGTCCGACATTGTCGTCCTTTGTCGAAGAAATAGTGATCTTGCTTAAATGAGATAATATTATTAATCAATATTGGATCACACTTGCAGCTTAATAGGCGGCGAAATGTCTGCGATCTAAGTACGAATTCTAAATTTCAAGTCTCTAGACCGTATGGGGCCTGAGAAATCACTGCGGAGTCCATTGATACAAGAAACGAAAGTAATAAAAACTATTTAAAAAGATATAGGTACACGAATATAATACCCGTTCCCATAATAATTTTTACTTAAATAGGGTTCTCACAAATTTTCGTCAAGAACGGTTAAAAAAATACAATGAATTACCTGTGAAGGTTAGGCATACATACTATCTGTCATATTTTTTTTCATATAACTGGCCACTATTCTATTAATAAGAAATATTATTACTTAGGTATATTATTATGTTGTAGTTTATTATCAAGTTACTTAGCAAATTTTAATTGAGTTCTTCTTCTAAATATGGGACATTTCGCAACTTTCTTCTTTCAAATCATCAAAATTGGAGCACGTTTATATGCAAAATGCGCGAACATATTTTAAAAAAATAATTATAAAAAAGCAAACATACAACGAATTGTATCCTCCTTTAATGGAAGTCGGTTATTCTTGTAGATGGTGGTTAAAATTCAAAGAAATGAGGTGCTCAATGATATCCAAATGTACAATCTAACTAAGATTCATTTCTCCCGTATTTTTTTTAAGGTAAAACTACTTATTTCCTGGGCTATTTTAAATGTATATAGCTACATAATACATACATGTACCTATATACTTTAATATGCTCACGAGCATAGGTAGCTGCTGCTAAAGGTATGCGATGCATTTTATGAATTATATCAAATTTCGTCTGCTTTATTACGAATACTGGCTGCACATACGTGCTCTTGTGAAATTTAATCGCGATTTATTTTACATCCTAGATAGTTTCCGATAGTCGAAGCAGGGAGCAGGCGACTTCTGAACACGTGTGAAACGACAGAATAGGTAAAATAATAATGGTCGCTATATCCGTTGCGATATTATTATATAGCTGGAGGCTGTGGAATGAAAAGGCACGTCTTTAGATAAATCAGCTGTCACTTTTATTCGTACCTATATGAAAAAACATATTTTATTGAAGAACATGACAAAACATTGAGAAATATATATAATGATTTAATGATCATAACAAATGTTGAAAATATATGTTTAATTTTTTTTGAAAAAGTTCGAAAAATGGAGGCGATATAAGTACAAATCATCTGGTGGTATGTATTAGCGTTTTGATTTGATTCTTTCTTTTTTGGACGAAGAGGAGACATTGTGGAGTTGGTGCCATATTTGTACTTTCCTATGCTACTATACTTAGTAGCTGTATAATTACTTTCCTACGCTACTATGCTTAGAAGCTGTATAAGGAATGTGTTGTAATTTTCGTTATCGAGATTTTTACAAATGTTGACGTTTCAGAGCTTTCTAAGTCTAATAAACATATTTTCAGCCATTGGTCTGTCTGCCTGTCTGTCTGTGACATGATTACCTCGGGAATGGGTCAGTGTATTTTGTTGCTTTCTTTTTTATTTTGTTTGGTACCAATATCACTCGCAGGTAGCACTGAATGAGAATCCTTTATACACTAGGTGCTGAGTTATAGCCAAGAAATGTCATCTCTGAGAAAAAGTATAAAAAAAGTTATGCTTGGATAAAATTTCATATTTTCCACATGTTTCTTCAGATTCTAGCTATCTTGCGAGAAAATGTAATATAACCATTGTTGTTCGTTTTGATCGGACGATTTCTTATTCACTGAAATTTGGCTGCAAGCGGTAGGAAAGTCATATGAGTGGACACAACAGATTTTTTTGTCAGTGTAGCATGGGGCAATTTTTTTTAAATTGAAAATTTTAACAGGTAAGATTAATGAATAAAATATTTCCAGGAAATTTAAACAAATCACAGGTTTCCGATATACGTGCACTACGAAAGTGCGATATTTTAGCGCCATATTCAAAAATCAGTGAATAGAAGTGTACGTTCAACAAAGTAACGTTCAAAAATGTGTGTTTTTTTTTTTCAAAATAGGTCTGAAGTTAGTTCATCGAAAAATCATGTTGATTCTATTGTTGCTGATAGTTTTAAAGCTGGTGCCTGAAGTCTTTTATTGACCGACGAATCAAACGGAGGAGGTATACAACTCGACTGTTTGCATATTTTTTTAACGAATGTTCGCTCCTTGTAAATAGAAAACGTGCTCCGATTTTCATGATTCTTTTTTTAATAATAATAATAATTTCTTTATTAATGGGCAAAATCTAGCACAGTGCTATTCTTACATTCGATAGAAGACAATGATAGTTGATCTCGTTGAAAAGGTTGACATTCAACATGTTTTCTCTGCTGAAAAACATCTCAGAAATGAGGTGGAGGGGCATTTTCTTAAAAATCGAAAACTTGTGACCGCAAGATTAAAGAAGATAGTATATCCAGCAACAAATAAGAGATCATTTCACACTTGATGTTGCAAAACTTTAATGATTTTTAGATGTGGAGTTTCCTGAGAAATGTGAATCATAGTTAATACATATACACTATAACGTTATTTTTCTATAAGTAATATTTTCCTACTTATTGTTTATATGGTGATGTTATGGTTCATCTTGGAATACATTGTTGGTATTTATCTGTGACATATTGGCTCGAGACACACGGTAGTTCAGAGTGCTTGAGGATAATTCTCTGTGTGTGTGAGTCGTGAATAAAGATTATTCGTGGTCCTATGAGAAAACTGTCTTGCGCTTGGGGAAATGCTGTGTCAGGATGGACTCAAAAATTTGGGCAGTCGATTAGTTCACTTCGATAGTGGTTGACCTTTGGAAATGATAAATCTTTAATCATCGTTGTTCATACGGATCTGAGATTGACTACACTGACTAGAGGGACAAAGGTGCGTTAATTGGTTTTGGAGCGCTGGATATTTTTTTTGACCTCATCGCTGTTGCGGATTCATGCAGCACATGGGATTTGTAGGTTAAGCCACCTTCGTCGACTGATCTGCCACTGTTTTGTCAAAGGAGCCCCCGTGAAGACCGATAGGGTATGTTTGATAACTTCCTTCTGATTCCTAAGTTTTCTTGGGGTGTCTCCTGGTTAATTATCGACACTGATACTTTCAGGGGTCCACGGTATGGTCCTAGATACGGACCTTGGTTTGGTCCCAGGTCTCTTTATCGCATAATCCTGTTTGGAATATTGATGGTACCTAGCTCGACGTATATGAGTTGTCTAATTTGGACGTGTGGGGCAGAATTCTCTGGTATACTCTGTTCTGGCTGGATTTTCCGTGGCGCCGTGTGTTGCCGTTGGAGGCTCCCAAGGATTTCAGGCTGGTTAAAATTATTGCATTTATAAATATATGTTATGAATCATTCAACAAATACTTTTATGTAATCGACTATTTAGTTCATACAATTCATTCTTTTTTTTATTATTGTTGTACGCCTGCATATTATTGGTAAACTCTATTACATATAGATGTATATATATATATATATATATATATATTTCTTTCACTTATTTATGAACTGAAATCTTTGATGGGTTATTTGTTTTTCTTACATATTGCGTAACTGTTAGCTATAAATATTTTGTATATCGTATATGTATAAAACGATCTGCGTACGAATGAGCTCACACGTCGCAAGCGTTGAATTACTATCAATATTTGTTTTATTCTCTTGAGTTTCATTAATTAAATTTCATTAACTCTTTATGACCATTGTCTGTTAAACGGGACCAGATAGGGCTGATATTTTATTTTGTTCTAGCTTAGATATATTTGTGTAAATTTATAGATCTTGTGTTTGAATACACCGTTGTTACCATTTCTTTTCTTTTCATCTTACTCGAATAGCTAGGCTAAGGGTCAGGTTAGTACTGGAAGGTATTTGGAGGCTATATTATAGTCTAGCTGGCGCCCAAAACTACATCCTTTTTTTTCCTTTTCGAACTCCCCCATCTCCTCTGAGCAGCCACGAATACCCACCTGCCAAGTGTGGTAACACTGAAAGTATTTTTATTTGGTTGCTACTCAAATATGTGAAATAATACCAAGGACCTACTTTGACAAATGTTGCACTGAAAAATATAAAATATTACTCATTAGTGTTACTAATTTTTGAACAGGTGCGAAGATTCTTTTATGTACTTTTAGATGATTATCTGTATCTACGACATTATCCAGGGATTTTTTAGTTATGTTTCAATACAAATTCTTGAATAACAAATATATCTATAAATGGAGAACGTATAAAATCTTCAAATTTATCAGGTTCATTGGAACCGTTATTCAGAGTTTTCCAATGACTCTAATCAATGCCATTTATTTATTATACCGACGTTTGTGGATTTCCGGCATTCTCCAGCATATCAACTCACCAGGAAAGTCCTTATATGTACAAAATATTTCACAAATCGTCTTATATCTTAACATTCATTAATATAATCAATATGATATCTTCGAATAATCTCTACATAATGAGTATAACTATATACTAGTACTTACATAGAGCGATTTTAGCGTATTATATATATATATATATATATATATATATATATATATATATATATATATATATATATATATATATATATATATATAGGTACGTATATAGCATACAGCTTCTCCGAAACCTTTGAGCCACTTCTCGGCTTCCTTACTCCAAATCTCCAAATACCTACCTATATTACTCCCGTCTGGCATTCGAAGCAATTCAACTTAATGTAATAACCTTGCAGCTACAAGCATTCGAATCTATTTCCATCTATATATGTACATCTCCTATTCACCTTTGTATTATGTAATAATATCCTGAATTAACGCACAAATATCAAAAGGGAAGCGGAAGGAAGGTATGGGCGAGGACGAGGAGTGGTATTAGTCGAGGAAAGCACAGCGCGGAAATGCAATCGATATAGGTACCTACTTCTACCTACCTGTGGAATGACTTATTATTAATTTCTCCATTTAATTGTGTGTGGATGGATTGTTTTGTTCAGAAAAGTTAGTCGAGAGCTTCAATTGAACAACTTTAAAATGGTCCATGATAAAACTTCGCTGCAACATCGTCACGACCAAAGTGTCATGCCAAAAAAGTCGCCACGTCAGAACGTCGCGTGTTAAAATTTCGTCATAATAGAAAGTCGCCGTCAATAACGTTGCACAAAAAATGTAGCCTCACAAAAATATATCCCTATATCAGTCAGCCATAAACCCATACGCATGAGATGTTTTATTTTTGTTTTTCTTATAATTTCTTACTTTTGTTCTTCTTTTAATAATTACATTGAAAATATTGAGAATTATGTTTTGAGTAGTTTCATATTCAAAATATTATTTAATTTACGTCTGATTGTATGTCCTGAATAAAGATTAAATTTGTATACTATTATCTTTGGCATAATTTATTAAGAAAGTAAACATAAACAAAATAATGCAAGTGTTCCTGCGAGGTACTCAAAGCCAACCATTATATAATAAAAACCATTTAGATTAATACAATATACATAATTAAATTACAAAAACACAGGAAATCAAAAATTACTGCAATGACTGCATGTCGAAATTAAGGGCAATGCCTCTCAGGTAATCTGTCAGGTCCCTAGATCTATACTCTTCCATCACATTCTTTACGTTATTTGCAGAGTTGGTATACGTTCACCAGCATTGTTTTCAATGCTGTTATAGCAGTTTCACATTGAAATACATTGAATATATTGCAAGTCGTCTTCTTTTTCTTCGTCTGTCATATCGTCCAATGCAGCAATGCAGGTGTCCTAAAAATAGTCTAAAAGAGGTCTGGTTTCTTATCTAACCTAACTTAACCTAACCAAATTAAAACGATATAGGATTAAATAGTTCCCGAAACACCAATTCATTTAACCTACCTGTAATGAGATTATATTATGTTTAAATACATTTCTTCCAATGATATTTAAAAAATGTTAAATTTTTTATTATAATTATATTCCCGATCCTAATTAAAAACGTATAGGATTAAACAAAAAAAATGTTTTTATGAACGACTCAAAATTTAGATCTTCATTTTTATTTTAATAAATAGTTTTCTCTCGGTGACAGCGGCGACATTTTGTCGTATGAGCTAATAATTGTTACTCTCTATGCTCAAACCTAAAAACTCATCGGATAGCTATATTCTTTATTATGCAAAGATAGACTGAAATAATGATAATTACTGTGAATATTTTCAATCAAAATTAATGATTTCCATATGCACCTACTGGACTGTGGATATCAAGCACTTTTTTGGTAGAAATTTTCGAGAGAAGGATTGCGAAAATCGTTATTGATTTTTTCTTTTTAAATAGTGTTTAAGCGGATTCAAAAAGGTTCAATTTTATTCTTCTTGTTTTGTAAAATTCGACGAGAGGAATCCAAATTACTGTATACCTATTGATAGTGTAATGTTTGACCATGTGCTAAACGTTGTGGGGTGAGTTCACTTGCGTAATACTCAAAAGTTCACAAATTGCCTCCAAAAACGTTTATTTTCAACACCTTGTACACGACCTTCTGTAATAACCTTCACATTACATTTAACGAGGATAGTCTATGATTACTCTAAACGCTTCTAATAATGTTCTAGAAGCTTGTCATACTGACAATACTGTGACAAAGTGTACCACACGTATAGTTTCTGGAAGGCTCAAAAATAAATCTACTAATTCCAGATCTAATTAATGAATTACACTTGAAATCACTATAGCAAATAAGGAATTAGGACAAGTACATACTGAAACGAATAATAACTGTAAGTACATGATAAACTACACGTTTCTATAGTTTGATTGAGAATTTAGTTAGCACTTGTCAACAAACATACTGTATCAAGAGGAAGACCCAAGAAGAGGTGGATAGATTGTGTAGTGGAGGATTTGACGAAAATGGGCAAGCTGACATCATGTCTAAAGTAAGTTAGAAACAACAAAGAAAAATAATTGGAAGAGTAACCTTTGAGGAGGCTTAGAACCTGAAAACGTCTCTTTTATACGTATTATGGCATTCTAACAAAAAACGAAAATGGATAGATTATAATAGTTATGACTCACCAGTTTTCTAATCTCTTCGAGAATTTAACAAAATTGGCCGAGCTCAGTAAGAGGGTAT
Source organism: Crioceris asparagi (assembly GCA_958507055.1). Taxonomy (NCBI): domain Eukaryota; kingdom Metazoa; phylum Arthropoda; class Insecta; order Coleoptera; family Chrysomelidae; genus Crioceris; species Crioceris asparagi. Next base: position 13,067,316 of record OY293831.1, on the reverse strand, counting down.
AGAATACCAAAGGCCTTTATATTTCTTTACATACTACCAAAATGACGATAATGGTTCTGTTACAAAGACCATGGAAATACGCGACTTTTCAAGGAAGCCTTCTTAGGAACTCGATAAATATCTAGTCAACGGTTCGGATCTGTGCTTCGAAGGGCTTATAGAGCAGTTCACCTCTTTTAGGTAAGTATCGTTACCAAATAAAAAGACTTCAAGATGCATTTCTGGTCCATATTGTTCTAAGGACGGAAGTGAGTTACCAACAGAGATAAGGAATAAGAGGCCAAATAATGGTGTCAAGGGAGCATCCATGCTTCTAGGGACAGTATGATCCCATCAAGGATTTTTCTCGTTATAGAACTTTTCTCATTAAAGTGCTATGATTACTTCCGTAGTTCTAGATGTATATTATCTCAGAAACCAAAGAATACATAAGTGTTTTTACTTTCCTACTGCTACCCGAACAGCTATTTAAGGAAAATATAGTGTTTTGGTTCGTGTACAATTTTCGGTGTTTTCAATGGTCTTTCTGTTTTCCTCTATCAAGATTAGCTCCTGAACGGATGGAGCGATCTAGTTACTCTGTTCTTTGTTTTCAAGGGAATCGATACCGCTCAAGTGTGACACAGTTTGAGCATTCTGCTTTCACTAGATGCAACAGCTAACAGAAGTGCTTTACTCAAGACTGTAGCGCAAAAACGGCTTTAACTGTGTATTCATATTCTGGCTAAACTATTCATTACGTCAAAATTTACTATGGCCATTGTTGCTTTTCTTGGCACGCAGCAGAAAATGGTAAAACTACCTGATTTTTTTTCTTTATATGCGATGACATTTGTTCAACAGCGGAAAGAAAGTGGTGTCAGATTTTTTATATTAGCCATTAGCAAATCAATAAATTTTATTTTGAAGCAAATTGTTGTTTACATGACAAGAATTTCATTGGCTTGCCGTTTCTTGAAATAGAAAAAAAAGATATAGCGTTTTAGAATCTCCTAGATTTTCTGCTTGTTTTCTATCCAAATCTCCATTCTTGCGCGTCCATGATGTAGACAAATAGTTGCCATTTATTCTAACACATACAAAAATACCATAGAGAAAAAAAAACAAACGTTAATCTTATAGCTAATACGATCGCAGTGTTGTGACTTATATTATAGCCCCATATAAATGATATACTTTTCTTATTTATTATATGGAGATAGATATAGATGATACATCTTCCGCTAAATTTATTCGAATGGCGACGACGAGTTTCTCTTCTCTCTCTCAAAACAAAGTCGTAACAACAGACTAAAGTAGGTTAGCAGGGGAATTTGTTGACGTAAATAGAATGTGTTGTCGTCTTGTTATCTCTGAACTAGGCTGCTCTGTTGCGAATATTATTTTCACGATGTGAGATCATACTGAATTAAATCAAGTTTTCCTATACTTACAATTTTCTATGTTGAAGTGAATTGACATTTTTTCGAAATACAAACAACCAGAAAGAAAATTACAATTATATTTCACTCAGGACAAACTATTGAAGTATATTCTGGCGTTCCCCAGGGTAATCACTTTGGACCGTTATACTTCAATATTTATAGTAATAATCACTCTATGACACTATTTCTTTTTTACGAAAATTTAATGAAATCATTTGTTATTTTCGGTATTAGTGGTGTTTATTCGTAGTTTCTAGTAAGGAATGGAATATATTCAATCTAGTTATAAGATCGAATTAATTTCAACTTCATAAAGTTATTAAGATATACTTAACGATTTCATATATTAAAAATGAATATAAATGCCAACATTTTCTGGTACATACATTAAGGAAGACAAATTTTATTCGCTGGAAACAAAAAATTATGTCAAAACATCACTGCCCACATACAAGATGCTTTATGTAGGTAGTCAAGAATTGTTATTCAAACATTTCTAATTATATTGGGCTTTTGAAAATTGGAACTATGTCAAATTGTATTTTCCATGAAATAATCTTTTGGACATTTTTTATATTATGAAGGTGAGCAGATAGAAAGCTCGGCAGTGAGACAGTTCGTAGAAATTATACTAAGCAATTAGGTATAGATAGAAAATAAAAGGGTATATTTTAGAGTTAAGAAAACAAACATGTAGGATCGAATCATATTTAGAAAAGCAGGTTTATTCTAGTAGATAGATGTTAGATGTTAAGTTGTTGAATATCAAATTGAGAATGATTTATTCATATGGGCCCAAACCAGGGAAAATATAAATTTACTGAGTCTCACTATAGTCGAGTTCATGAATTGTGGGCACAAGATTCTCAGAAATGACGTCTCAATGTTCTTCTGGCTTTTTCTGTGAATATTTGAGTAACACACATGGCTACATAATAATTATAGATAATAAGATAGCAAATAATAAAATATCTATCTTTATAGTAACTTTAACGATTTAAAATTTCTGGGAATTTAGTGTCTATAGTACAGATATCAACTACCCTATTTTTAAGTTAATAGTAAAGGACAATAAGAACCCTTACAAGATTATAAATCACATTGAAATTGCCAGGATAAATTGAACATCTTCTATGGATTATGATCATCTATTTTTTGAATAAGGTAAAAGGAATGTTCACAGATGCGATATTTTCTTGCATAATTATCACTGGTTAGCGCAACTATTTTGAACTCGGGAGTGTTGCACTTTTCATGCTATTAAAAAATCTACAAATTGAATTAGTATTCTCACATTTTTTACACAAGATAATCTATTTTTAATTTTTACCCAAGTTCAAATCTCGATATTTCCGGAAAGGAAAGAGATATCGAGTTGCGGTATTGGGGTGGTTCTTGACCAACTCTTTGAGAACACCTACAGTGGTCAACCGGTATATTTTTTTTTATTTATCCTCTTATACAGGATAAGCAAAGGAATTCATGTTTTTTTATCAAAGTTTGGGGCTATGTCAGATTCTCAATTTTTGATCTTGAAAATTTTTCTATGCATATTTTTGATCTTTGGACTACCCTAAAAAAATATTTCTCTAATTTTTCGAAATTTGGCTATATCTCAAATTATGGAATTTTTAGTGTTACATAAATCCCTAAAAAGGGACTTTTCTGAGGTTTCTCTTGAGAATCGGTATTTTCTCTAATAGTGTTGTATAACGTGGAAGTTCTTGCGCCCGAGAAAAGATTGAAGCACTCATTAAACTCCAGTGGCGTGCAGTAAAAATAATCTAACTTTGACATTATGGAATTTCAACCCATTTTATAATTTATACTATTCAATTGAACAGCTTAATGAACAAAGCCAAGTTACCAGTCTTAATATAGGGGTGTATTCCAGTGGCGTAACAACAAAAGCATTTTTTGGTTTGGTAGGAAGTGGTGAACACAAAAATTGTTATTTTTCGAAATACTATAATGCTGGACAACACTGCTATTCATCTTTTATCTGGAATTGTTCATCTGTCTCATTCAGCATTGGTGTACGCATCTCCATTGGAGAATATATTTTACAATCGATAATAGACTCTATTAAATTTCTAAAAAAATTCAAAGAATTCATTGAATAATATTAACCATATGTATAGCATTTTAGAAAACAAAAATTTTAAAGCCAGTTAACAATGACAAAACCGAACTTTTTACAAAACTGCAACAAGTATTTTAAGCAATATTTTTAGTACCTTGTAGGAGCACCCCACACATCGATTACAACCTGGCATCTTCATGACGTACTTTGCAGAATCTTATTAATAAATTCTCTCCACTATACCTGAAGGGCCTCAGACAGCTCTTACATTATTTGAGGACCACATTGCAGATCACACATTCTCAATTATGTTTAGGTCTGGAAACTTTGCGGCAGAGGCAGTAATATAACATTATTTATGCCAAACAGTTTATAACCGTGTAACGACACTAGAATACACCCCTATATTAAGAGTAGTGACTTGAATTTGTTCATGAAGCTGTTTAATTACATAGTATAATTTATAAATTCGGTTGAAATTACAATATGTCAAAGTAGCAAATTTTTACTGCACGCCAATGGAGGTAATAACGTTCAATGAATGATTCAATCCATTCTCGGTTGCAAAAAAATCCACTTTATGCAACAGTATGAGAAAAAACACCCATTCTCAAGAGAAACACCGAAAAAGTCCCTTTTTAGGGACAAATGTAACTCTTCCTTAAAAATTCCAGAAAATTTATTTTTATAGGAAGTCCAAAGATCAAAAAGATGCATAGAAATATTTCCAAGATCAAAAATTGAGAATCTGACATAGCCCCAAACTTTGATAAAGAAACATGACTTCCTTTGCTAACCCTGTATAAGTGGATAATCACAAAAATATATACCGGTCGACCACTACAGGTGTACTCAAAAAGCTGGTCAAGAACCACCCGAATACCGCAACTCGATATCTCTTTCCATTCCGAAAATATCGAGATTTGAATTTGGGTAAACAAATCCTTTTTGCAAAGCAAAGCGTAGAAACAACAATATAAAAATAGAGAAATACTAGTTAATATACGTCACTGGTAAGATGGTATGCTCGAAACTCTCGTATGCTCGAAACTCTCGTACGATACGAAATAGTAAAATTGGAATTGATTGGCATCAGCTAATTATTTTTTAAAGTTGGCTGTTATAACCACTGTAACATCAGCATATACAGACGCGATAAGTAACTCAGTAACCAATGGAGTTTCAAAATAAAATTTACAAATCTTCAATCAAAATTCACAGACCAGATGACCCCATTGAAATCCACGCCTCTTGTTTCATATTTTCAAATTGCTGATACACACATATCTAATGTTATTTTCTCTGCTTTTCAGCAATACGCTACACATCACATTAGATAGAAAGAAGAAAAAAAACTCCTCCTGGTATATGGATGGATGGAACAAAAGAAAAATCTGCTGGAGAGAGAGAGAGAGAGAGAGAGAGAGAGAGAGAGAGAGAGAGAGAGAGAGAGAGAGAGAGAGAGAGAGAGAGAGAGAGAGAGAGAGAGAGAAATCTCGTCTCGTCATCAGGACAGCCTAACTCATCTGCTAAAATGTGGGGCAATTTGTGCCATCTTTTGATTTAACAGTTCTCTGTCATCTCGGTGTGCCAACCGTCCTTGGAGTTGGAGTGAATCCAATCTTTGCTTTATGTCCTGCCGAGAAGAAGGAGAGGACGTTCAGTTGATAGAAAGAGTAGGTATGTTGGTAGGTATACGACTACACTCAGGTTGATTAAATAATATTATGGAAAAGTCCTATAAATAGGTTCATACATTTGTGATTATTTATATTGACGAGTTGAGGAGAAAAGTAGAGACATATATAAGTATGATTATATTATCTGAAAGGATATATGGGGAAAACATGTGCTGAAGTCTTTCATATATTTATATATTCTCAAAGATCAAAGTAAATATGAAAAAGCTCATTCATTTATCAATGGTCTTTTGGACTAGAATGTTCGCATCTACAGATTTATTCTATTTCATCGATATTCAAGAGAAAATGGGTAAATAAAGAGAACAAAACCGAATGAAGATTATTGAAGGCGGTGGAAATGGAAGTTCTACGAAAAATAGCAAACGAAGCAGAAGAAAAAATTAGAAATAAAGAAATATGAAGGAGATACGAGATAAAAAAAATAATTAGTGGAAAAGCGAATGGAATTAACATATAGAAAGGATATCAGAAAACAGAAAAATGAGAATAGCCAGAGACCGATAGCCAAGTGGAAGAAAGGCAATAGGACTCCCAAGAAAACGATGATCAGATAAAATCAGTTAAGGATAAATTGATGATAAAGGGAAAGAAGCCTATAAAAGATCTAGGAAGAAGAATTCTGGCATAACCATTATTCATATGCGCCACAATATGCTAAAATCTAACTAATTATATTACCATTTCGATTTGGGTTAACAAATTCAGAAGAAAGTATCACCACAAAAAAAATACTTATATTTCCACAATAACTCCCATCAAAGTTAAAGCACAAATTTAACCACATTGGCAAGTTGAGAAGACAATTCTTTCGAACCAATTTACCTCACGAGTGTGGAAATTAAATGACTTTAGGCAAACACTGGCTGTCAGGTGTCAGTCTGATATGGTACCAATAGTCAATCACAGTGACAGATTTTTGTTTTTACATTAGGTAAGGCTTGAAAATCACCAGCCCGAATTAATAGTAATGCAAGATCAGTTGCTGGCTTGTTAATATCCAAGCTGTTGAAAAAAATAAGCAGCTAAGTTTGGGCTTACACCATGAATCACTTGCTACAAAAAGTATGTGTTGACATTGAACAGGTACCTAATACAAACAGCTCTATATTTCTCTCGTTTAAAATTGACCTTTGGACGGTCAGCAAAAGGGCAAATACCAAAATTATTGTGATTCGACATTTGATTCTAGGTATATGTATTTCAAATACACACTTGGTCTTTAGTGAATTTTACTCATACATTTTACATCTGTAGTGAGTCAGTGTATGCCTTAAGTGATCTACTTCTTGGACTTTTGTTGTCAACTAAATTATGGTTTTGGAAGAACTAGCTACTTCATGCACAAGTATGATAGAAGTAGTTGCCATGATTTTATCTCGATAACATGACTTGAAAGTAAATAAAAATAACAAATAACTGACCGATAATCAGCTTCATCTAATCATTTCCAATTGAACAACGTGACAATATTTGATAGCTACAGCCATACTGAACCATGCTTAAGGTTAGATCAACAAGGTTTTCAAATAGTCACTCAATAGAAACATGAACACATAAACAAGATGAATTTTCCAAGAGAGAGAACTTCTTCAGTAGGTACCTAGATGCACAAGGAACGATCATTTATTACCATCAAACAATATCCATGACAAATCCATCACGTTCCTCCGTGTTTCTAGCAGCAGCAGCAGTGGCAGTAGACGATTATATCCCCTGTGGGATATTTTCCAAAATAAATTGGGTATTAACCCCATATTATATGTATATACATACCTACATATATTATGACGACAACGCGATGACAACGTCGAATTATATCCCATCGGTTATGTAAATTCACAGAGATTTGTCTCTCTAGCATGGAACATACCGCCCTATATGTATGTATACCTATGCCTACCTATCAACCACGATAACATTGCGCCGCATTATTTTACCTCTGTATAATCGCCATTTAATTACAACCAGCAATAACAGTTGGCCCTGGTGGTAGATACCTACGTGCGTGTTGTTCATATTGTGCATGTGGCATACATAATGAGAAAGCTTATATCTAATAAATCTGTATATATATATATATGGTCTGTATAATATTATTATGTAGGTACTTTGAGCGGCAAAGCATCTCATTTGACCACGTGGTGAAGCAAAGTTTACATAATACTATAAGTTGGGTCACTTTCACCAGAGCGCACATCTAAGAAATACGCCGACTCGCCAAATTCAGCGAGCGTCTATGGTATGGAGGGTAGGTATATAGGAGAAGTGTTGATAAGATGGTACCAATTTTGCTGTACCCATAGGGATGGCGCTGCAGTATAGAATGTACTCAGTTAGGTAGTGGGGTAGCGGGAAGTTTTAAAATATTGATGTTAGATTGCTGCTCAAAGTGATATCCATTGTATATTGTTTTTATATACGTCCGAGTATTCTACATACTAACCGTGCTCTGATTTTTCTTCAAAAATGCCTTGCAAAGAGAGTATAAGTTTTTATTTCCGAAACTTCAAATACTTTTTTGCTAGAAATAAATTAGATTACGATTCCAGTATATATATATTTTTTCAAATAAGTATCCTCTGAAATATTTGTGTGATCTCGATAAAAATATAATCATCATCAACACATAAATTTATAATCACTCTTCTCTCAATCACAGAAACATAAAACATGCATAACATCCAGGGAACCCTATAACATCTAATAAAAATACCATAGACATGTATAAATATATATAAAATTTGTTGATCTATACCATTTCTTCGTTTCGTTGTTCCGTACACTATCACCAACTAGCGCTAATGCGGATATTTTAGGAACCCTTGTTAGTCCACAATTTTGTTACCCTATTTTTAGCACACTTGCCCATTGAAGTCCTCTTCTACAGTGAATAGTCAAGGGAGCTTGCGTATATACAGTCTTCTCATTTCGCTGTAAACTGTGTACTCGTGCGTTGTGAGTTTCAATAAATTTCGATGAATATTGCGAAATGGCTGCGTATTATTTAGCAGAGGGTTGTTCTGGTAAGATAGGTAAGATAGGAACCCAGGGATCAAGTTTTTGCTACGTGTGCGTCACCAAAATTTTTAATTATTATTATTATATATATATATATATAATGTATATATATAATAATATATATTATTAATAATTTTTAAAAGTTTTCTCAAGCGACTATAGAAATGTAAAATGTTCCGAAGGAAACGCATTGGTTTATATCACTGATTATCTCATAAAGAAATTTTTGAAGCGTCATTTATGTAACGTTTGTGTAGACTACATCAATTCCGCAGAAAAAAATATTGATTTTTTGTAAGCTCAAAGATTACAAGACGGATAAAAATTTGGTGTTTTAAGTGTACCATCCAAGGACATTATTGATCAAGTAATATTGATGGAAAATATTTTCATAGAAAACTTCTCCAATATAGCTAGTCAGAAAGTATGAGGGCAGTATTTGAAAGAAGAAAACTCCTTTCTCTCATTCTTGTCAGCAATTTTCTTTCGAATATTTCGTATTTTTATTTACTTTATTTTATGTTTTTACTTTAAAATTTATAAATAAAGATATAAAGCAGGCCATATAGGTTGTGTTAAAGTGATTTTTAAACTCAATATTTTAAGACATTTGTAAAATTTGAATAAATTCTACTTATAAATGTTTTCTATTTATATTGTTCTCTACTATATACCAAATAAATAAAATAATGATCTAAGTACTCTTAAATGTACTTATTTTGAGAGGTATGAATTATCTCTTTAATTTGTCTCCTTTTTGTTATTTATACGTATAGGTTTCTTAATAAAAAATATATTCTTACATTTTAAAACATGATTTCTCTGAAACTGATCAATTACACAAATATGTGTTATTATTTCTTTTGCATAAAGATACAACGTCCCTTATATGTTCCATTGCTTCAGCAAAGAGGTGTTTCTAATCTTTGGCTTCGGTTTGATACAGGTATTATTGCCTCCGGCAATATGTCTGTCACTGTGAGCAAGATTTATGCGAAAAGCAGCAAAAAATCGTACGTTCGAGCTGCCGACAAAGGAAATTTCAAGAGTGACCCAACTTATAGTATATTGTAAACTTTGCAAGAAGCCGTTTGGTAATAGTTTCATTTGATACGACGTCTGTCACGTTTGATATTATCGTTATAATAACTGACAAAAAAATTAAACCAGTAACGCACTAATATTGATTATGAATAATTACATAGGTACATTTTTATTCAAAGACCCAGAACTCTTTAAATTGTATACTTTTTACTTTCATGACTAACGTAGAACTTCCCTTCGTAAGTAAATATTACTGAATCGTGAAATGATAAATAATTATTTTCCTCAGCAGCGCTTCATTAATGAATTTCAATTACCCTTTCAAGTCATCAATGGCGTGTAAAAGCAACTTATTTTTTTCAGTGAATAAAAATGTTATCCGGAATTTACAACATCAATGTTGCTGAGAGACATTGCAAACCCTTTTTGAGAGTATTTTTTTTTTAGTTGAGATTGCCGGAATACTCCAATATCCATTTCGATACACTAGAAAGATTTTTTCTCTATCAAAAATACATATTATATTACACACTTTCCTGTCAGGCAGCTTTCCGAATTATCTTTTTTTCCTTTCTCCACAAGATACACTTGTAGTGGTATTAGTGGGATCTATTAGTTACAGGCTATAAATTTTTATGTTAGCCCATTTTATCAAAAATAGTGGCTGAACCTCTCTTTGTGGGTTTCCTGTACTATATATATATATACTTCAAGGCAATAGAATTATGGTTTCTTTGGAAATAAAGAACTTTCGAGAGATGAAAGTTCTTTGGTCCTATATATTATAAATCTGATTAGAGAGTGAACAAAGATGAGAGATGGTAATGTGAGCAGCTGGAAATATCATGGATTTAATACGAGAAAAATATAGGTTTCTCAAATTACTATTAAAATAAGGCTTTATATATATATCTACAGTGTATAACTCATTTTATCTTATTGTAACTTACAATTAGAAATATGAGAACCATGTTTCTGTATGCTATTGTTAGATTCCGATGGAAATTAGTTTGCATGTCATAATCAATGGTTGTGTTTGAATGACCAGTTGAATGAGCCAACGGTCTGTAGGTTTCTTATGTTGAAAGATTGTTCAATCTCTTATGAATTCATCATAAAAAAGACAACTGTATATTAACATTGTGATTTTTTCATCAATCTTGTCGATATCTTCATTTTCATCATATCATTTTCACTGCTGCATATTTTCTGACTAATTGATCTGCACTGTCCAGAAAATGTTTAAAATTCAGTTCCAAGCTAAATTTATAGAATGATTTTGTGAATATTTTTTGAACCTGGCTCAGAGTTTATGAGAATTAATGAACATTCCGGAAATTATCAATTCATTATAAAATTATAAACATTTCCTAAATGTAATGTAAGTGGTCATTACATTATTTTAGTTTTTGTGTATTTCTTAATAGAATGTTCTACACTAAAAATAAGAGCAAGTATTCTCGGAACTCAGCTCTTAATTAGCACTACAAGCACTAAGAAAATATTCTCAAAGAAGTTGTTCTTTAAAGTTTGCTGTGCTAGCTTTGCAACAAGCTAGCAAAGCAGCCTTTTTTCAAAAAACTATAAGAGCAATTAATTACGGAATGCAGCACTTAATTCGCACCAAATGTGCGCTACAAGCCCCAAATATGTATTTTGGATTCTGCTTATTTGCTCTGCTAGCTTTAGGGATGTTAATAAGGAGACTATGTAAGAGGATTGATTGGGCCCAGTACAGTTCCTTGTGGGACTCCCAATTTTGAAGCTATGGAATTGAGTTCTTGAGCAAAAATATTTTATGAAGGCCTTTATTTTATCTCAATTTTGATGCTATTCACCAAGTCCAACATTTTATGACATATAATCACACACTTCTTGAAGCCTACCACTACTGAGTACTCAAAACTTTTATACATTATCTCCCTCAAATTAGCCATTACTATAAGAATTTCGTTTATGAATATAGAAGCTATGTCAGTGATTTACTTAATTTTATACCGATACCTACCAAATTATTTTTTTTGTCCAAAAAATTTTGAGGAAATAGGATATAGCAAACGAAGTGGCAGACAAACAGATTAATAGACGGACAGAAAGATAAACAAACAGACAGACATGAAAGTATTCTTAAGCCTGCCATGCCTGTTTTTTACTTTATTCGAACCTTCTTGACTACATAAATTACGCTTCAATAATATTAAAATTGTCTACATCAAAAATACTTTTTGCTCTCACATTCAAATGACCCTTATATTTTTATCAGACAAATCCTGAATTGCCTCCCCTAAAGCGTTTCTACTTTATAATATTATCTTGAAAACTTTCTTCATCTCAGCTTTCATTACTATCAAATCAAATGCAAATAGAAAATATACACAACCAGACAATAAAAATACAAGAGAAAAAAAAAACAAATCAAGTTGTTTTCAAAGTGGTAATTATTTTTCTTGTCTTGTATTTACACAACTGCGAGTTGATTTTTTTTCTCTTTTTGCTTTCTACTAATAAGACGGTGAAACTTTTCTTCTCGCTTTTTGAAATAATAAAAACAGTTACTAAAACAACAGGATCTCAGTGTCTATCAGAGAAAAAAGCATCAACTTAATCCACATGGAATACATTTCAATACAATTACGTCTTGGTGCTGTTAGGTATGGGTATTTGTACAAAAACAAAACTTCAACGTTTAATCAGATTAACTGAACAAGCAAGATTGAGAAACAATGCCATAGAGGCAAAGAAATCTTCAGAGTTACAAGAATGATGCTGAAAAAATGAAGGGAAATTTTTTTTTTCACTCGTGGAAAAGTTTTCAGGGCCTTGTCTTGAATCCAATAGGCTTAAGACATGCTTAATGTAGTATATATATATTTTTCTTGTTTCAGCTTCAATGCCAAACGGCAGTAAATGTTCACGTCTCGACGTCGGTTTTTTTTTCTTCATCTATTTGCCATCTCTTGTTAAGCTGTAGATCAATAAAGTAAAAAAACGATCCGATTCGAATTGAAATATAGTTTCTAGAAAATTGGATAAAATCAGTACAAAATTGGAAGGAAAATATATCGTCGTAGATTCTGTAATGGATTATAATAATCTGATTGATATAAATTATGGATGGTGATATTTTTCAGTAAGGAATTTATTATTATATTTCTCATACAACATTATTTTTCTATAATAAAATATATTGAAGGTTGAAAGAAAAGTAATAAGAAGATTAGATTCTAACCGTGACTCCTGGAGGGGAAGGGAGTCGACGCCATTACCGCTGGGCTATTGAGGTCCTTTGTATCAGAATTGTATCTATTTATGAAGCTTTGTAATATGGTGTTTTATGCTTTTTATGCTTCTGTTTTGTTTGTGGTGACACTTCGATTAAGAAAATGGATATTATGTATTTAAATTCATTCTCTTTTCAGAGCTATTACTTTCCTATCAACGAAGATTAGGGAAGGAGAAGATAGGTAGAAAAAACAATGCTATGAGGATTCACATTGTCACCTTTTAGTTACGGAAACTTAAAAATAAAACATATAAAATGGTAGACGTATTGGTAATCATAAAGTGAGGAACATGTTTTTAATTTCATACAATTAAGTAATATAATAGCAAAAAGTAAATCGAATCTACTTCATTCAATAATAATTGGATATAAAAGTATTTATGAACAATCGTAATTTGAAAGAAATAAGATAATGAGGTTTAGTAACGTCAAAGTTTCAGAGCTTCAATAGGAAAATCAAAACTTGCCAAAACTAAGCCGCCAGCAATCAGTCAGTATCAAAACGAATGCAAATGTTTACAGACCACAGTTTGGAAAATCTCACGCAATATACTAAAAACATACTTGTATCAACCGAAACTGCTATTCATACCTCAAACCTTACAAGATAATTCCTCAAAGCAAATATAAAACGAACATAAAGGAGCAGCCCCGTATATAAATATTTTGGAGATTAATGGCCTCCAAGATCACCCGATTTCAATACAGTTAAATACAAGCAATTATTACAAGAAAATGAGCACGACCAACAATTCTTGTAGAATTAGAAGACCCTACTAGGAAGCAAATTGCAACAATTCTACCAGAAATACTGAATAATTTGTTGGATAGAAGAATTTTAGTTATTCATGCAACTGGAGTTTCAAAAGAGGTTTTTTCCTCATTTTAAAGTAACTTTAATGGGCTGTTGAATGAATGAAAAAAATCACTGGTAAGGGATAATTGTATGGATATTTAAATTGCCAACCACCCAAAACCACAGAGGAAATCATTGAAAGATATTTCATTTATAATTTTCCATTAGCATATTTTATACTTGTATATTGTAACGTTATATCTATATACATATAGAGTCACATCAAACTTCAATGAATTGCTTTCAAAATTATTGTTCATCATCTGTAAAATAAAATAAAACAACTAGGTAGGTACAACTTCACTTCACAAGTTATATGAGTCTATTTCTCTCTATCAAAACCATTTCAAGAGTGAATTATAAATGTCAATCTGCGAATGGCAAAAGTTTTCAAAACTTTATGGAAGCTACCATCATCATCTTATGCGGATAGAGGAAAGACGTTGATGCCGATGCCGTGCCTTTCATCGTTATAGCATAATAACTAACTTCAGAATCAACTTGGTACGTACGAATATGGCGTATTTAGTTTTTGTGATGAAGAACATACGAAGTGTTCAAAGTAAATGGCGACGTGCAAATGTAGTCTCATAATATGGAAGAATCTCTGTCACACATTTAAGATGGAAAGCGGAGGAATTACCAGATTTGAATGGAAATAGTTTGGAACATTTGCACGTAGGTACCTACATGAAGAGATTGAAATTCAAAACATTTATATAGGTAAGTGATTTTCAAGAAGTTGAGCTCCTATTTAAGAGCTTATATTATGAATTTGTGGTAACTCAAACATGATCATTTATGTCACAGATTATACATGGACTACGTGAAAACTAAATCATATAAAGGGTGGCCCATAATATAGTGACACATTTTGAAGTCTAATAACTTTACCTCTGAAAAAGTTATAGCTGAAATTTTGTTGTTGTTCAAATTCAGGGTGCACCAAACGATAGAAATTGTAATCAAAGTCAAAACATAATTAAGTAAAGTTGTGTATACTTAAGAAGCCCCCGGTGGTCTAGTTGGTAAGACGTTGGGCTTCTAACCGAGAGGTTGTAGGTTCGAGCCCAACTAGGTCAAGGATTTTTTTCATATATGAAAATTTCAAAAAAAAATCCGGGGGTAGAAGGATGGCAAAAACTAGCGGTCGACATCACTGGCCCCTTACCAACCCGCGTTGAGGCAGCGTGGTAGGGTACGCCTCAAAAATCCTCTGATCTGGTAAAATGGAATGTTTCTTAGAGACAAATCGGTGGTTCGGAGACCACCTTAAACTGTAGGTTCCCTTATCAGTTGCAATACGGATACGGCAGTGAAGAGGAGGCCTGTTCAGGAGTGAACGCAAAAAGGGCTGACGATGAATGTATACTTACTATTTTTTGAAGCGAGACCATAGAGATTTAGAATTGTCAAATATACAGCCGCATACTGCCTATTCAGAAAAACTAATTATCTCGCTATTCGTCTCTATTTTATTGTTAAAAATTTCATTAAAAATGGCGAGACTATTGCCTATACTCGGCGCCGATTTCGAACAAGATTTGATTTTAATTTTCCTTGTAGAAACACAATTTTAAAATGGGTTTGTCAGTTTAGAACCACAGCATCATCTCTAAAGAAGAAACCTGCAGGTAGGCTTACAACAGTTAGAGCTCCTGTGAATATTGCAAGAGTTCAAGCTGCATTTTTAAGAAAGCCAAAGCAATCTGCAAACAGACAATCTCAAACATTAGCACACGCAATGAATATTGCATAAAGATTTACGCTTCAAACCATATTAAGTTCAACTTGTACAGGAGCTCCAAGACTCTGATTTTGCAGGAAAGGGCTCGTTATGAGTAATTTTGTTTACTCAAATGAACGGCTAGGAAAAAGGAAGGAAAATATAAGAAAATGTAGCTTTCTCCTCTTAATCGTCTTAACTACCGGGCGTAGAGTTTAGAAAAAAATATACCTTTACACAAAGTTAACAGGAAAACCTATATCAAAATCCCATGTACGGAACCCTTTCCATGCCAGCTCGAATCGCACTATGCCATCTTTTTTATCTCACATTTGATAGGCAGTTGAATTTGTTATTGCAATCTTATCTTGGGTATTTTTCTCTTTGAGGTTCGATTAGCGTTATATTGTTGTTTTTAACACGCTGACTGATTGATTTGATGTATGTATGTAACGGAATCTTTGGACACGATTTTCACCCACTTAAAAACTTCGGATGGACTTGAAACTTTGTATACATCTAAAGGACCGATGATAATATAATAATTTCATGGTGTTTATGTGCGAGTGGGACTCCTTGATGGGGGGTTCCATACATATATATCTGAGCTAGATTCTCGTTGAATTTTCGATATGCATGTGTGTTGGGAGAATATGTGATGGTGTGTGTGAGCGAGTGGGGCTTTTTTATAAAAGGTTTCATACTTATAGTTGTGTACGTGCGAGTGGGACTTTTTGATGAAGAGTTTCATACCTTTACCTCTCGAAACTTTATGAATGGATGTTTTGTGGAGGGTTGTGGAAGGTTCCATGCCGCACTCGTATGACTATGATTGTTTATACTCACTCCCTACATTCGTGCATCGCTCTAATAGCAAACCGAACTAAAAATTAGAAGATAAATAATATATAATATCATTTTAATGTAAAAAAGCGTGGGGTGCTTTCTAAGTTAATTTTATAATGATTCTACTTATATCAGGCTCTATGAACATACAATATTTACATCAATGGACAACAAGCACCCCACGCTTCCTACATTAAAATGAGATCTTATTTATTTTTAGTTTGGTTTGCTATAAAAGCGTATTTTTCTAGTATTTTAAACTATTATTTATTGTATATTTTACTTTTGATCTCCTCATAACATTCAGATTATATTCATTCTATACATCATTTGGCTATTTATTCATTCTGAAACATATTTTATTGTTAGATTCACTTATTCCTTAACCAATTATTCGTGTCTAAGTATCTTTTGGACCTGCAAAATTATTTCCTTCCTAAAATTGACCTAAAAGTGAACTTTTCAAAGCTTTTTAATAATTATTTATAGAATTTTATTTCAGGAAATTGGCATATACCTACCTCTTTTTATGTTCTTCAAAAAAAATGAATTATTGTTATTGCTCGGAAATAACCAAACGTTTCATGGTTATATATGTAACTACCAATAGGTACGGATATAGCCATTAGAATGTGTGCATTCCCGACTTGGTCCACCATGCATTTCCAGCTCATATTTTTGTTATTTTTCCAAACATTTTTCCGTGCACCATATTCCGGACCCGACTTCCGCCAGTCAGCATAAATCAAAAAAAATCTCATGACGAATACCCTGCGCTCTCTGCTCACCCCAACCTTCCCTTGATAAATATAAATATACAGGGTAGTTTCAGGTTACTAGTACATTAGACGATTAAGAGAATCGAGCTATATAATATTTGATATTGAATTCTTGACTGGTTCAGTATTCGATAAATGAGATTTTTCTTGGGGATGCAGTCATGTATTAGATAAAATTTTAATGTCATTCCTGATTAATGGTTATGAAATCTTTCTTGTTCGTGGTTAATTTCTTTCAAATTCAAGAATTTTGTCCTGACGAAGAGAATAAACGTTTTCGAAATCTCGGCCGAATACATATAATTTTATATATTAAATAATTGCTTTCCCAATATGAACCATGTGGTTTCTAGGTGTACCTTTGTCTGTCTGTCTTTTTAATTATCTGCCTGTCATAGACTATTTCCTCCGAATCTAGAAAACTGAAAAATTTGTTAGAGAGTGAGTGCAACGCGAATATAGGAATAAACGAACTCTAACACAGAGCTTTAATTTTGTGGAGCAGCTTAGAAAATGAGAATATTTTTTTGAGTAATTTATTCTTTTTTTTAATTATCCTAAAATGAACGACTTAGAAAATACTAAGAAAAGTAACCATTTCCCACTTATCTCTGAAGTGATGAGCCAGAATTTTGAAAACACAGATACAGATACAGTTTATCGGAGAACCTGTATGAAACTCTTAAGTACGGAATTCCGTCTAGCCCGACAAACCCAAACGGAGAAGGTATACAGTTCTACTGTCTGCTTAGTTTTGGTTTGTGCCCGCGCTGTATACAGTAAACGTACTCGGATTTTGATGATTTTTTATTTATTTGAAAGAGGAGATTTGAGAAATGGTGCCATATTTGTAAGAACTCAAATCAAAAATCTGCTTCCCTCCGAAAAGGGAAGAATTTTCTAGAAATTCGGTAAACCGAGACGTCGAATTAAAGCTAAGAAAAGAGAAAAGAAACGTTTAAATTGAACATTTTTCAAAAGAGTTATGGTTTTCGAGTTACAGCAGCGGCAAAGTCTAAAATATGCGTATTTCCGCTACGATGTTTTTAGATTTAGATAGAAGTATACATGGGTAATGGTATACGAGAACGTTCAACGATTTTCGTGACTAATGTAACAAGCAAAAGTGTTAAATACATATTTTTTACATAAAATCGGACCGACGTTATCAGTTAGTGCACTGAAATATACAAAATAGTAATAATTCTATTGGTGCTAGTAGTTGTGAAGTTGGTGGCAAAAGTTTTCAATCTAACTGCAACTGCACAACTTCAAAACCACCAGCATCAATAGAATTGATGTTATTTTGTATTTTGCAGTGCATCAACTGAATATGTCGGTCCAATTTTTTTTACAAAATATTTATAGTGGCTCTAATCAATTTCTCTTCATCCAAACTTTTCCATTCGTAAGAAGATGTAGTTTGGGTTATTATAACTTTGAGAAACCCCTTTTTATTAGTTATTAGCTCTTCGTTATAAAGGGTTGTTTAGAAATAATTTTATACACATAAAATTCATAGTTTGTGTTGTCATAGCTAAACTAGAAAATAAAAGCAACTCTCGGTTATCGAAGATTAGTTTTATAGGAAATTTATCATATGTTGTTTATGTGAATTGTTATGGTGATTACAGATCGGTTTCCAAGACCGTTGGAGATAGGTATTGGAAATGGTTCTGCAGAAACAATCAAAAGACATTGGAAGAACTAGAATAAATTTAAAATTGTGCATGGTACTTAACATACTTGTATAATAAAAGTTGCTGATATTTTTTTAAATAAACGACAACGTTGCAGTGTTTCCAGAACAATTATTTTAAACATTTAATGTACCTACCTACCGTGAATCACCCTGTTTGGAAAACAACAATTATTTACCGGAATCTCCGCAGTCATTTGTTTTTGTTAGTCGTTGTATGAAACATTTTGGGTAAAATGCTATATGTTGTCAAAAAAAGAAAATTATATATATCCAGATATATATTTTTAGTTTTATAAATTCGCCACCGCCCACACGATATACCTAAACCTATGTAGATCCCTTGCAGGGGGGTTGGGGAACGGATTTTGGGGACGTTATATGCCAGCATTGCCAGCCAGATGCAGACGCCATATTTCAAAAAGGTATTTATCATTTTTGGCTGATAACGCACACAAACAAATACTGGATTTATGACAGTGGGAATTGATTTTGCAAAAAATCTTAATACAAAACACAATACAACTCTATTCATCTGAAAAAAAAATACACAGGTACACATATTTGAATGAACTTTTGAGTGCAGAGTTTGATTCGGAATGGAAAAATATTCATTTCAAAATACCAGTTTCCATAGGCATTAATTTTATTCAAATAAACATTGGTGTTTATGAAAATCTAAATAAGACTTTTTTTTGGAAAACAAAACAGTCACTTTGAATCCAAAGAAAACTAAGTACCTAATGATCGTTTATAGTTAAGAAAGATAAAAACTGTATTATTATTTTAACCATATTCCCTACTATAGTATCAACAAGACTTCGTTTTGTCAAAAGATAGCTTTTGGGTTCAAAATGGCGGTCGAACATACTCATATATTCTAGTGTCTTAGTTCTACCTGTGAAATAAAACTAGTGTAACAAAAGGAACTAGTATCATCACTGATAAACAAATACCCAAACCAGTGAATAGTAGTAAATTGGACTTATAAATAAAGATAATAAATACTTGCTTATAGTCCAAAGAAAATCCATGAATGTGCTTACCTGAAACAAACAAATCTTATTAATTAATTGGAAAAATTAACAACGACGAAAATATTCAGATGCTTCATATCTATTTTTGCATAAAAACTTGAAAATTTAATGGATTAAAATGTACACAGTAGTATTATGGGGAGTACAATATTTATCTAATTGGTGTACGAATATACGTATACGAATCAGAATGTACAACGGAACAAACTATACAGTAAAACATACGAAACAATGGAAGTTTGTGGAATATCGTCTCAATTTGAGCAATAATATGGCTACCAAAGCAGGAAACTCTCCGGTTTTTTTCCCTGAGGAAGACCATCATTAACTACGTTACGTAATATTAACATCTTTTCTGAAAAGTAAACACAAATTATATACCAAACTCCTAAAAGTGAAATCAATTTCAAACAGGCAATGAATTACTGAACAAAGTTATATTGAATACAGCACAGTTTCCTGGTATGTAACTGCATGACCGCATATTATTATTATTCCTTCATTCTGACAACCGGACCTTTATTCTCAATAGAATACAATGCTTTATGCTGGTACCTACATAGGGTGATTTACCTCAGAAACGCTCTTAGCTTAGATCTGAAATTATAAAGTAGTAGGTACTTTCTTATCAAAAATGAAAAACCATATTTTTAAAGATCAACTAGCAATTTCAAATAACGTGGAGAACAAAAACCATAAAATGATAATGTAGGTAGATGAAATTGACTTGAAAGACTGAAAAATTTTAAAAAATCTATTTTTTGGAATTTCGACCCACAAAAACCACTCCATCAAAAAGGGTTGAATATACCCAATGTTGTGCCTGAAATTATCTATCGTTTATAAGATACCCAAAAAATGTCTCGTAATTCCCGTTCAACATATTCGCAAAAAACATGAGTCTGTAGACAAGCAAGCAAGAATGATAATCCGCACGAACTCCAGATTGGAACCGAATTTTGACCAAGGGTTTTTTGCTGTTGGTTGGTATCGGCCCAAAGGAAATCCCTATTGTTTTTGGTGAAGTTTAGAAAAATCCTGTTTCTCGAAATTCTTCACTTGTTTGGGCTAAACTGATGGTATAATATAGCTAAATATATCCAAATAAAACTATATACAACATTTTCGTCAGATAAAATTTAAAATTGTTGGTACAATGAGTATGCTCTTTTTATTTTTGTTTTTTAGTGATTTTTGTTCTAAATTTTACTCATTTACCCTTGTCGTTGTATTTTTCATAAATCATTTTTACCTATAAACCATTTTTTATCGTTCTAACGTTTTAAATTGATATATAATATCAAATGACCATTTGTAAATCACTGGATACTATTGTAATCAATCCGCCCAGAAATGGTTGGTACAAGGAATATATGCTAATCGGTGTGAATATGGCCATGAAGTTTGCTTTAAAAAAAGAAGACCTTCAATTTGATATAGGTGCTATGTAATTTAAATTTGAAATAAGAAAGTAAATGCCTACTTTTACTAGAACAAGTAATTTAGAACTGGTTTATTTGATTTAAATAGAACATTCTCAAAAAACCAGCAATGAAACTTTTCGGAAC
This sequence comes from Crioceris asparagi, assembly GCA_958507055.1. NCBI lineage: Eukaryota > Metazoa > Arthropoda > Insecta > Coleoptera > Chrysomelidae > Crioceris > Crioceris asparagi. Next base: position 13,046,250 of record OY293831.1, on the reverse strand, counting down.
TAAAATGTTAGTATTTTTTCAAAAGGTCCAGTAAGCCGCTCGGGCTGAATTACCCTCTATACATAATAATTGATACGTACATATATCCTTCTATTATCCTGTGAAGAGTATGTAACAGGTGTACCTACAAGTTGTTTCAAAGTTTCTAATTAGGTTGTTGGTTGGAAGGCAGGATTCAGAAATGGGCAAGCAGCCCTTATGGCTAGGCCCTTATTGTCTGTAGCTGGCAGGGGCACACATGGGATACTCGCAGATATATATTCTATAATATATAATTGTAGTGCTCTTATTCATGTATTGGTGGCAACTGTGTTTCTAGCTTCATAAGCTGTTTGTTGTAATGGGCAGTTTTAATGATAATATAAGAAAACTCTCTTACGATATATATTTTTTTACAAAAATTGCACCGAATTTAGGTAGATATTAGTTAAAATTTCACACTTTTGAGTAGTGCAACATTTGTTATGAAAACCGATAAACGTTAAAGAAGACTGTACCTACTTATTCTATTACCCATTTATTTTATTTGCTTGTACTTGTTATTATTCAGAGATCTTATAACATCGCGGCGGAAATACACATATTTCAGACTTTACCACTGGTGCATCTCGAAAGCCGTAGCATTTTTAGAAATATGTCCAATTTAAATGCTTTAATTTGCTTGTCTGAAATTTTCTATTTCAGAAAAAAATTTGCTTCTTCCACATATTGGAAATACACATATTTTAGTCATTACCATTGCTGTAACTCGAAAACCGTAATTTTTTTGAAAACATTTTCAATTTAAACGTTTCCGAATATGGTCTTATCTTCAATTCTGCGGTCTCAGATTTACAATTTTCGGGAAAAAGTATCCCCTCCATCCCCTTTGGAGGAAGAACATGTTGAATGTTCGATGTTCTAATGGGACCATCTGTCAATAGTCCTCTTTAGGATGAAAACAAAATCAGAAAAATCGGAGCACGTTTACTATTTATAAGGCGTGAACAGTAACTTATCAGATAGAACACAAAAAGTAGTTATAGAAAACAAGTGGAATTTTTGAAAAAAAAATTAAAAATAGTTTTTATTAGGCATTTAAGATTTGAACCGTACCAATTCGTACTTGCTATTGCTCTCCTTTTCTTGATTTGAAATATACTTATGTATATCAGTTTGCCAGCAACAGCAAATCTATAACAAATTACTGTTTGTCTACCACAACAAAAAATTAAACTTTAAATTAACAACAACGTCTGACAATATTGACAGCTTACAGTGAACAGCGCGACATAACCATAGAGTAATATATACGACGATCTGCCAGAGAGTACCTATATACCAGAGATCAGAGACGTATATATACGCTCCATGCTCGTGCGTAATTTCAGTGACGGATCCCATTGTCCGACATTGTCATACCATGTCCAAGAAATAGTGATCTTGCTTGAATGATATAATATAATTAATCAATATTGGATCACACAACAGGCGGCGAGATGTCTGCGATCTAAGTACGAATTCGAAATTTCAAGTCTCTATACCGTATGGGGCCTGAGAAATCGCTGCGGAGTCCATTGATACAAGAACCGAAATTAATAAAAACTATTTAAAAATGGAACTAGATTTATGTCTAATACATTACTAAATAAGTTGGGAATAGCACATCTTAGCAATATAGTGGAAAATGCTAATGAAAATGTAGTAAATTATGCTAATGACATTAATTTAATTGTTGGGGGTCAGGATAAGGAAGTTCTAATAAATAATGAAAATAAACTATTCAGCTACTAGAAGAAACACCTTCAAGTATAACGTTAGCAGAAGATCATCAAATATCTGACTACACTAAATTCTAAGGAGTTTATTTGGACAATTTGTTAAAGTGGGACAAACATGCTGAACATATATTTCAAAAATTGAATAAAATTGTATTTGCTATAAGAGTCACAACTAAATATATGAATGAAATAACTTTAAAAATATTATATCATAGTAATTTTCAATCGGTACTAAGGTATGGGATTATCTTTTGGGGAATAGAATAAAACTTAGCAAAATATTTATAGTGCAAAAAAGATATTAAGGGTAATTTATAAATGTAAGTATAGACAGTCTTGTAGGCGACTCTTTGAAAGGAAAATACATTTTAACTACTTATGCTTTATATCTGTTGGAATGTCTGTTGTTTTTGCATAGACATAAAGAAAAATTTCCAGGTAATAATAAGAATGCTGAATATAACACACGTACTCTGGATAACAGTTACCCTTTATACACAGGTTAACTCTTATAGAGAGAAACCCGAGAGAGGAGAGAGAATATATATAATAGAATCCCGGACAATTTAAGAACTATAGACATCTTAAAGTTATTCAAAAGTAAAATAAAATTACTTCTATTAAATCTGGAAGCATATAGCGATTTCGTTAAGGCCATAACGAATACAGGAACTGAAACAGTGACGTCAATTTATTTAATTTAGGTATTTACATGATAGGAATGTATGTATGTATCTTATTTAAAATAAATTAATAAATGAAATTAAATGAAATGAAACATCTATAAAAAAACATGCATACAAACCGTCGAATTTACATCCCTCCTCCGGTTCGGTCGTCTGTTAAAAATAGGACCCACTTTATTAATTGATGCATGGCAAAATACAAAATGATCCTATCCTACCATATAAAATTTAGCTGGATATCATCTTCCATCTTCACCAACAGTCAGCTCCGTCTGAACAGATTCGTTGCTTATTTCAATTTTATGTAAATAGAATTATAAAAAAATTGAAAGTGTCTTCTGGTCTCGATTAAATCCTAGTCTAAATGCAGCTTGTTCTCTTTCTCCAGCATTCAACAATAAACTCTATATGTACTACTTCACTGCTGTGATAGTGATGCAGTCTCAATTTCTCTCACTTATGCATTTGCTGCATGAGATTTCTGGTCATCTGTCAAAGCCAGAAAAGCCGAGAAAGCAGCACTCGAATATGCAGTGGGTAGCAGAAATTCAAATGTCTGTATATGGATTGCCACAAACGAACCGTAGCATAATATTGACATAAGTCAAACTAGTCAAATACGAGAACGTTGTTAGTTGTGTTACACACATTGCCAATAATATCGAGAGCAAATACGCCGACTTATGTGTATAAGGAATTGGTTGACATACAGGTTGGATGGGGATATGTATCTCGCTCACAGAAATATATGTATATGTAAGGAATACCATTTTCTCTATCTCTTTTTTCTCAAACTCCAAAGTTACTTGCCGCTCCATGTACGAAATTCCTATTTTATATTTATGAAGTGCAATATCTGGATAAACATACTGCGAAAGCGTGGAGAAGCGTGTGCTTACGTTGACAAAGGGGCTGCAGGGATGGGTGGAAAGAAGAAGGAACCAGCACCAGATGGTGGTTAGTAACATAGAGTGAGAAAGACAGATATAGAGTGTATGGGAAAATGAACGATAGGATATAACAGAGAGATACTTTTCGAGGTAGGAAAGGAACGATTTTTGTTGTTGCTGACTGTAGCTTCGGTGGTTGTTTGATATACAGTTGCAGGCCTCAGAACCCTTCAAAATAACGATATAATATATAGGATGTCCCATATTTCAGTAGAACGTTCTAGGATATTGGGGAATATTTGAACTACAAAGTAGTTGACAGCAATTATTCAGAATTCGGCCAGAAACGAATCTCCCAGCATAGAATCCAGTGCATGCATGATGCCCAAACTGCGTCACAGGCGAACGGTATCCATACTCAACAAAAATGAAAAGGAAGCAACACAATCGGTCCATCTGTTCCAGATATAATCTTGCCACAGACAGACAGACAGTGGCTGAGAATATGTTTTATGGACTCGGGGATCTCTAAAACGTAAACATCTGTTGAAAACATCTTAGTTACTGAGCTATTTAGGGTAGCGGTAGGAAATTTGAAAACAAAGCAACAATCGATCCATCCCTTCTCGAGTAAATCTTAACAAAGACAGAAAGATCAAACGATTACATTAACAATACCCGATTAAAATATCTTCCTTTGATGCTCTAAGGGCTCTAGGACCAATTATTATATTGAAAACTAATAACAATAAATATAAAATATGGTGGAAGCTATATTTGATATTGAACTTTTCTAGTGATCCAATTTAGAAACGATGGAATTTTTAGGTTTTTAGGTTTTAGGTTCATTAGTTGTTGGAAATAAACCTTGATCTATCTGCAATACTACTAGATAAAAATTAAAAGTTCTTCTTTCTCGAGCATTAAAATGTAAAACACGCGCTTAAACTAAGGAAAAAAAGCAGAAGCAGAAGAATACTTTTATAGATAGGTACCTACTTGGTCAAAGACTACGAACCATTTCTTCTTCTTGTATCTCTCTCATATACTTACCAAAATACAAATAAGAGCAGCTTTGATCTGGGACACACTGTATATAGTATATTTATTATGTGGGGTGTGGGTAAAATGGATGGGTGATTTTTGGTAAACAGCTTCGTCTTGAAAGTAGGTATATCTTGAATCAGCTTGTATTCGATTGCATGGAGAAATCGATTTGAGATGTGGAAAATACAATTTTCCATGGTATTGGTAGGATTATATGAAAATTTTCTTATAAATATGCAAATAACTGCTACTTGGATTCTCTTGTGAAGTATTATTGTATTTGGTCATAGATCAACAAGGATTTTGGACTGATTTTGTTACTCTCTTTCTAATGTTTATGGGTATCGAGCTCGCACGCATGTGCAACAAGGCGATCATTCTATTCTTTTTTACTAAAGACTCTAAAGGCCTAACGAGTTTTGAGGGTTTCTATGAAATTTTTGTCTAGAGAATGTTCATCGAAACCCTTGCCCATTCTTTGAAATAGGCTATTTTCCTACATTGTAAGAAAAGTATTGTGATGGTGTAAAATTTTTGTTGTTTGGTTTTCAACAAAGATGTGTACGTATCTCCTGAGTCTATTGAGCATCTTGTGGCGAAACGAATCCTCCTACCTAAAAATGTAATATGACCATTGCTTTTTGTCTCAACACACTGAAAAAAATTAACAGTTGCACGACCTTTTATTCCATGGTATTCGTTTTAGAGTCATGTGGATTTTGAGAGATAAAGTCGTTATTGAATTTGAATCAAAGAAGTAAAAAGGATAATTCCAGAATAATAAACAGATCTATCCTCTATCCCAAAACGGGAGAACTTTTTATACATATTAACTTGATTCATACCCTTTCATGTGAAAACATTGTTAATATAGTCGCGTTGTCACCAAATACATGCTAAGTACAACAGCTATCCTCTGGAAATCATGACGCAAGGATTGAAAGCAAAACCGTGTATCTTTTGTTTACCCATCAGTAGGTATTTGTAGTAGGTACATACTAAGCTGCTGACGGTGGAATAAATAAATAGAGTGCGTGCTTTAACCAAAATTTGCACTTCAATGACAACACACACACACAAGTTGGCAACATTGCAGTGGTGGTAGCTAAAGTTGTTTTATTGATAAACCTGCTCAAGTAGTTACACCTCTATATTCATGAACAACTGTGCCAAAATACAATCAAAATATTCTATTTAGAGTTCAAAATTATTCCACTACATAAAGGAAAATGTAGAGTTCCAGCTGTTTATATCGCCATTAAAATTCACAGAATGGCGATTATTACGACGCGTATAACGGTTTTGTGTTAGTTTTGTTGAGTTAATTCTAGTAGCAATACGAATTTATTTATTTGATTTTTAACTATGTAAATGATAGCGTATTAATTCATGTTTAATGCTAAAGAAATGGCAACAGGACAAGTCTCAATGATTTTCAAATCTAGCAGACAGTCGGTAGATACGGTTCAGCAAAGTATCAGCCTATTAAATCACATGCCCAAACTCATTGTCATGAGGGCAATAGATGTATTTACGTTTAAAAATATCTATACTTCTACATTTAAGCCAGTATTTACTAATATATTCGTAATTCAAGCTTAAATAGTTTGAATTCAATTAAGATTCAACATTCACTTTAGAAGATATTGTAACGTTTAACCCTGTGCTAAACGTTGTGGGGTGAGCTCATTTGCGTAATACTCACAAGTTCGCAGATTGATTCCAATGGTTTATTTTCAACACTCTGTACACGACTTTCTTATGTAGTACAACTGTCACCGCTTGTAACCTTGACAATCCAAACTGTCACTGTCTTTACTGACTGAACTACTATTAACATCTAATTCCACAGACTGACTCAATGAACTGTCTTTATAAGACTGACTTTGACACGTGATCGACACGGCTTTATATATCTGAATCTTGACATGACATTCATCGAGAATGTTCTATGATTATCTAGACGCACATAATAATGTTCTAGAGGTTTTCCAAACTGACATTATTGTGACAAACTGTACCTCACATATAGTTTGTGGAAGGATCGAGAATAGATCTACAAATTATAGAAGTAATTAATGAACTATACAACCAACAACTAGTAAATAAGGAAACAGAACAAATACATACTAAAAGAAATAATATTCGTAAGTACATGACTACCTATCTACGTTACACTATTGTAACGATTGTTCCTTGTAGTCGTGTAGAACTGTATATAAATAATAGTGGGTGGTATTTCAATAATAAATAAATAGAGATGAATTGCTAGGATTGATCAACATTTTTAATCATTTCTCAAAATAAATGAGTTTGTATAAGTTTAGATAAATCAATATTCTATGGCAATAGGCAAAGATACTCACTGATTTAAATATCTAACAGATGTTTTTGATTCTATGTTTCTCTTATCAATGCAATCAAAGTAAATAGCAATTATTGGAAAGATGCGTTTCGTGGTTGTCCCTGACGTTTTTTCACGAACTGTCATCATCAGAGATGCTCTTGGCCATAGCTTCTTTACATAGTATCATCACAGCTTATTGTAAGGTAAGCTGTGGTATCATGATAAACATCCATTTGTCATCTATGAATGTTATTTTCATGTCTGAGATCACCCAAAACACTATATCAACTCATGAAATTACCAAGTAATTGTTATGTGACTTCAATAGATACGAGATTATATCCTAACGTCGCAGCTCAAACGGAAAAATTGCATTTAAATCGTTCAAAACAACGTGCGTTAAAGTAGATTTTATTTTGTTATAAATAGCTACTGTTCTACCCTCCTATTAAACGAATGACCGAAATATACTGTTATTATATAGAAAGCATTGTTTTTTACAGCAATGGCGCCCTAAAAACCTAACCCCATCACCTCCCATCAAATTAAATACCAATTAGTACGACACAAATAACAAGCTTATAATCTACCACGTTTTATTTTTATAAATATTCGAACATACGGCATTTTCTCTTCCCAGCGTAGGCGTCAGATGTAAATTAAAATGAATTATAAATGGCTGATCCATAAAAATAATAGTCCAACTGATTTGCTGTACCTAGCGATGTGAGTGTTAGCGTGCCAAGCGCTAATGGATTCGATAATTTTTTTTCAGTTCACTTCATTCTGGACATTTTCCACCCTCCCAAACACACACACACAACACAGTCGATAGTCGACACGCATAAGTGTTTTTACATTTGAATGATTTTTCCCCAATGCGGTAACAACATTTTTTCCATTTCAGTGTTGAATTCAGAGAGATGTGACTTTGTGACTGACTGTGTGGGATTTTAGAGCTCTCTGAAAATACATGTTGGCTTTTATAGTGAAATGAGTTTTTTCGTTCTCATAAAAGTTCAAAGAAATAATTGATTTTGGTAAATACATCTTACTTTTGTTGTGAACAGTATTGTTACCAAATCGAATGATAAGAACGATATGGAGTGCTTCAAGGAACTGCAACCCCAGTATGAATTCATTGAAAAATTAGGGATTCCTTAAAAAGTAGATATCATATCTCATCGCCTATCGACATATAGCAACAATCCAATGGAATATTGCCTGCACTGTTCCAAGTGTATATTTCTTGATGATTTTTGATAAACCGCTTTGTTTCGAAGATACAGAGATTGAAACAATTTCGAGATGGACCTAACTTATGGCCTGCTTTACATGGGCGATCAACTCAATATTTTTTGCAATGACTAATTTGAAAGATTGTTCTATCTTTGATAAAAATAGATATATTGATTAATGTCAAACAAATTTCTTTAATCGATATTTATTATAATATTATAGCAATGTTAGAATACCTTGAGAGCATTTCCTGTCAATGACGCAAGTATTTAAATAAACTAATCAGAAATAAAGTTCTCCTATCAACATAGCAATTATCACTCTGTACCGAAATATGTAAATATTCATTAATATTATACATCAAGAATTCGGATGCCTTCAGGACAAAATAAACAATTATTAATGTTGTGTTTAAATTATTTGTAATTTGGACTATTTATTTCCAATAAAAAATAAACAGATATATGTAAAAAGTCAGAATTGATTAGGCAATATCGTTTATTCAATTTTCAAAATAGTTTTCTTTGTTCGAAAGAAACAGGTTATTTTTCCTTCAGCTTCTTCTCTCTTGTTAATAGTCGGTTTTTATGGTAATTTCTTTCCGATTAGGTAATAACAAATATTTAAGGATTCACTTCCGGAAAAATATATATTAAATAGCAATAAAATTGTAATATTCCTTAAGGGCTATTATTTTTTGATTGTTATACGCTTCATGGGGCATAATCATGAATGTCTACTGCTTGCAAAGTGAGTAAATAGTAAATATGAAAAGGAAACAAACAAGTTTATGACTTTTTGCGCATTTTATTGCCATACTTGCGAGAGCTGTTTATATATCCGTGAATAAATCTACAGATATTTTTTAGGTCACCCCGACTGAAAACTTTTTTGTGGTTGGTAGCACTTTTATGTTTATATCCAAACAGTGATCTTTGATGTTTTGTCATTAAATTATGAGTGATGCTAGCATTAGTTCCATTTAGTTTCAGTGAAATGAATAATTTGGACTAAAACTTGTTGATATAAATTCTTTTGATGTTTAAATGATTTTTCAAAGAAATATCGATGAGCTTTGTTGCGTTGGTCATCTTGTATTTATTTTTTTAATTCTACTTTATTTGAAAATGTTGACATTTGATTGTTTAATAACTAAATTTAAGCAGCATGAATAGCTTAGTAGTATAAGAATCGTTTGATCAGGTGACCATTCATTTTTTCAAGCAACTAGTTCGAAAGTTTATAGGAGCATATTTTTTTTCCTGTTTTTTTTTCTCAGTTCATTAGTTAGATATTATTTCCTTGTATTCATTGACCTCAAAATGAAATTAATGACAAATATCTTGACCTTCCCAAGTGCCCTATGGGACAAAAAATCTCTAGGCTAGATTTTCCGACTCAACTCAGTAAAGATTTATTTTTTATGAAGTTGCAGTGCAGATATATAGTAACCACCAAGTGCTTCCATTGCTAAAGGATTAAAATCTTGCCGGCATGTATATATATATATATATATATATATATATATATATAACCATCTCAGAGGAAAATCGAAGAAGACACTGATTACAACCTTATCCCTTGTGGAGAGAATCCCCTCACACAAATCCCTATAGCCCGGGAATTTTCACAAAGGGGAAGTCGTCTAATGCGCTGTCTGTCCACTAATCCATATACCTACCGACCCCCAGTTAAAACATAATTAAATTTTATTTGCTACAGTACAAAAAATATAGCCGCACCGAACAAAGAAGAAACATGGTGGAAATGAGACTGTTGAATTTTTATTAAATCTAAAGGAGAGAAAAAAACAAAGAAGAGGTCCTCCCATGTATTTAAATATAAATACAATTATGTATATTTCGATTCATGATACCTATATGAACAGAAAAATTAAATAAAAGTTCAAAAATCAGTTTTGAATTCAAACTGTTGATGCATGGTTTTGAAACAACTATAAACAGAACTTCTTACTTTCTACCTTATTGCGCAGACGCGGTTGACATTTATTTTATTTGTTGTTTTGACAATCTTAAATAGTAAAAAAACAATCCCGGTGCATTAATAATGCACGATACTGTAGAAGTACATTACAATGTTTTGTTACGAAGTTCATAGCAATGTCTTAAGCGGAAAACATTTGCACTTAACCTTCACGAATGTGAAAACTTTTTTTTGCCTTTAAGCAACTTAATTTTCGACAAAATACAGAGATTTTTTTTAGCTTATTGAATTGCTATTTCCATGTGAATTTGAGCTATGAAAACTCATTCTTATTTGAACAAAAACAGAGTTAAGCCAATGTTCACAAATGTAACCTAATCATTCTAAATTTTGTAAACAACAAAGACATTTGTGATACACATATGTTGAATATTGGTATTTTGTAAGCTGGAAATATTATTAGCTGTATTCCATACACTAAGTAGTAACAAGTTTCACTCTATGTCGCTAAATATTATAATATACCCTTGCACTTATGCAAGAGCTGAAAGGTTGATTAGATTTGCAATGGAAAAACTTACTTGAAATTATTATATACGTAGGTATATTACATCGAAAGTGCTCCTCTAAGAGATTTGAGAGAGTTGACAACTAAAGTGAGCCCTATACATATTATATGAATACATTTTGGCATATACCTAAACAGATTGCTGTATCAAAGCTTCATTAATCAGTCTAGAAATTGATAAAGGTACTCGGGCACGTGTCTATTCCAAGAAGCTGTTCGCAGTATTTTTTTCTTCACATTTTTTCCTGCCTCAGGCATATCTAATGAAATGAGCACTTCGTGTCCCTTTCCAGCATACCGTGCCTAATAAATTTTATATTGCATTGGTTTTATACTCTTGAAGAACACTTTCATTATGTATAGGAGACATATATAGGTCACTATATGAGCTCAAGTACAGAGCAGCTGGTTGTTGGATGTTTTTAGTTTGACTACTATCACTAGACCACTACAAAAATTATTTAGGTAGCATTAAGTTCATATATTCGTTAAACCATGCGATATCTCCCAAGCGATAATAACGACGCGATAGAATCTGGCACCCCCCACGTTTTTATCGTTGGACATTATCGCATGCACGTCACCAGAAAATATGAGCATAACGCCCTTCTTCTGTCACTACGTTAAAATCGCCATCCTATGTAAGATCGAAGATATTAATGCAGCTCTCTAGGGGGAGCATGTAGGGCGCTTAAGTCAGGTCCAGTAAGCTAGCAAACGAAAATAAAATTGGCACACATCAATAAAATTAGTTTACTAAATTCAAGCTTATTTAGTGCGCAAAAATATTTTTTTTTGGAAATTGCGGGCAATACCACTAGCTTAATATCAAGTGAGCACACTTAAACAGAATATGATCGAATTTGAAAAAAATCTGCTTTAAATAATTTAGCGCTAATCTAATACACTCAAAAATTATAACTATTTATGAAATTTATAAGCAAGTGTGCTAGCTTAATATTAAGTTAGCACACTTAGAAGAAATATGGAGAAAATCCAAAACTATCCGTTAGAAATAATTAAGTGCTAATTTACTACACAAGAATAACAAATATAACTCTCATTGTAAAGAAATTGTGAGCAAGTTTGTTTGTCATATAGTTATTCTGTTATGTCTTGACAGACACTATACATCGCCTGTGACCTGGGAATTCCATGAATGAAGATGTAGCTAGTGAGAGATAGATGGAGGTATCTCTTCTCATAAGGTTGCGTAAACAACATTTTATTTGTCACACTTACCGATATTATATATAAGAAAATATATAACATTTAAAATAAATGTATAAGTAGCATCATAGAAATAGTTCAACAAGGACACTTATAAGATATAAAATTTAGTGATATCAATGGTAATATTATATCTCTACAATTTATTTAAATTATCCTTATTGTCAGATCTGAAACTTTCTCTAACCTTCTAATGAAAGTAAGTGTGGCAGGTATAGTCCAATTTACTGATGTTGCTAAACTTCTAAAAGGTTATCTAGGTTAATTGAAATTTCCAAACAGCGGTTGACAGCTCAGAAATCATAATTTTTCTTCGGATGGAATAATCGGAACAATTGGCTTTCAAATTTTATTATTTTATTTATAAGGTTTTTTTTATTGCTAAATTAATAATATAGGGGGTCAATACAATCCATAATAAGATCGCTTGTGTGTATTAAAGGTTTTTGCTAAATACTTATAGATATTTAAATAAAAATCAAATATGTATTGCCAGATGAGCGGAGAATGGCAGTCATATATGAGGATATAACAAGAGGTGGGAAACCAGCACTGAATTTGATTTTCGAGGAAGTTTCTTCTGTTTGTTATTATCATATTCAATAAACTGGATAAATTTGTTAATTATTTAAATACAATATGAATTTTCACAACCAACATAAAATAATTAAGCATAAGAAATCTTATCCAATTATCAACTGTAAAGTACATAGATATATGTATATAAAAAGAGCTAGAAACTCAGGTTCTATCTATATGAATCTCTAGAAATTACACTTTAAAGACTTTTATCTTTCTAAACAGTAATAACCACGAACCGCAAAAAAATCTTTCTTTAATTTTGCTGTCCCAGAATTTCGATTTTTGAGAAAAATTCACCCCTCCATCCCCTTCAGGGTCATTTTTGGACTGAAGCAGATTTCGGATTTGAGTCTCCTCTTTCAAATAAATCAAAAATCATCTAAATCGGAGTAAGTTTACTATATACAGCGCGTTCACAAATCAAATTAAAAGAAAAATATTTAAAGTTAATAAAGAATTCTATAAAGATATTCATCATAATTTGGATTTATTGCCATTTAAGTATATTTACATAAAAACCAATAAGCTCTTACATACTGCTACGATAATAACGACATAGTAGAACTGGGACGCCACTTTGCCTATGCCTGAAAATGTCCTGGGAAACCTCTATATATATGTCGGTCAACTAAATTTCATTCTGGCTAACCACGTTTAAGTAGAAAAATTAGAATATCTTAGCCTTCTTCCCATGTAGACACAGCTGCACGTTCTCCCACACACCTCCAAGCGCTAAAAGCTCCCCAAAGCCCATATTAACCCGAAGACTTCTCATGTATTATTCGTTAGCGCGCCTCTTAAATGTGCACAGGGAGGCGCGCGTCGGGCGAATGGAAGCAGCTCAAACTCAGCACTCTCTCTTAAAAGCACCCACCCACACAATTTGTGTGATTATGGGCGAACCTTAATTGCAGATATATTTAGTTTTAAGTTTTGCAGATCTACAAGCGCTGCTCGAGTGGCCACCACCCTGCCTCCAGCTGCTACCATACTTACAGGTCAATTAATTATTCACAAAGGCAGTATATAAGGCATGTTCATGATGATGATGTGCTTGCTGCTCCCCGAGAAACAGCAATTTGACTTTTGCTGTGAAAGGTAGTAGCATCAGATGATTGCTATGAAGATGGGATGGGCTATGGAGGTGATAGTGGAGACGATGGAAGTAAATATTTTATTTAATATGCTCAAGCAGGTGGTGGTGCTGCTGCTACTTTTGGTTCTAGTATTTGACAGTCAAAGTCTTAATTGTTTAAGTTGCTTTAGGTTATGTTTGGTATGAATAAAAAAGGGTTTGTGATAAAGACCGCGCGATCAAAGTAGAAACTTCTCGATTAAATTGATATTTTCGATAATGAATCTAATGGGATATCCAGAACCATTGCAGACAGCCATTTTATAAAGAAATATAAGCCGATAGACAGTATTCTGTTGATTTGAGAAGTAGAAGCCAACGTGGCAAATGCTGGATTTGACAGGTAATTGTTTTCTGTATTTATTTGTAGTTTTTTTTGTCGGTTTTCTGTTCCTTTTATATAGCTAAATTAGCTTTGTTTTTTTAATTAAGTTACATAATTCCTTTTTGGTAGATAATCGTGATTCTTTGCTATTAATATCAGTTTGATTATCGTTTCTTTCCACGCTGTTTTATTATTAGAAACAATGTAATAATTTTGTAAGAAATCAGATCAGGTGATATTCAATTTGTTCGCCACTAAACCATAGTCTTAAAAACACATAAAAGTTAGAAGAAACGTCTGAAAAATAGAAATATAGCTAAATATTCCGCCATAGAAATTGTGGCCAGGACAGAGTCAGTCTAATCCAGAATAAAAGAATAGAAGAGAAAGAGTGAGAGAGAGAGAGGAAAGTCCTGATTAAGGCGAAAAGTGCACTGGAAACAATAATACAAGCTGAAGGGAGTTGTGCATAAAACACGTAAAACAATTAGAGGCAGCTACTTCCACCACTATGAAGGAGCATTATGGAAATCTCAGCAACAAGAAGCAGTTTAGTGGAAACGCGACTCATAGTCGTGGAATAAGAGGTTTACTGTAAGTGTGGGGGAGAATGGGGCAAAACTTGAGAAATACATTTCACACAATGAAAACTTGAAGATTGAGTATGGGCAAATCATCTGCTATACTGTCACGTTATAGCGATTAGAACGGAGTATTGCTTCAGGTAATTTCACATCATTGTTATTTTCCTATGACGGGTCAGCAAGTGTAATTCCCAGAGCGCCTATTTTTTATTAAAATTTTCATATTTATAATGCAATTTCAGACAAGAAAAACATAAATCTCTTTATCACTATTTCCTCAGTTCCCTGTAAAGCATATCCACGGCAATCTTTGGATTTCCAGGTTTGTACCAAATGATCTTTTATTTTAAAATTCAGTCGAATAATGACTCAGACCGCTTATGAGCGACCCGACACATCAAAGACCAAATGACTACTGCAGACTGCAGAAATGGAAATACTTAGAAGAATTGCTGGGAAAACGCTGCTGGATACAGAACGAAGCAAGAATGTAAGAAGAACATGCAACAACTGGATATTCGACAGAAAGGTTGAATAGAATCAAGACATTGACGACTGAGGAAATAATGCAGACATCTTGAGATCAGATTAAGAGTTGTGACGAAGAAGAAACAGGCAATTTATGCCTAATTTGAAGAAAGAAGTACCTAAAAGTGTCTATCTATCTTATCTTGGATATACTGTAAATTAGCTGGAACCTTTCATTACTCAAATATAAAATGATATGACTCACCGGCTGCTCCTTCTTGTATATACCGTTACAGAATTTGCCACATGATGGTCGCAATGTCGTAGTCAAAAGAAATATATTCATATATTGTCCATTTGGATAGAAAAACAAGGATCACAACAACTGAAAACATATATAAAAATGTATATATGAGTTAGAGAAAGACGCATTCAGGGTGGTGTTTGTCAGACCAAATGAAAAATTGCTGAAAATAGAAGAGTGGACAGGATAAAAAGATCACATATACCTTTTTAGCTGGATCGTTTTTTCATTATTTTGTACAGTTACATGGCTGCACTCGGCCTTATAAGTGACAGCATAAAAGCGTCGAATTCTTTCTACGATTTGTTATTCTGCTTCCAGCAAATGTCTCATGTGTTTGTATGGGCTTTCAACGTGGTGCTCCAGCTCCAGTTGACAGACAAGCTATTAAATTATTGATATTCTTCAAACGTAAAACTATATTGGTTTTGAATGATTCTAATTTGATATTGAGAGAATTCAGTCTCTGGCCACAAAGGCAAAGAGTGGTAGTTTGTCATTGCTTTCCGGAACCAAACCAGAGAGATCTCATGAATGGCATTCTGGTTGGCTTATCACTTCACCATGATAATCACTGGTCATGATCATCCATAGATACGATGAAAACCGAAATATTTGTAAGATAAAAAATGAAATGTTTTTCAATAAAATCAGTAGACTACTAAGCGGATGGGCTTGTAATCAATATTTTTTGTGAATAGAAAAATGAACGCCTTAGAGAACGGAGTACCCTGTATCTTCGAAAGTAATTAGCGTAAAATATTGGAGAAAATTGACTGAAAGTTAATAGGTAAACCTATGCGAGAATCATAATACGGAACCCTTTTCAAACTAGTCCAACTCGCAATTGACCAATTTTGTAAATTATTTATATTAATCTCCACTGAAAAAGCCATAGTGTCACGAATCTATCTGTCCACTTGTCCACTGCAACATAATTTAAGAAGCGAGTGAAAATAGGTCGAAATATTCGGGTTAATAGAAATATAAATATGGTCTATTTAAAGTTATGCATTTCTTTCATAAAAGTGGGACCTTTGAGACAAGTACAAATAAAACTGAATAAGTCAGGACATTATAGAAGAAACAATGAGTTATAAATATCATTGAAAATATTTTTCAGTCAAGTTTCACAAAATTTTGATTAGGATATTTAAGCATATTTTATTGTCTAGTTATAAAGAGGTTATATTGCTGAATTGAAAGAAGATGCTCGACTGGGCATTGAACTGTTAAGATGATAATAGAAGTCCAAAACTTTACTGATATCATATAATCGAAAGGAGACTAGCAAACCCATAATCGTAAATATCTCGTTTGATTGTCTTATTCGATTTTTCAAATCAAAACTCTCCATTTCCCATAAGGATTTCTTTGTTTCTCCCAATACCATCATTCGTATCACTATAAAATGGCACAATAGAAGGAGCTTCCGAATTGAGCACGGCTTTTTAGCAGCTCCATGAGCAAAAACGACAAATCTATGGCACCCTATGGGATGGGGGAGGAGGTCAGCTGGCTGCTTCTGCTCCCGACACTCACACACACACATAACAGTCTACTCTCTGCATTAGCATACAAATGGTTGTTGTTGAAACGATCGTATATCAATATACTTTACCCTCATATATATATATACCCTATATAATAACCGACCCATAGGTAGGAGGTAGAGCCTCGGAAAAATATCACAGAGGAGAGTCTGTATAGGTATATAGAGTATTTCGAACTTTATCACCTAATTCAGAGGCATAATTCCCGCAGGATTTTGTGCAGAGTAAGTATAGAGAGTTGTTGCACATGGATATTATGGACATTGTCGAAACAGCCACAGCTCGGATTACATTTTGTACATTATTTTCCATACACGGTGCCCCATCCATGTCCCATGAGGCTATAGTTGTTTATTCATGCTCTTCTTTTTTGTTTAATTATTATATTAAAGTGTACTTTGGAAAAGCGGCTACTATGTGAAATTTGTTAAGACATTTCTTAACAATAGTATAGGATCATAGGATCCGCAGTTTATATCAATAATCTATGAGAAACTATAAATTATAAAACTGCTACCTTTTAATGAAGTTAGCAGTGAAGCATATCAGAAACGCTATCAAATGACCTCAGCGACAAAGTTAACTATAATTAATTTTGCGCTGAAGCAGTGCTGCCAATCTAAGTGCAATATGATCAAGATAATTAATTTTCTAATTGTATGATACCGTCGGGTCAAAGGACCCGAGTGTTCCTTCATTTTGAAAAAGACAAGTGCCTACCTACTTTGATTTGTAATTGGGACTTGCTTAGTGAAGCGAAATGTGAAGCCGGCTATACATAAGCAATATTTCTGGCAAACAGACTAAAATATGATGAACGGAACTTTCTGATTTAAATCATTTTTCGACAATGACTTCAATATTTATTTTTTCAGATTATATTATTACTATGAAAAGTAATCTCTGATGCAACATAATACATTTCGATGAGATATACTAATTAAATATTAAACGGTTGAGATATATTTTAAACTGTTGGCAGAACTTAAATGCATCTCAAAATAGAATCGAACGTTATATCAGACAAAAAGTAACTTGTCTCAATCCACAAGCAAGTATATCAATAAATTATGTTATGTTACATATCATTTCACACATTATTCAACAACTTGATAAACATTTAAATAGGTTCAAAGAACACATAGTTACGAATTTTGCATTTTGCATGTATGTAGATTTCATATGGGGAAACGGACCTATTGGGATCAACAGACCTCAAAATTTCTAATCATGTCAGTGTTGTCAATTGATTGATATAATCAGCAATAAGCCCTATATACCTACTATATTCTTTAAACAAAACTACTATAAGTGCAAAATTTCGTTCAAAGATAATGATTTTTGACCGTCGAACCGAAGGTATAAAATTCTGTATTTTTTTTTGTTTGTTCTCTGGTTGTATATAGTAAAGCTACTCCGATTTTGATGATTTTTGATTCATTTGAAAGAGGAGACTTGAGATATGGCCCCTTATTCGTAAAAACTTAAATCCGAAATGTCCTTCCCTCCGAAAACCGCCTCCGAAGGGGGTGATGTGGGCAAATTTTCTCGAAAATCCAAAAGTTCGAAATGCCAGAATAAAGGATAGGACAATTTCCGGAAACGACTAAATTGAACGTTTTTTTCAAAAGAGTTACGGTTTTCGTGTTACATTCATGCTAAAATCTCACATATATCTATTTTCGCTATGTGGAAGGGGCGATTTCTTTCGAAAACTGAAAATCTCTGGGTACAACATGAAAGACAATAATAATAATAATAATAATATTTGCAACAACATTTATAATGAACATTTTTTCCTTAGTGTGCGGTGGTAACATGCTTAAATCTAAAATACTTATGCGTATATCCGTAGCGATGTTCTGAGATCTCAACATAATAACAAGTACAAGTAAAGAAAATACGTGAATATAATAGGATATGTACTATCTTCTTTGGTATTAGTGAACGTTCATCGATTTTCGTGACTAATGTTACACTCAAAGGTGTGAAATCAATATTTTTTACAAAAAAACTGGACTGACGTTATCAGTTGGTGCACTGAAAAATACAAAATAATATTGATTCTATTGGTGCTAATATTGTCAAGTTGATTACATATGAAATTATTGACATAATTTAAAGCATCATTAGTCGATTTACTTTTTATAAATCGACATTGCCTCCCATTCATCATTCCCTCTCCCTCTAGAAAATCATTAAATCTCTTTTTCTGATATCATAGCTAAATTTGCTAATAATGCTACTGATCTATAATTATTTGTTGATTTATAATCACCAAATTTACATATTGATACAACCTCCGCTCTCTTTTAAAATGATTAGGCCAAATACCAGAACACATACATTTATTATAAATTATTTTATTTTTCATTGACACAATAATATTCCTTATTTTCGCTACGTTTGTCTCCGAGTTCATATTTCACCATTTCTATTTTCAATCCAACAATAGTAAACAGGATTATAGGCAAAATTATGTTTTAATATTATCTCCATTATGTCAATTTAGTTGTGAAATTATTGTGTTCAATGAATTAGGGCTGCAACAATTCCAATGCTAGATACTCAAAAATGTTCATAATAATCCATAATAGTAATAATAATGGTATTCCAAAGCTTAATCGAATCAATGCACCAGTCCCCATCCATTTAACATGGAATACAATTTTTGATTATAATAAACTCCCAACCAATAGTCGTATTAGAAAAACTTAATCCATTAAAGCAACAATAAAATTTTACATTTATATGTTTGTGTATATATGTATATGTAATATAAATAATTAACAAATCCGTATTGTCCTATTTGGTGCAATTTTCGATAATTAATTACTCTCTTTTATTGATGTATTTCCAATTAATGTTACGTTTTGACGGACTCTACGGTCCAATCCTAAAAACAACACAATATGCATCCCCATTCGACTATAAATAATATAAATTTTAAACAAACACACACATACAAAATGGAACGTTGTACAAATAGATCCACACAAATATATAGATATTTATACAAAATTATTGTGTGAGTTTGTATTGTTTCTTTTTTCCAAAAAATACAACGCGATGAATAGAACAAAAGGCCACCATTATTATGGTGTTTTCATTTTGGATAATTGTTTATCCAAGCTTTCGAGAATTTAAATTTACCTCATCATGTCATAATAAGAAATATTTTGGTATTAAAATTTCAGTCGTGAATTTAGAATAAATTATTCACAAATATGAAAGATCTCACAACAACATTCTTTTTTGTATGAATAAGATGTTGTAACCATTTTTAATTTGCCCTGACGAAGAAAGTGAATATTTCAGAGACATTGACTTAATTCTCTTGTATAGACCGACATTACAGCAAAATTATTTCTATTATAAAAAAGTTCTTTTAAGGTTTACCGCAATCAAATCAATGTTTTCGTATGTATAGAAAATGTAGTGAGTAACTACTTTTGACCGACGAACCCAAACGGAGGAGGTATACAAATCGACTGTATGTCTGCATATTTACTAGTAACTAAGCTCTCAACACATATTTTCTTTTTTAAGGCATAATAAAATCTTCAAAATGAATAAGTTTTGACTTTTACTTATGAACAATTCATTAACGTATTCAAACGCCCCTAACCATAGCAGTGCAAACTGAGTAGAATCAAAAATAAATATATAGAGGTTGTAACCTAGATTAAGATGTAATTAGGTGCTGAATATTATAATAAATTAATTAAACACACATGTATTTAAAAAAAGCTACTGTTTTACTAGCCTTATATTAAGATAGCACAGCAATCTTTCCAAATCAGCTTATTTGAAAAAAAATATCTTGTAGGGTCCGTTAAGTGCTAATTAAGTGTTGTATTTAAAAATGTATTGCACTGATAGGGATTTAAAATAAACAACTTGTTTGTTAGCCTTAGATTGAGATAGCACAGCAATCCTTCAAAATCAGCTTATTTGAAAAAAAAACAATCTTGTAGGATATATTAAGTGCTAATGAAGTACTGTTTGTATTTCAAAATTTATTGCACTTATAGGGATTTAAAATAAACGACTGGTTTGTTAGCCTTAGATTACGATAGCACAGCAATTCTTCAAAATCAGCTTATTTTCAAAAGCTATCTTGTAGGGTACATTAATTGCTAATTAGGTGTTGTATTTCAAAATAATTAAATACACTGATACTTAAATGACTACTTTGCTACATTTAACTTAAGTTAGCACAGCAACCTTTGAAAATCAGCTTTTAGCAAAAATCTTTAATAATTCTTGCAGGACACATTAAGTGCTGTATTTCAGAAGTAATTACACTCATATTTAAAATAAACAACTGCTTCGCTAGCTCTAGATAAAGACGACAGCCCAACCTTTGAAAATCATCTTTTTTGAATAGATATTTGTCAATGCTTGTAGGACAGATTCAGTGCGAATTATGTACTGTAGTTTGAAATTAATTACACTTATATTTAAAATAAACGATTATTTTACTAGCTCTAAATAAAATGAGCATTCTAACGTTTGAAAATAATCTTTTTGGATAGATGTTTTTCAATGCTTGTAGGGCAGATTAAGCGCTAATAAAGTGCTGTATTCCAAAATTAATTTCGCTTATATTCAGAATAAACGATTGCTTTGTTAGTTTAAGATCAAGTTAGTACAACAACCTTTAAAAATCAGCCTTTTTGATAAAATAATCGTTGAATCCTGTAGGGCCAATTAAGTGCTGTATCTCAAAATTAATTACAATTATTTGTAAATTTCAAGTCAGCATAGCAAACTTTCAAAATTATCCTTTTTAAAAAAGCCTTCATTATTTCTGGTAGGGCACATTAAGTGCTAATTGAGTGCCTAATTTCAGAAGTAATAACATTTAGATTTAGAATAAATAACTGCTATTCTAGTTCTAGATAATAGTTACCACCACAACCTTTAGAAACCTCTATGAACATATGTTCTTCAATGTTTGTAGGATAGATTAAGTGCTAATTGATTGATGGAATACAAACTTAATTACACTTATATATAAAATGAACGACTGCGTTGCTAAAGATAAAGTAAGCAACCCAATCTTTGAAAATTCTTCTTTGAACATATGTTTTCCAATATTTGTAGGACAGATTAAGTGCTAATTAAGTCTGTTTTTCAAAATTAATTGCAAAACGATTGATTTGCTAGCTTTAGATTAATTTAGCATAACAACCCTTGGAAATCATATTTTTGTAACAAAGCATGTCAAAACAGCCGAGCAAATCTTCATATAGCAAACTAATGAATGCTCTCTGTATGTTCAAGTTTACAAATGTCATAATCTAAGTATATATATCTGTATATAAAAGATTAACATACCGGTGCGGTGTTGGGTAGTTTCTGGCTCTATCTTTATCTCTCTCTCTCTCTCGTGCATGTTTGGCTTTAGGATCTCGCTAATCTCAAGTATTATACTAAGCAGTAGCATCTTGTTTGATTTCAGTGTTAGGAGTTGGAACTTGTGTGTGTGTATATGTGTTTGTGGTCATACAGGAGGATCTTATACTGTTTGCGGGCTTGCTTACTTTGGGATGATCCTACCATCCTATGCCTTATACATATTCATCTGCAGAGACATAAGTTGAAGACGCACTACTTTGTTGTATGTGAAAGGGTAATATAGAATTGAATCATAACCTTGTGTGCCCTTACAAGCAGACTGTAGAATATTTTTTCGTCTATTCACAACATACGTGTAGTTTGATAAAGAACGATTGATGAATGAGGTATTTTTTTACTTCAATTTGTTTTTGATGACTATTGAATATAGAAATAATTTAACAAATTATACAGTAGTGAATGAGGAAACGTTGAAGCCTATTTTCGTTGATTTCCATAGAATACATTTATACCGGATGATTCACTAAAAAATATATATTTCCCGATTATCAATTTGTTCCAACCTCGGTCGTTGACTGTTTGCAACTAATCTGTCATCTAGTTTTTGAATAGGAAAACAAAAATTAAGCGTATCTTTAGCTTAGCTGGCCGGCTACATCTGATAGTTGTTTGTAACCCTCAAGGATCGATAGGTAAAACAGAGCATGAGGCATGATGAGTTCATTCAGATGAGAGTTAAAATGAGCGATTAAACGTTATGATAAAAGAATGAGATAATTAATTTATGACTTACTTAGTGGTGCTATGTAGTTTCAGCTGAATTAAGTAGAGTAGAATAGAAAAAATAGAATAGAATAGAATAGAATAGAATAGAATAGAATAGAATAGAATAGAATAGAATAGAATAGAATAGAATAGAATAGAATAGAATAGAATAGAATAGAATAGAATAGAATAGAATAGAATAGAATAGAATAGAATAGAATAGAATAGAATAGAATAGAATAGAATAGAATAGAATAGAATAGAATAGAATAGAATAGAATAGAATAGAATAGAATAGAATAGAATAGAATAGAATAGAATAGAATAGAATAGAATAGAATAGAATAGAATAGAATAGAATAGAATAGAATAGAATAGAATAGAATAGAATAGAATAGAATAGAATAGAATAGAATAGAATAGAATAGAATAGAATAGAATAGAATAGAATAGAATAGAATAGAATAGAATAGAATAGAATAGAATAGAATAGAATAGAATAGAATAGAATAGAATAGAATAGAATAGAATAGAATAGAATAGAATAGAATAGAATAGAATAGAATAGAATAGAATAGAATAGAATAGAATAGAATAGAATAGAATAGAATAGAATAGAATAGAATAGAATAGAATAGAATAGAATAGAATAGAATAGAATAGAATAGAATAGAATAGAATAGAATAGAATAGAATAGAATAGAATAGAATAGAATAGAATAGAATAGAATAGAATAGAATAGAATAGAATAGAATAGAATAGAATAGAATAGAATAGAATAGAATAGAATAGAATAGAATAGAATAGAATAGAATAGAATAGAATAGAATAGAATAGAATAGAATAGAATAGAATAGAATAGAATAGAATAGAATAGAATAGAATAGAATAGAATAGAATAGAATAGAATAGAATAGAATAGAATAGAATAGAATAGAATAGAATAGAATAGAATAGAATAGAATAGAATAGAATAGAATAGAATAGAATAGAATAGAATAGAATAGAATAGAATAGAATAGAATAGAATAGAATAGAATAGAATAGAATAGAATAGAATAGAATAGAATAGAATAGAATAGAATAGAATAGAATAGAATAGAATAGAATAGAATAGAATAGAATAGAATAGAATAGAATAGAATAGAATAGAATAGAATAGAATAGAATAGAATAGAATAGAATAGAATAGAATAGAATAGAATAGAATAGAATAGAATAGAATAGAATAGAATAGAATAGAATAGAATAGAATAGAATAGAATAGAATAGAATAGAATAGAATAGAATAGAATAGAATAGAATAGAATAGAATAGAATAGAATAGAATAGAATAGAATAGAATAGAATAGAATAGAATAGAATAGAATAGAATAGAATAGAATAGAATAGAATAGAATAGAATAGAATAGAATAGAATAGAATAGAATAGAATAGAATAGAATAGAATAGAATAGAATAGAATAGAATAGAATAGAATAGAATAGAATAGAATAGAATAGAATAGAATAGAATAGAATAGAATAGAATAGAATAGAATAGAATAGAATAGAATAGAATAGAATAGAATAGAATAGAATAGAATAGAATAGAATAGAATAGAATAGAATAGAATAGAATAGAATAGAATAGAATAGAATAGAATAGAATAGAATAGAATAGAATAGAATAGAATAGAATAGAATAGAATAGAATAGAATAGAATAGAATAGAATAGAATAGAATAGAATAGAATAGAATAGAATAGAATAGAATAGAATAGAATAGAATAGAATAGAATAGAATAGAATAGAATAGAATAGAATAGAATAGAATAGAATAGAATAGAATAGAATAGAATAGAATAGAATAGAATAGAATAGAATAGAATAGAATAGAATAGAATAGAATAGAATAGAATAGAATAGAATAGAATAGAATAGAATAGAATAGAATAGAATAGAATAGAATAGAATAGAATAGAATAGAATAGAATAGAATAGAATAGAATAGAATAGAATAGAATAGAATAGAATAGAATAGAATAGAATAGAATAGAATAGAATAGAATAGAATAGAATAGAATAGAATAGAATAGAATAGAATAGAATAGAATAGAATAGAATAGAATAGAATAGAATAGAATAGAATAGAATAGAATAGAATAGAATAGAATAGAATAGAATAGAATAGAATAGAATAGAATAGAATAGAATAGAATAGAATAGAATAGAATAGAATAGAATAGAATAGAATAGAATAGAATAGAATAGAATAGAATAGAATAGAATAGAATAGAATAGAATAGAATAGAATAGAATAGAATAGAATAGAATAGAATAGAATAGAATAGAATAGAATAGAATAGAATAGAATAGAATAGAATAGAATAGAATAGAATAGAATAGAATAGAATAGAATAGAATAGAATAGAATAGAATAGAATAGAATAGAATAGAATAGAATAGAATAGAATAGAATAGAATAGAATAGAATAGAATAGAATAGAATAGAATAGAATAGAATAGAATAGAATAGAATAGAATAGAATAGAATAGAATAGAATAGAATAGAATAGAATAGAATAGAATAGAATAGAATAGAATAGAATAGAATAGAATAGAATAGAATAGAATAGAATAGAATAGAATAGAATAGAATAGAATAGAATAGAATAGAATAGAATAGAATAGAATAGAATAGAATAGAATAGAATAGAATAGAATAGAATAGAATAGAATAGAATAGAATAGAATAGAAAAAGCTATATTTCAAAAGTTCATGAGAAAAGAGTCTTTGTTTTTGAATAAGATGCGTTTTAATCAGTGATTTTATATTCATAGTCAACGTTATGAATTAATCAAAAGTCTAACTAATTATTCGATTAGCTTCTCACCGCGTTTTCAAGATAAAACCTTTTCAATCTTCATGTTTTATCAATCCCTTATCCACCCGAACCTTCTCACTACTACCCTTCTAAAATCTTTTAGTTTGTGTGAAACCTACCACCTACATATAAGATTTATGGGCGTCCCGAGCCTGTGTCACCGGATAAGGTGGGTCGGGAAAACTCAAGAGCCCTCTACCCTCTATCTACGAACCTACTACTACGACTACTACACAACTGCCCATTCAAAACGGAAAAGGGTGCTGTGCGCTACTTCGGTACTGGGGTTCAGGAAGGGATGTAGGGCTGTGTAAGGGTAGGTAAGGTGAGGTGGGTAGTAGTCGAGAACACGGAAGCTTCGGAGCTTTGTTTCCGACAATTTAATGGTGAGTTATGAAAGGGTCTCTCCTCGATAAATTCGAGCGCGTTCGGCGCGCGTAAAATTTTACGCCTGCCCATAAAGGCTCCAATCGAGAAGGGCATACACAGGAATTAACCTCATAAAAGCAGTAGAAGCAGCAGCAATGCCAAAAGTGAAAGGTGTTGAGAAATTTGTGCTGAATTGTTTCTGGTAAAATTCAATTTTCTGGGAGGAAGGTGTCCTTAAGAGTGTTTATCTGTATCTAAGAGATTTTGCAAAAATATGTATACAAGATGCAGTAAAAAGAGAAGTGATATTGTACAATATATTATCGAACAATACAAAGAGAACTCATTCGAAGTAAGTTATGGAAATTAATATCATGTCTTTACTTGAGTCAGCTGTAAATTGAATGTCATATATGTCAATCGGCTTTCTTCTGCTTTTTTGGTACAATTTTCCAAAGACGTCAGTTCTATTATGGCGACTTGTTTGAGGTTATACTTGTGGGACGGTAAACATTCGAATTCGACAAAAGTGTTCAAATTCAAATAATGAATGAATCAGATTTCTAACTAAACCAGGTGTGATGGACTCTGTAAGAAGTGCTACTATAAATCTAATTGCCTGATAAATCGAAAACAAAAAATACGATAAATTTATGAAATGTAGAGAACAGAAGAGAACAATATCCTTCTTGGAAAATATATTATTAGCTCAAGTATAAGCCACCGAAAATGATTAACAAGATGATTGACAAGATTTTGTTCAAATTCTGATGACAATAATACGGAATGAAATGAATGGACCTGATTGGAAGAATGTGAGTGCCGTAGTTATTTTTAAAAGATACCTATCTATTTTTAGGTAAATTTCTTATAGAAACGTACCTATTGCGATCGTTCACACTTTTGAATTTCGAAAAGAAAAAATTTCAACGGCATGTTTTTATATGTCTATAAGTTAGTCCAAAAAAACATGTGGTTCAAAAGTTTATATATATATATATATATATATATATATATATATATATATATATATATATATATATATATATATATAATCTATTTTATCAAATATATATATATGTATATATGGGATATTACGAAATAGAGGTCGCAGTTTAGGAGGTATCAAGTTCAAATTTGCTACAAAAATCAATCTCTCAAATATCTCGGCCGAGATCGTTATTGGGCAATATCGGGTAAGTAGTTTCAAAATGACGACCGTTCAAACATTTAAAAAAATATCATCAAAAATAATTTTTATTAATAAGAAATAGGCGAAAAAAAAAAATCAGCCTTGAAGTGGAACGCGAACCCGGGTCTGCTTTATATTTACCAGCCAAAACAAAAATCATAGCAAAAACCTCTTACCGCAAGGCTATGATACATACGGCAATACATTACATATATATACTTATTGGTATTGGTATACCAATGAAAAGTTGTTCAAATTTCAAATCAATGAATTAAATCTTTCCGCTGGCTACAGGCCATCAGGATTTTTTTAATTTTAGTCGTTTTTTATTCTGCCTCACCCTTTATTTACAATTTCATACCAATTAAATAATAAAGTACGCCAGGATGAATATTATGAACATAAAACCTGTTATACAGAACCTTCAAAACTTTGATAATATGCCCGTATTTACTTCGTCAATAAAGAATGTAAAAGGAACCATAATTTTCCGTTTGCACAGCTGGGGTACATTTTAATATTTCTTCGTATAGTAGCGTATAAATTAAATACAAAATAGATTGAGAGCTGAAAGAAAGAACCCTCTAACCTTAACATGTTGAATTTTGTTCTATTTATTTTAGGACAGTTTTACAGAGCTACCTAATAGATTCTTTGTTGAAATCTGTTGCCTCTTGTCATATTTGTAGGTTATGCTTGATATTTGGTTAGTAGGTTAGCTGTTGCAGAAACAATCAGTTTTGGAACATTTCTGGAACTTAATGCAACTATGGCTACTTGAATGTGGGAACTTTAACCATATTAAACTCATAAATTCATTTAATTATGAACTTCTTCATCTCTCTCAGAATGATGATGTATTTGTGATGCGCCTCATTTCACAAATATATGTAACAGAGTTTGTTGAGATACTTTTTTGGGTAGACTTTCACGAGGTGGTTTGCCACGTATTTCGCACGAAGTGGCTACCAATTTGTAACTTCGAGAAAATGCTCACAATATGCCGGAATCGAAGCGAGATCTTATGTCTGGAGCTACAGTGAGCAATTTGGAGCTAAGCAACGGAAATTTATAGACTTACCGCATTGACAGCTGTCATGTCCTTGGGAGCCGCTTCAGATTCTGCTATGCTGTCATTCTGAAACAAGATGATACTAATATAAAAATATGCAGATGTCAAGGATCAATATTTTAAATATTATTATTTTCGTCCACAAAACAAAACAATGAAATTTTGACATATAAAATCTAGGAGAGGGAATATCTAGTTATTGCGAACAACACAGATTTTGAGTTGAATGCTAGCAACCTTGAAGAAATAAACTTTCTAGGAAGATGCGTGTACAATATGTTACAAAGCTCCTGGAATATATCATGATCTTATTGTTTCGTCGCATCCTACGCTACTTCAGAATAAAACATGGATTTGATTTTACATATTTATGCATGTGCATGTGAGTCTGTATGACCTAGACGTTTATTCATCTATTTTAATCGTTATAAAAATAAAATTATAAAAAGGTACACGTGTCTATTAATACAGGGTGATTCCGAATTGAGGTAAAAAAATTAAATGGTACGCCCTTCAGGAGATTTGATGAAGAAAAGCTCATACTAATGCTAGGGAGCTTTATACCTTCGTCAAAGTTTAGTGCGCTTGCACAATAATTGTGTTTTACATTGAGACGCATAGACGATAAGTACAAAAGTTAATGTGATAAGTGGCTGCCGCGTTTGCGCAATAGGATGAGTATTGTTTTCCATCACCTACAAGACCATTCCTGAGTTATTGTGGCGTTATCAATTACATAGGTACATATTTTTTCTGAGACGTTATGAAATTTAAATTTTCTTTGCACTTTCAACACCTTTTATTTCCAGATCCAAGGTAGGTACTTTACCATCAGCTATTATAACAACGTTTCGTCAAAACATTTAATTTTTTTAACCTCAATTTGATATCATCCTGTATACAGTTGATGATATTATCTATAGCTGAATCGATTCTCAGTCATGGTAGCGTCTGCCAAGATACCGAGACTGAAGCATACAGACGAGTTCACATATATAATAATATGAAGTGTGGAGAAAATGCACTTCGTCGTATTTCTCGTATAACCTGTTGAGTTTTGTTCTGGAAGCTATTTATCACATGCCAGAGAAGCTCTGAAGAAAGATTTACGATCGCAACATATTGGCAAAGAGTTTAGTAAGTAATATTATAAAGTGGAAAGATTAATTTTGTTGCATTTTTTTTTCTCGTATTTGTTTTCAACAACAATTTATTGTCTGGTGCAGAAGACTTTATATAGAGATTTTACAGTGTCAAATGAGTCTTACAATTAGATTGATAAGATAAGTATAAGAAGGAGGTTTTTTGACGAAACATTCTAAACAAAATGAATCATTTCATTTCTTTCACATATGACGTATTTTAAAATTAATAACTATTCGTAGTACATTATGGGATCATACGACGATTTCATAGCATAAATAAGTTGTTGAAGGTTTATAAGGAGATGGAATATTTCTTTGATATTTTTTTATTAATTATGATTATATTCATTCCTGCAGAGCAGCATTTATTTGACCAAGAAAGCCGAGACATTATCACGTTTACTATATCAGAACACAAAAATGAATCAGTTTCACTTATATTTGTTTATTGCAAATACTGAAATTGTAACCAATGATACTGTTTATAAATAATACAAAAATATATTTCAATAGTCCCAAAGAAATGTCTTTTACATAAAATAAAACTAACAAATAATACGTTCTTCTTAAGGCCCAGTACTCTAACTTAGACTCAAAATGGGACTCCTATATGGGCCAATAACAGTCACTGAAACAGATGTTACCGGTGCATGAAAATCAAAATTATCATCAAAATAAAACAAAGGATGGATTTAATTGGTCATAGGTCAATCTTTCCCCATATTATTTCCATTTGAACAAGACGGTGCTACATGCCTCTTAGTGGGTAAGTACACCGAAACATTTGATAGTCACGTGGTTCTGTCAGCTTTGTTTTGTTCATTCTCAAGAATTCTCGAAAGATTTGTTAATAAAACTGAAAATATAGACTGACTGAAGGATTATTACCCGCATTTTCTCGGAAATGCAGTCCTTGTTCAAGATAATCTGTCGTTGATTTGTTAACCCCATTCAACAAAGTTTACACTTGTCATATTGTACATCACATTGTCAAATGCTCTCAGTCTAGGTCTTCCTTTAATTCTTAAATTTCGAGATTAGTAGGTACATTATTTGATTGCTTTGTCCTAACCATTGTATCTTCCGAAATTTAATCTGAATATGTCTCAGTTTACAATGGGTTTAGTTTATCTCTGATTTGTACTTTATTCTGCATTAAATTTTTTTTCACATGTATGGGGGTAATATTATTTTCTCATTATTAACGTTTGTCAAATCTTCTGAGCATTTCATGATCAGCTCTCAGAATAATGTCCATATCTCGTAGCTATACATTTCTATCGATTCTATGAGCGTTCGGGAAATTGCAATCCTGGTTTTATGGCTTTGATAGATCGTGCTTCCTTGTTCTGAGCATTATCAAGATATTTGAATGCTGTGACAGATTTCAATGTTGAGTTTTCTACCAGCAGATCATCAGTTCGACTTCTTATTCTTCACAATTATACAATATATTCAAAATAATTCACCTATTACAAGTGACCCCATAACCTTCAAGAAGACCTTAATGTACCTAATCTATTTATCTTGAAAAAAGGATGTATGATTGCAAGTATGGACTATATTATATGTCTCTGAAGAATTCTAATAAGAACGAAATCGGCCATCATAGACTTGATTTAACTGTGATGAGTTCCGAATAAAATAAAAGATAAGGGATCGAAGATTCAGTAGTGGGTAGGCACCTATTTATCGACTATTAATGGAAGTCATTTATATTCTAACATATTTCACAGAAGAAATCGGTAACCTACTCTGTTCCATTGATACTACTTTTCTACAAATATGTGTATCGCGTTGATCAAACATAATTAGCCGTACAAAACTTAGTAGCTGTTAGAGCAACATTGTTCTATATATTTAGATTACAAGAAGGCAACGCATCTCTTTACATAAAACCAATCAATTATTTTACATTCCAAATCCACCTACTCCCTTACGCTTGAACGGAATGTCAAATTGAAACCCTTTTTTTTCTTCTCCGTATAGAAGATAAGGATTCGCACCCTTACTGCCAAGTGTAAGAGAGACGTGTCACACTTCTCTCCCTTTGAAAATAGATCTTCGAGTCAAATCAGGACATCTTCGTTGGATCGAACGCAACTGGAAATTGTTGGGGGCGGAAACGAAATCCGACAAGAGAGACCTATATTCACTTTTTTCGATAGCGAGAATTTACACATCACTTCTACCGAATGATTGGTAGCTATAGAGGGCGGGTAATGTGATGGAAACATTCGACGTCTAAATTTTCAGATCTAAAAAGCATTTCAAGTTTCCTAATGCCTGGTTTTTAGGAGTATGTCCATGGGTTTGAATATCTTTCTTGTTAAATTACAGCTCATGAATCTTGAGAACAATTAAATGCATTGTCACAAGATAATAGTGTAAGAACATAATTTTTTTCTACGGAACCCTGAGAAGATATACCTTAGTAAAACTGCATTGAACCAGCCATAACAATTACAGATTACAGCAACAGTTTGCCTTTACTTATCTTCGCTTTCTTTCAAATTCGATCTTCAAAAAGCCTTATAGGTAACGAGATATATTTGTTAGAGTTGGAAACATCGAATTATGGAAAGCCTCAAAACTCACACTTGGTTTCTGTTGCTTATATCAGAAAAAAATACTCCAGAATCGATTTGTGTTGTTAATAATGGAACTCGTTAAAGTGAACGTAAAATTATAGGATTGAATATCAGCTGTTATCTCATTTCGGCGCAGTTTGGTATAAATATATTTATAAATATTTTGCATAAATGTTTATGGTAGGTACACTAAAGTTGCTTTAACTGACATTTTTCTGAAACTCATTTTCTTGGTTAACAAGAATTTATTTTATAGACACCTATATTATCAGCAATAAATCTACAAAAATAATGTATTAACACTTAATTAGCCCCGAATGACCACTTGCGAACACTATCTACCCAAAATAAACTGCATTATTATCAATGTCAACTGCGATTTTTGGCATCACAAATTTATTACTGAGTTGACCGTTTCTTGGTTATCTCTGATAAAACCCCACAAAGGATATTGTTGCATGTCACTGAATAGTTGTGCATCAAATATTTGTGACCATATTACTGAGACATCACTGTCCGTAATATGAAGAAATTTCATATTTTCACAAACGGTGTATTTTTTGCTATAACAACAAATACTAAATCCATCCGTCCGTTTGTCAATAGACTGTATCCCATGAACAGTAGACAGTGAAATTTTGCTTTTACGCAGCTCATCTTGTGATAGTTCGACTCGCACTTGGACGTATTTCCTGTTTATTTTAATCTGAATAAACTAATTTATGTTACTCAAGTTTGAGTTTGATTACCTGAACATTTAAATAGATAAAGACCAAGAAATCAGACAATAGAAAAAAGTATTGCCAGCTGGAGGCTGAAATAAAAAGAATTAAGAGACCAGATAAGATCTCAAAGCACGCAGAAGACAATCGGCAAAACTCTACTCGATATGATGCGTTTATTAGTACTTAGTCAGATTCTAGTTAAAAGTCTAGTATGAACAAGAGAACAGATCTCCACAAAATGCTTATTTAATACTTGGTTAAGATCCAGAATCAAATCTATTTCATCAATTTCACCCTAAAGAATGCAAACATTATCATCTATTATTACGTGATCGTTTCACCACATTTTATTATGTCGATCTATTTTCACAGTTCTGACAGTTTTGCTACATTACATTCGGCACGCAAGGCGGAGAAGGTGTAGGAAAACCCCTTCCTCCCTAGAAACAGACTCTACTTGTCGACGAAAGATCCGTTTTAATGTTGGGAAAACCACATACGAAACGACGGATTTCTCTATCTGAAATTAATTAATTTTCTGCAGGATATATTTCCTGTCGAAATTGTATCGATTCAACAATAAGGATCAGGATGAAAGAAGCACGGTACTAGGTACGCTATTCCATTATTCAATTTTGTTGTGGTTTCAACCACAAAATTGGGATTGCGCAAGATTATTTTTTTACTCTATAGAATAACTAACCTTCAGCACCTCAGGCTCGAATGATAAATGGACTGAAAACACATATGTTGGTTGTTTGAAAGAAAATTGGGTGTAGTTGTGCAATTTATACTACCCTGAGATATTTTAAATTTTAATATGAAACTAGAGATCTCATAAACAAAATGTTTTTTTGTAAGCTACAACTTCTGTAGTTTAGTTCACGAAAAATATAGAAAGATTTTCTCAAATATTATTTGATTACCATAGTATGATTATCTTGAAGTATATTATAATTTTCAATGAAAACAACTTCAACCATCACATTCAATCCAATCAAAAAATTTTCCTAATACTCACAATAAATCAAATTAAAACTCATCTATTAGTACAGCCCAAGCACAAGTACTCATACTTTCTATTTCCAATTACCATTACCCAATTACAAAGGATCTAAATTACCAACAAAACCACATCTTG
The DNA here is from genome assembly GCA_958507055.1 of Crioceris asparagi. Lineage (NCBI taxonomy): Eukaryota > Metazoa > Arthropoda > Insecta > Coleoptera > Chrysomelidae > Crioceris > Crioceris asparagi. The sequence continues at coordinate 13,012,357 of OY293831.1, read as the reverse complement.
AAATTCAAGCTATCGAAAGCTATACCCACATACATACATATATATAAAGCCCATTTTGGATTCATTTGTTCGGAAGACCACAACGATAATTGGTTATACGAACACTGGGTTTACAGCATTAAACACAGATGTGGCTGAAACGCATAAAGGCTTTTCTCTATACAACGAGAGTATACTGTTCGTATATTGTCATAATAGCTGGAGAAATGTTCTGAAAGCTGGCCTTACCACAAAATATTTTATGACTCTATGTTTGTCGTTGCTACTTGCTATTGAAGTGTTCAAGACAGGGAAGAATAATATTCGAGAATAAAAGAATAGAAACGATAATATACCTATTAGTAATTATATTTATGAAGTGTTTAAAAGAGAAACTAGTGGATTACATATTAGTCAACAACTTGAATGACAGGATGACTTAACAAAGGATCGCTGTACATGAGATGCAATACTTAATATAATAAATTGCTGACGAAATAACAAAAAGTGTATAGCAGTACTCTTAGATCTAGCTAAGGTTTTCGATACAGTATTTTATTAAAAACTCATAAACCTTCTTGAAAAAATGTGATAAAAGGCATGGTCTTAAAGATCTTTGAAAATCATCTTCTAGGTAAGAAACAACAGGTCAGAATTATGCAAATTACCAGCAACTCTGGAACAATTAAGATTGATGTTCCTCAAGGAACCATTCTTGGACCTCTACTATTCAATATGTATATTAAAGGATTAACTGAACTTTTGTTGAGTTTTATCCTAAGCATATAACAGAGTTCTCAAATTTAGTAAGAAATGTTGGGAAGCTGAAGAGATACTTGTAAAAGCAGGTATTGATTACATCAAGAATTAAACGTGTATAAGTTATCATTGAATATTAAAAAAACTAAATATATCGCATTCTCAAGAACCACAGCATATAGACCCCCTATTTAACAGAATAAAATGTATGAATTCCGAAAATGAAATTAATTGATTAGAATCTTAGTGAAAGCGAAAGGTAATCACACACTCATCACGAAATCTCAGAAACTAAAAGAGCTAGAGGTCTCAAATTTTGCATGGAGGTTCCTTTTAGAATACAGGTGCTCACTAAGAGGGGATTACGCAAATTACCAACCCTAAGGGGGTAAAAAGTGGTGTTAACATTTGTACGAAATTTCTATAATATTAATAGTAGGATTTTGAAATTACTAGAAAATACTTCTTGTTGTTTAAAGGAATTAAAATGTAGTTAATATTTTTTCCTAACATCCCTTACGAAGGGGTTAAATAAGGGGTGTAAGTTTGAATATAATAAAATTGTAACAGGCCGATTTCTGTATATTAAAGATATTTAAGAGAAAATAATATGGGGGGTCTTTATTTGAGCAACAGAATCCAAAACAATAGTTTTTAGAATTTGTGTATGTCTGTCTGTATGTTTGTACGCGCATCACGCAAAAACTACTGCATGGAATTGAATGCAGTTTTCACCGATGTATCATCAGAGATATAAATTAAAATATAGGCTACATTTTATCGTGTCTGCCTGTCTTTCTGTATGTTTGTACAAGTATTACGCAAAGTCTATAACATAGAATTGAACGCAATTTTCACTGATGCTAGATTGCTAGAGATCTAACTCAGAATATACTTTCCACGTATGTCTGTATGTTTGTACACGCAAAAACCACCGCATGAAATTGAATGCAGTTTTCCACGCGCACGTAGTCGCTGGCCATAGATAGTCTTTATATGAAATTTTGGAAATCAATATCTATACCTAATAACAACTAACAACTACAGAAAATTCGTAATGAGTTTTTATCTTAGTCCGAATATTTTCAAATCTACTGGGCTCGTCGTGTAGACCTCGAGGTTCACACTCATTCTGCTGGTTTTATAATAATAGTATAATTAATTCATTTGTTTATCATTAGGTACTCTTTTTGTTAATTTGTTAATATTGATCATAGTAAATTATAATTTAGATTTTTTCCTTATAAAAACAATAATATGATTGTCAAAAACTATTTATCTGCATATGCAGAGGTTTGGTTAGGTTAGGTTAGGTTGCAAAAGAGAAAATGTAAGTTCCCGCAATAGGTGTACGATAATAAAAATTGTATGATGAAACGTAACGCAATCTGTAATATATTCTATTCTATTATGTCTAAAGATCATTGATGAATGTCATTAATTAATTATATTCAAGATTCCACATAGAACGTACCACAATCATCTCCACCCAGACATTTATTCATCAAATCTATCACTCAATATTCTTATTGTACCTAATATGGCATAAGGTGTAACAACCTTTTTAGATAGTGTCTAACGCACAGAAAACTCAACAACATTGGCATCGAATCCATTCTCCCCGCCTCTTTGCGTGAATGTCCATTATGGAGAAGCAGCCCTATACCCCTGCTATGTAGTTTGGGGGATGAAGGGGGTTTTCATTTTGCCGACAGGGCCGTGCACCACGATAACAATGGAAAATCCCTTTACCCGAAGGTAGCGTGTATCTGTGCGGTTATATTGCAACATGCGAAATACTACTAGTACTCCTATCGATAAGTCGATTCAGTATGATGTATATATGTGGAGCGGTCTGAAACCCAATATAGCTTGAGCTGTGAAGAAGAAGATGAAGAATAGAGATAGGAAAGTAGGTTGTTAGAAAGGAAAGTAGTTTTTGGAAATAAATTTATAAACCTAAAAAGGGTGAAAATAATAGTGCTATCACAAAAAAGCACTTCGTTTCTGTTTAACAAGCAAAATAAGATAATAGTGCCAATTCCGTCAGACTGAAAGATATCGTTTTGGATAATGCTCTGCATAAGATCATCTTGCCAAGAAAGTAATTCCACCTTCAAATGCCATAGGCATTTTTATTAATTAATAATATCTGATAAACATACAAACTTTTATTTTACTGAAGTGCAACTAGAATTATTTTTTCAAATATATCATGACAGATATGATAAATAAAAATAATGTGACCTAATTAAAGAATTGAAAAAATGATAAAAATAAAAGAAAAAATCCTTGTATCTATTACGCGAAGTATAAATGTATGGAACATTCGGACTACTTGCAACGTTTAATATGTATTTTTGACCGACAAAACCAAACGGAAGAGGTTTACAATTCGACTGTGTCCTTTTTTTGTTTTGTGCGCGCGCTTTATATATTAAACTTACTCCGATTTTGTTGATTTTTTGAGAGAGGAGACTTGAGAAATGGTCCCATATTCATAACAACTGTAATCCGAAAGAGGGGGTGGACCAGGCAATTTCTCTCGAAAATCGAAAATCTGAGATGGCAGAATTAAAGATAAGACAATGTCCGGAAATAAATTGACCATGTTTTCAAAAGAGTTACGGCTTTCGAGTTATAGCGATGTTAAAATCTCAATATGTGTAACTCTGCTATGTAGAGGGGGCAATTTCTTTCATAGATTGAAAGTCTGAGACGGTGGAATTAAAGACCAAAATATTTGTAGCAACATTTAAATTGAACATTTTTTTCATGAAGTTACAGTTTTATAGTTAGAGTAGTGGTGAAATATGGAATATAAATATTTCCGCCGCAATGTTTTGAGATCTCTAAATAATAACATTTTTAAGCAAAGAATATACGTGAGTAATAGGATAAGTACTACCTTCTTTGTTATTTGTGAACGTTCAACGATTTTCATGACTAATGTTACACTCAAAAGTGTGAAATAAATATTTTTTACAAAAACTTGGACTGACTTTATTTCTTGGTACACTGAAAAATACAATATAATAATAATTCTATTGATGCTGGTACTTGTGGAGTCTTCTATTCAACTACAATTATTGCACAAATTCAAAATTAGCAGTACCAATATAATTTATATTATTTAGTATTTTTCAGTACACCAACAAATAAAGTCGTTGCAGTTTTTTGTAAGAAATATCTATTAATTTGTATTATTAAGTCTATTTTCAGAAACAATCTTTGTCGCAAGCTAAAACCTTATTTTCAATATGCGCATCAAACTTTCACTAAGAAGGTCTTTGTTTTGCGTGGTTTGAGAATCAATACAACATAAGATGACAATTTTTTTGAAGTAAGAAAGAACTTCAAAATATGACAAAATGATTTAGCAGAAGTTTGCGCATTCTTTCATCGATTTGAAATTTTTATTTATCCAAAATATGTAATCAAAGAATAGTCATATTTGATTGTCCATACTAAGGCACACCCGAAATGCAAAAAAGAAAGCCTACTTTTTGAGATTTTGAGTCAGTTTTAAATAACTTAGTTGGTGAGCAGAACAATGTCGAGAAAAGTTCATAATATTGTTCTTGAAACTTTATAGAGTGTGTCTTGAACATCTGAGACCAACTTTAGACTTAAATTTTGTTTAATACAAGTTTATGAAAGATATAAAAGATTCTGCATTCCGAAGATGTTTTCAATAGAGAAAGATGAAGGCATAGTCAGCTCACCTGCAATTCATATGAATAGAAATTAAAATAGCATCTGACCAGAGAAGAATTAAGGAAACGGTAAGCATTTTACGTCGCCATATGAGTCTGCTAGTACGTTCTAGCCAAACAACGTTCTTTGACGCTTGCTAGAAAGCAACGTCTTTAGCTATTCCCTACCAAACTCACCCAATAGTCGAACTGATAACTCAGTTCTACATAATAGAGTCAACACTTTTAAAGCACCTCTCCCACCAATGCGGATTTGACTTGGTTAGTCAATGCTAAGTTATTTTTATTTTATGTACCTATCGATGGAAATGTTTGCAGGTTGGATACCGATACTTTCCTTTCATAGATATAAGAAAACGACACATACAATGAATAAAAAAAATCATCTTTATATCCAACATGCAGTATGTAAGTAGTATGGAATTTTACTTAGATTAAATTTTATCCACATGGTTCGCTGTTGGGGATAAAGACACATTCACATGTAGCAATTACCATTATTATTCAATTCCCATACCTTTACTGCTACGATTTTGCATATAAGATCGTAAAAGAAAAAGGAATAGCAGCTTGAGTGTGAGAATGAGAAAAGGAAGCCTCTTACGGGGGCCGCCATTCCATTGTTCCATTACGGTGCTGCTAGTAAAGGGAAAACTTTGCAAATGGACTCGTCTTCTCCACAATAGTGTTTCCATCTTCTTTTCGAAAGGAATTATTTTCAGTGGCGCACTATGAACACAAAGGTGGAGTCAGTTTTTCCATGTCTTAAGAATTGTTTCTTAAGTAAATGATACACATCACACCAACGTAACATATTTATGTACCTCTACAAACTAGTCTTGTATTGTAATGGTACATCAAATTTGCGGTCTGTAGTAAGCTTGGAGATTTTGTGAGGCTCTTAGAGAATTAAACATTTGTTGAGAATATAAACCATGGCTACATCTCGTTTTTTTGGTTTCTTATTCCTTTGACCTATGCTATCCAATGCATTAATTGCTTTGTTCGAAGAAACTTCTGAAAGATTTTGCTGAGTCACCCAAACGCGTTCCAACCCAAGCAAAATCACAGTTTCCGGGACCACTTGAAACTTTTACAGTTTTATCATCTGGCCATTCGTTATGGACATGCGTAGTGTGTTCAGACGAAATCTCTCAGTTAACGAAGCATTTATTAAAAACAGAAATAAGTAATGGACGATTCTAGCCCAGTCATCGAAGACTTGTTTCTATGCAGATATTTAGAAAATATCCTTATCTACTGTATATTTAAATTATAAATTCTAGCGATGTTTCTTGTTCTTATTTATTGTTTTCTGTTTACCTGTTTTTATACATCTAAGAACTGGTGGAATAATTATTTTCTTCTGAAGTACAAAAGATTAGATTTATTTTAAATTGCCTCCATTTGGTTTCTCTTATCATTCCAAATGTAAAGTACAGCGCTTCAAGTAAGTATTGAGCTGAACAAAATATCCATACAACAGCCATTTGTGAGGTTATGGTTAGGTATGGCCAGAAATCATAAACTCTGCGGACAGGTGCAAAGCAATATTAGTTTTATACAAGCAAATTGTTTTGGAAATTTTGGCGAATGCGCGGCATCTCTTAATTATTGCGATAAATGATTCATTTTGGTTCATATTTTCAGAGATGAAAAAAGTCAACCTCAAGAATCTATTTTATCTTTTTCATTGTATTCCTAATTTTTTTCTCAAATTACATATTTTTATTCTGTTCATTAATAGTAAAAACATTAAAGCATAAAAAAAAGTTAAACCATTTTCAGAATTGAAGGGACCATTGGTTAAACCACCTTGAATAAGGTATCATCGAAGCGGTAGATATTGTTGACTAATCAATTCATGAAGCTTTATAGTATTATGTTCTATGCTTTACATAATTCGATTTTTTTCGAGGTGATGCTACCTTTATAGTCTTTAACCAATATTTGTAAGAATAGATTTTCTGAATTTGAATTCTTCTCAATATCAAAATATATCACCGGTCACCCATCCAAACCATTCGCCTTACACTACGCTGATTAACTTCGATGATCGCCATTCCATGCGCTTCCCTAACCATTTTATTATCTTTGGTTTATTATAGAAATGTAAAAATATTAATCTATATGCCATCTAAATTTTATAAAAAATGCAAATGCAGATCTCTGACAAAATTTCATAACTACAGAGACTAACTACCATTTAAGCTGCATACAACTTCTTTCTTTTGCAGGAACTGATTCCATGTTTCAGTAAATATTTCAATATTATTATGAAAAATTCAGTTTGCATCGACTATTCGAAGGACTCCTGATTACACGATGGACCTTAGAGCCCCCATATATAAACTCTATATAGGTATATATATATAGATATATCTAAGAGCTAGAACTATTATATTGTTATTGCTTTGAGCAGGGCGCTCATCACTAATATAAGAAAGTTTGCTCTAATTCATATAGACCAAGAGCCAGACTGTTATCAAAAGGGCTTGACATCTTAAACATTTTTTGTAACAGCTTCATTGAACAATGAAGAAATTAATTACAATAGTTCATAACAAAAAAAAAACATTATTTGGCTTTGACCGAGACGAGAAATCCCGTCTTGAAGGAAATCTCTCGTCATCGAGACGAGAAATTGACTAAATCTCGTCTTGATGCTTTTCTTGAAGACAATTTCTCGATCGCGATTCGAGATTCTCGAAATTTCGTCTGGAAAACAAGTCTGCACCAAAAGATAAGGCAATTTTTTTCTATTAAAAAAATACTTAAAATACAGAGCTATATGCTATGAACTAAATGCCACGCATAACAAAAAACCGTCGAATATTGTCCCGAAAAAATATTTTGTTCCAAAAAGTGAAAATTATACGAATTCTTTATCTTTTAAATTAATCTTTTATCCAAAAATGGTATCATAAGAATATCCTAGAAAGTAATATATAAGCTTGAACTAACATTTTTGAAAAATACAATAGGAATAAGGTTAAATTTACGGCACTTTCTGACAGACTAAACGAAAAGTATCGTGTCAATTAATTTCTGTAGTAAGTATTAATAATTACCTCTTAATTATTTGTAATAAATAATCATAAAATAGCATTGTACAAGACATTAAAATATTTCTTAAATCTAATAAAAATATAATTTTTGAACGAGTCAGCACGTAAACAAAAACTGAAATTTACTTAAATAAGGACCACCGCACCGAGAACCACCGAGCTCAGGAGTAGCAGGGTGCAAAAGAACAGTCTGTTTATCTTAGAAATTATGTGACGAAAATATTTTTTTAGTTTACAGGCTACTTCAATGCCTACAGAAAGATTGTTTTCAAGAGAGACACTGACCATTAGAAAAGATCGAAGCCGATTAACTGGATAATCGGCTCAATTTTTACTATGTTTGAATTCTTGGCTGTATAACAAAGATATATTTACGAGTATCTAAACAATGATTTTCTTATTTGTTAAAATATTTTTTTACGATAAAAAATCATGCTATCTATATTTTTATTATGTCTAAAATAATTTTTCTCATTTTTTATGTTTATTTTTAAGTGTTTAAAGTTTTTTTTTGTTATTTGCTTTATTATATTTGCTATTTTTTTTGATTTGTTAATTTTAATATGTTTAATATAAATTTAAATTATTTTCTGACATAGCTGTTGATTTTCGGTATTCTGACCTAACAAGAGCTGTGAGCTATTGCAGCACCTACATTTTTTCGTTATTATTATTTATTCATAATTACCTCAACAGCCACGAATAATGAATTGACTCGAAATACTTTGCTGGCCCCTCCTCTAAAACCTAGCTGATGCCATGGCAGAAACTTTTCATTTTGTGCTTTCTCAAAGTTAAAAGATCCACAAACATACACGAGTACCTATATAAACTTAAAGCGTAGAAGAGCTGGAGATCTTCTTCTACTTGACCATTTTGTTAGAGTAGACAGTTTCGGCAATGAGGACGAGATCTCGTAAATCAGATGATGCTCTCTCTGGTTGTTTACTTGGTGGAATAAAAATTGAGAAAAGTGTTTGTGGGTTAAAAGTAGAACGAGTACCTAGGTATATGTGTTTGAGAAGTTGGTAAGACTCGACGACCACACGACTGGGTCAATCCAGTAACTGTCATGATAAGAATTAGGGAAACAGCACAGGGAATAGCTGGCATGGATATATTATATCGTAATTGTCTTTCTTGGACAAAGTTCAGGAAACGGTATCTTCGAATCTTGAGTGTATTTCTGCTGAGTCGCAGATTTTGATATTTATGTGATGTGTTATGGGGAAAATGATTCCAGATAGGAATGCAATTAGATTACATACACACACTATCCTACTTGGATCACCAATGGTTTCGTTCGAACAAAATATATAGTGGCATCTTGTTTGTTTTAAAACGTGGTAGGTAATATACACTATATGACTTTTGACCTAGAAAGTGGATTATTACTTATATTTCCAATAAGTGTATTTCAGAATTCTAAATCAAAGTTAGGTTAGTTAAGACCTCATACCGCATTTTTCATTTCGTGATAAACGAAATTCCAAAAATATATATCCAATAAATAAATATACAGGGCATTCTCTTTGGTATAAAGTCACAAGAGCTAAGCAATATTTTTAATTTGAAAAAACAATGATCGTTTATTATTTACACACCCTTATGGTCACAATGAATGTAATAAAAAACCTACAGAATTATACAGTCATACTATGCATATGGATAGATTGTTGAGCAAACAAACAACGTAATAATGAATAACAAGGACTTACAAAGTATACGTAAGAAACAGGAAGTGAAACATCAGTTACTTGCTCATTGATTACCTACATTAAATATTGATGAAAAGGGGAGAGTTGTTTTTTTCTTCACCGTAGTATATATAAGACTTAAAGTTATTTTGTGTACCTTAAATTCCATACGTTGTCAAATTGTAGAAAATACACTTATTAAAATCAGCTCATTACTTCTACAATAATTTTCCTTGCCATGCCTCTAGAAGTCAATAATGAATTAATTTGACAGCTCCGTAAAACTGTTATACACAAATTGATAAATTTCAGAACAATGTTCCTGAATACATTATCTATGCATTATCAAAGTCAAATGATGTTAAACGGAAAAATAAATTCTTGTGCCTACATATATCAAGAAATGATTTGCTTTATTATTTTTTTGAATAATAGTATTACATATTTATCTACTTTTGATCCAAGTCAAGTATATTCTGACCTATTTCACAGTAGAAATCTTCAAAACTTTCATTTTTATCAACGTGGGTCGAGTTCAAATTCTGACACATAGGTGGCGCTAGAAGCGGTAAGGATTCAGTCGGTCTATAGCATCGACTTCATCGGATATATCCACTACGGGTCATATATGTGCATCTGATGAGTACCAATGAGAATGAAATCGGCGATCATACATACTTTAATCTGTTATGTTTTTCGAATGAAATAAAAGCATAGGTGTTAAAAGTTTTTTATATTTGTTTTGAATACATTTTTACTCATATTGCACCTACCAGCAATGATTTAGTGCAATACGGGATGGGGTATTTGCTCATCGAGTAGTTGTTTCCATCGTTGGTAAGCACGGCAATAGCATTAAAATAATAGCGGTAAAATTAGTAAAATATAAATATAAAAAATGGCGCGAAACGTACAAAATAATATTAATTCTATTGGTAACAGTAATTTTGAGGTTGTGAAATTGTAGTTAAATAAAACACTTTTGGCACCAACTTCACAAGTACCAGCACCAATAAAATTAATATTATTTTGTATTTTTCAGTGCACCAACAAATAAAGTCAGTCCAGTTTCTTATGAAAAATTTTTAATTCACAATTTTGAGTGTTGAACATTCACTAATACAAAAGAAGATGCTACTTATCCTACCTACCCACATATATTATTTGCTTTTTCGTTATTATTCAGAGATCTCAAAACATCGCGGCGGAAATACTCATATTTCAGATTTTACCACTGCTCTAACTCGAAAACCGTAACCCTATGGAAAATATGCTCAATGTAAATAATGCTACAAATAATTTGGCCATCTCAAATTTTCAATTTTCCATATAGAGAAATAGAAATAGATAGATTTCAGATATAAACTTTGCTCTAACTCAAAAACCGAAACTCTTCTGAAAATATGATCACTTTAAATATTTCCGGATATGGTAGCATCTTTCATTTTGACGTCATAGATTTTCTTTTCGCGAAAAACTGTCCCCTCCACTACTCTTGGAGGCGGTTTTTGAAAGGAAGGAGATTTTGGATTGGAGTTTTTATGAATATGTGACCTTTTCTTAGGTCTCCTCTTTCAAATGAATCAGGAATCATCATAATCGGAGTACGGTTAGGTATTATATTGTATACCTCCGGCTTTTGGGTTCGTCGATCAAAAAGTTCGAAGCTCATGTATGCATATTAGTATAATTTTGATAAGGTTTTATTTGCCCCATTCAAGGTGACCAAACCATTTTTCAGCAAAATCGCATTTTTAACTTTTAACAAAATAAAACGATTTTAAAATTATAGCTTCAGGGCCATTTAGGACCCAAAATACTCAAAATTTGTACTATATCAAGTTTACTTTAGTCATGAATTTCATAACAACCTTTTCTATTCAACCTGTACTTTAGTAGCACAGAAAGTAGTAGTAGTAGCAGCGTAGTATTTGTTGTTTTTAACCAATTTACCGCATGAAATACGGAAAACGCACACGCCAGCCAGGTAAGCCGCATTTCCTGGTAGATACCAGAGTGTGTTTTCCTCATCACGCATCGCTAGGCCAATGTACTTACGGGTAAAATTTTTCGTGACCTAGAAGGTAAAAAGAAATCTCATTTCCCATACACTTAAAAGGGACGTTTCGTGTTTAAATGGATGGATGGATGGTGAAAGATGTAAAGCATTTCTACTGAAAAATAGTTAACTTAAAATACAGGGTGTTTCATAAAGATTGGTCATCATCATAATGGCATATTCTATAGTCAATTTTAACTCGACAGCATTTATCTACATACAAAAACGCACCCTTCAAAAATTACAGTCATTCAAAGTTGTATTACATCGATAAGTTTTTTGGATCTAAAATCCAAACAGTACAAAATAATAGCTTGAAATTTTAGTATCTACCAATTGTTAGGTTCAAAAATCGGCAAGAAAGGCAAAAAAAATCTAAAAATATGGAGTTTGAAAAGATGTGCAATACCAATTTCACCAAAACGTTTCAACTCTATTCACAAACAATTTTGGAATCTAAGGAATGGTAGATACCAAAATTTCAAACTATTATTTTTTACAGTTGGGATTTTACAGTCAAACAAGTGAAATTTTTGAAAAAAATAAAAATAGTTTTTATTGGGAATTTAAGATTTAAACCGTACCGATGAGTACCAACTATTGCTATCCTTTTCTCGATTTTAACTATACTTATGTATATGTATTTGCCAGCAACAGCAATTCCATAACAAATTACTGTTTGTCTACCACAACACCAAAATAAAACTTTAAATTAACAATAACGTCTGACGTCTGACAATTGCGACATAACCATAGACGATCTTCCAGAAAGTACCTATATACCGAGAACGAGACGTATATATACGCTCCATGCTCGAGCGTAATTCCAGTGACGGATCCCATTGTCGTTCCATGTCGACAAAATAATGATCTTGGTTGAATGAGATTGAATGAGATAATTATAATTACCAATATTGGATCACACTTGGAGCTTAACAGTCGGCGAGATGTCAGCTATCTAAGTACGAATTCGAAATTTCATGGGGCCTGAGAAATCGCTGCGGAGTCCATTGATACAAGAACCGAAAGTAATAAAAACTATTTAAAAACTTATCGATGTAATGCGAAGGGCTGTAACTTTTTAAGGGTGCGTTTTTCTATATAGATAAACGTTATCAAATCAACGTAAAATTGACCATAGAATATGCCAAAGAATGACCATTCTTTAGGAAACACCTTGTATAAATGACTTTGATCATTACTAGAAATTTGGATTACATCAATATTGATAGGTGCAATATGATTGAAATGGTATTCAATACAAATATCGCAGAATCTTCTAACCCTTATGCTTTTATTTCATTCAAAACACAGATCACAGCTGAATCAGGATTGATTCAGTTCATCATTCCTTCAACATAATTCTAATTTCAACCATTTGCTTAAAGCCCGTTCAGTGACCAATAAGAATTACATAGATTCCAAGTAAAGGCACCGATATTTCTTAGTCCGAAGTCATCTCTTTTCCAATAGATTCTTACTGGTTCTCAGATGCTTTGTGAAGGATTCATCCAAACATTTGCAAGGCTAGTTAGTACCTCGAACAGTATTTTCCTAAAACTGATCCTATCTGTCTGAGTCTTCAATATTTTATACAAAATCGTTTCCACATGTTGAAAATCGATAATTACTTAACCTTCGAAAGTTATTCCATAAATGTTACTAAGAGTAATTTTTATTTGATCGACATGATGGTGAAAGAATTAAATATATAAAACAAACAATGGAAGGGCGAAAAAACTACATTGTCAAAATATTATAGACGAAAAAATCTCTTAGAATATAATATTATCATATCCTTCGTCACATTGACACCTCATCGATATTCCATTCTCATCTGCATCTTCCTGGTTGTTCCTGCTATTTCGACTAGAAGATCATCATCATCAATATATATAGCCCATTCAATCCATAGATATCTCACATACCAATCCGGCTTGCATCCAGAATACCTATTGCGAATTTTACAACGACAATAAAACCGGAAAATTCTCTCAACTATTTCTGCACTAGACTCTACTAGCCACCACACGCCACACACATTGGTATAACTAGACGCGGCATTTTCTCATCTATTTGTCTCTCTGTCTTTCTATGACGCCATGTTTTATGGCACAGGCAATCTCCTTTCCACGTGAACATTTTGACAAACTGAAATAAACTAAATGGCTCGGTGACGTATCAATATACGTCTTCAATACTTCCAGACTTGTTACACTTCTGGTTATACCGGAAGTAGATGCCAAGTTGATTATTTGCAATGGAGTGCTCTTTAGGTATATAGAAATATTAAAGGCTATTAAAGTATCTATTTCCTGTCCAGTTTCCATACATATGAGTAAGCCGATGATAAAATGTTTTAAATTTAGTAAATTATATATAACATCTAAAAGAACATTAAAATATAGGCCATTAAATTTCAAATAACAAAACTGACATCAACTTCAATTATAACAACTGAACGGAAAATATCTTAGACGCGTTACCTTAGTCAGATTGTTTCTGACTGTAGTTCTCTGTCAAAGGTGTTTCCGGATGACCACCCTGTATAGATATATCGGCCATTGGTTGCATTGATATTCAGCACTTCTCCTCTTACAACACGCTGTTTGCATTTCCAATGTAGAACGGGAGAATTTATGTGTGTAAAAGTACGCGGGTTCCCAATAAAAGTAGAAATGATTTGCTGTGGATGCAGAAGCTGAAGTGTGGAGGCAGCGAGTGAATGAGTTACGACCTACGAACGTATAGGTAGGTATATGGTAACTCTCAAATCCTTAACGGTGTGGAGGAAGAAGAAGGACTATAAATTTGAGCTCTAGAAATCGAAATGCGCCATGCGACGACAAAATTCAGTAGCTTCAAGTCAGCATTTGACATAAACTCACATATTTACCAACTAATAAATCCTGCATGTTCATTATGGTGTTGAAATTGTTGGAGGTTATTTATAAAGTTAATTTTTAAAAGCTTTCGTATCCATACGAACTATATTTAAATTAATACAATGCCACTCAAAAAAAATCTTTGCCTTATTAGAATGTGGAAATTAATAATATGTCTTTACAGTCAGATAGACATTAGTTTCCATTTCATAAGAATTAGGTTAGGTTAGGTTAGATTAACGGTGATGTGAAATTGTTGGTAAAGGCAGCAATAAGAATCACAGATAATAAATTCTTTTTGTGTCTCTCAAGTTTAATTCCTTTTAATTTATAAAAAGAATCAAGTAAAAGTAATAATGTAAGAATGTCAAGAGATGATGTATTGGCTACAGAATATTTCAAAATCCTGTATTGTATTATGTATTGCTATCTATTATTTATAGCTTTTGTATTGATAGAAAACACTATTATAAAAATATTTAAAATTGTAATCAGTTGTTTCTGAAATTAGCCAAATACATTAAGAACTCCTCAGAGCCCTATTTACAAAACCGCTACATTTTTCAAAATCAAATAAGTATTTCAAGAAATCTTATGTTCTACAAGACAATATAAAGAAAACATTCTTTTAAATATGTATATTATTTTATATTTTTCGAAGGGATGAGCTAAGTCGAGTTGTATCCTCCTGCTTTTGGGAAGTCGGTCAAAAATGTGAGTAAAAAGTGGGCACTCAACTTTGTCAAATCTAGCATATCACCCCTTATATCAATTACAGTCACTGGCCTTGAAATGAGTTTTGAATCGCTTGATATTTAGCAAATTTGGTTGTAAGCAATAACTGAAATTACACATAATGTAACATTTAAACAATATAAAGTGGTAAAAGTCTCTGATTCTAACGTTAATGCTTTAAATATTATTCTGTTTTAAAATGCGATTATATTTACTTATCATTAAAGTGTTTTCTATATATAATGATCTATTTATTGAATAAGGTCAACGGTCAACTAAACGACTTTTCTGATAAAATATGGTGACAGATGCATGAATTTCTCTTGAAAGTATGTTAAAAATTTGGCAGTGCCACATACTCGAACTGTTCAGATGATAGTTTGCTATAAATTGATTCACTTGGAAAATTAATAGGGAACTAATCAATTGCATAAGAACTTATATATTTATATAAATTGTATTCCAAGAATACCATTTTAAAGTAATTTATTTTTCATATATACATTATTTGTTCTATTCCACGTACTCTTCTCCTTCAAAATTTTTCAGATAAGGTTTCAAGAATAAAACTTATTCTTTCTATCTCAGATAATCTGATATCGTTTAATAAATAACTGCATTCGATAACACAAACCATAGTTATTCTATTGCCGCAAAACCTACAAAGAGGCAAAATATATTTCTATATAGTCTGCAAAGAAATGTAAAACTAATGCCGATGATAATCAATAATAGTGGCCCTAGAATTGATCCTTGCAGGACACTGAGCAGAATAGTTTTATCATCAAATAATGCTTCTCCCTTGCAGTTCTCACAGCACCGTCTTTAATTTCTGTATTCCTAAGCTCCCGATAATCAATTTTAAATTTGCTGATTCGAATGCTATCCGCATGGAGCGTTGTATGTATTTATAATAGGACTTTATTTTTTGAATTGCTACATACAGGCGCGAAGACCTAGCGCCATCTCGTGATATTCTTTTTTGATGTGGTTCATTTAGAACGTAAGTTACAAGTGACATATATTTCACTTAACGAGTTCACAGCAATTGCAAGAAAGAATAGCATCTGTGAATGATGATATAGGTTTCTTAGGTTTTGATTATTTAATGACAGATGAAATGATGAAGATGTTCATTGGGATCGATATTTTTTTATTCTACTAAATTGTATTACCTACCTCTGGAAAAGATGGTCAACCTTATGGAAAGGTTTCTGATGCGAACAGACTCCTGATATTTCTTGTAAAGCTGAATGTTATATTACCCTTACTTTATTCTTATTTTTATATATAAGTGATGAAGATTTTGAGTTTTTTACATGATTAGCTTATTCGGTTTGGTTCTAAATATGATTTAAAACTGAAGTGTTTTATGATATTGATGGATTTAAATAATAATTGAAGTAATAAGTTTATTCCATTTGTCTGTTCCACACTGTATTTACGTAGTAAAGGCCGAGACGACCATGAAGCAGATGGGGTGGCCCAGTGACGGCAGTCATAATTCATGCCAACACCAACAATGGCGAACATACCACCGCGATTCCCCGGACACTTATCCGCGTGCATTTTGTCGAAAACAACAACACCAACAACAACGTTGGCAAGGATTAGCGTCCTAAATCGTGAATGATGCTACCCCCACAAAAACATTTATGTGTCGTCTAGCCTTAAAACAGGGAATCGAACATGTGAATCTATCCACAAAAAATATTATTTTCAAAAAATTGAACCGACGTTATTAGTTGGTGCACTGAAAAATAAAAAATTACATTAATTCTGTTGGTGCTGTTACTTTTGAAGTTGTGCAGTTGCAGTTAGATTGATAAGTTTTGGCACCAACTTCACAAGTACTTGAACCAATAGAATTAATATTATTTTGTATTTTTCAGTGCACCAACCAATAACGTTGGTTCATTTTTTTTATTAAAAATATTTATTTTACACTTTTGAGTGTAACATTAGTCACGAAAACGTTATCGTTACGTTTACTTATAGTATTACCCATATTATATTATTTGCTTGTACTTGTTATTATTTCGATATTTTAAAACATCGTCGCGGAAATACGCATATTTTAGACACCGCTCTAACTCGAAAGAATATAAATGTTGCTACAAATAATCTGGTCTTTAATTTGGTTTCCTCAGATTTTCAATTTTCGAATGAAATTGCCTCCTCTACATAGCACATAATATTTGAGACTTTAACATCGCTGTAACTCGAAAACCGTATCTTTTGTAAAGAAATGTTCAATTTAAAGGTTTCCGGATATTGTCCTATCCATGATTCTGTCCCCATCCACCCTCTTCGGATGCGTTTTTTGGAGAAAAGGAGAATTCATATTTGAGTTTTTAGAAATATCAATATGGGACCATTTATCAAGTCTATGGTTTAAAATTAATAAAAACACTGGAGTACGTTAACTATATAAATAGCGGCGCGCGTACAAACCAAAAAAAACGCAAACAGTCGAATTGTATACCTTTTCCGTTTGGATTCGTCGGTCAATAAATAGATATATGTCATGATAGTAGGGCAGACAAGATATCTATTTTCAGTTGGTGGACGCGTTTTAGATCGCTGGAGACACATTTCGTCACTCCGTGTCAAAACGGCCGAATCGAACATAAATATAATATTATGGCAAATTAAATTTATATTTTACTAAATTCTAGTAAAAGTTTATTATTCTTTTATGATGTTTGGTATTGTATTTATGCGTTTTATGTTTGTTCCTGAGGTTTTGTCATGTACTAACGTAATGGGAGATAAGTTTTCGTAATTTCAAGGTTATACCCACGTACAAGAAGACTGGAAACTAGGAGAGTAAACTTCCTTTACTTCTCTACGTAGCCACATTCGATTATAGAAGTAGCACATCATAAAGTGGCCTCGTGTACAACGAACATTGACGAACATCTTGACAATTACCTTAAATATTTGTTGTCTTTATTTATCTTTGTGATCATGATCTGCTGTCTTTTTAAGCGAGAGCCGCTCGTTGCGCATGGCATGGTGCGCAAAGACGCATTTACAAAAGATATGCGTATGAAATTTTCAGTCTTCTAGCCTGCGAGTGTCAAATTTTGGATTATTCCAGAAAGTTCATATGGAACATCAGGACTCATTCATATAGATGCATAAAAAGAACAAAAAATGTTTTTTGTTAGCTTAAAATTCAACGTATCCGATGAAATCTAATATCTCAATGCATCCGATAAATCTTCCCCGAAGTGTCACAGAATACGCTGCCTTGTATGGAAACTGGGAAGTGAAGTTGAGTCTTGTTTTGTTTTTAAGGTTATGTTCAAATAATCTGTGGTTATGATCTATTCTATTCCTATCATAAGCCTTTAAATTATCAAACGTAGATTTCAGAATAGCTATTTCGATTTGAGGGACGTCATTTTTATGGGTATGTTGCTGTGATAATGAGTTGCAGACTCTCAAAGGGTGAGCAATACTATAATAATATAATATAATACATAATATCACATCACATTCACATAATCGTAGTTTTCGCTACGTTCCGAATTATATCCCGAATTTGTATATTTTGGAAGTACTGTGTCAAACCATGAGAATACTAGTAGGACACTGCATGCTTTGGAATCTCATGCGTAATATGTGCTTGGCGAATGACAGCTTATGCAGGTTTTGACAGGAAGAAGACGGAATAAGTAATTGCATTGCGCATGCTTGCATGGTAGTGATGCGGTTCCACCTTGTCAGGGAAAAAACCATAGGCAGATACTATTTTAAGGAGACTACATAGCACACCACAACTAGGTATGGCAGAATCCAATGTAGCATCTAAACATAATTAAGTTAAGAATGCGCACTAATAATGTAACTTATGAAACAGCTGAAAAACGTATACATTCATAAATATATATATATATATATATATATATATATATATATATATATATATATATATATATATATAATATCGACTCATCAACATACAGAGAGAAAGCATCACCAAAGCATCAACATTTGGCATCATGCCTGCGGAACGTGAAAAAAAATCTATTTAAAGATCGCGCGCGCGTTTATGAACATGAACACACACACACACACTCGTTCAACTTTGTGCTTTTCCTTTTTTTTCTGCCCTTATTTCAATTCTCTCTCTCACTCTCTCGTACTCTGAGATTTTTACGAGCAGAGCATATTGCATCATTTTATGCGGCAATCGTAAATATTTTAAGTGTTGTAGAGGTATGTAGATATATTGTGTGCATGTGCTCCCATAACAGGAGAATATGATTGTTTTTTGACCGACGAACCCCAAACGGAGGAGGTATAAAATTCGAATGTGTGCTTTTTTTTTTTGGTTTATGCGCGCCTTGCATATAGTAATCGTAGTCCGATTTTGATAATTTTTGATTCATTTGAAAGAGGAGCCTTGAGAAATATTCCCATATTCATAAAAACGGGAATCCGACATTTCCTTCCCTCCGAAAACCGCTCCCGAAGGGGGTGGAGGGGGCAAATTTTCTCGAAAATTTAAAATCTGAGGTGATATAATTATAGATAGGAGAATATCCGGAAACGTTAAAATTGAACATTTTTCCAAAAGAGTTACGGTTTTCGAGATAGACGCATGTATAATTCTCAAATGTGCAATGTGGAGAGGGCGATTTCTGTCCAAAATTGAAAATCAGCAGTACAGGAAGGACATAATTATTTGTAGCAAAATTTATAATGAACATTTTTCCCTTAGAGTTACTGTTTTCGAGTAAAATCGATGTTAAAAAGGTAACAACTAAAATATTCAAGCGTATTTCCGCAGCGATGTTCTGAGATCTCAATAATAACAACTACAAGCAAGGAATATACGTGGGTAATAAGATAAGTACTATCTTCATTGATATGGTATAGTGAACGTTCAACGATTTTCGGGACTAATGTTACACTCAAAAGTGTGAAATAAATATTTTTTACAAAAAATTGGACCGACGTTATTAGTTGCACTGAAAAGTATAAAATAATATTACTTCTATTGGTGATGGTACTTGTGAAGTTGGTGTCAAAAGTTATCAATCTAACTGCAACTGCACAACTTCAAAAGTACCATCACCAATAGAAGTAATATTATTTTATACTTTTCAGTGCATCAACTAATAACGTCGGTCCAATTTTTTGTAAAAAATATTTATTACTTGACGAATGGTAAATGAAAACGTTTTTTTTTTATTTCCTTTCACCAAACTGCCCCATAAAATAACTGGTGAACCAACCGCCCGAAAAATAATATGTTTGCTAATAAAATCTTTGAATAATCGTTCAATATACTGGGTGGTCCGAATTATAATGGAGAAATATTAACAGCGTATTCAGCAGATACGGGGGAGATACGGGTTGTTGAAATATTGTGAAAAAATCTTTTTTTTCTTATTCAAACAAACTTTTCTAGATTTTGCTTTCAAACTTAGTAAGTATTATTGCCACTTAGAAACAAATTTATACCACGATAAACTTGTTTTTGTTTTACCAGTGGCATTCGTGAGACCGTTCTAATTATTTTAAGTAATAAAAAAAAGTTGTACGCCAATGGTCCATCGCAATTTTGGTAATAAATTTAGATATTCTGATCAATTCTAAATAAAATGGTCATATTTTTTTAATTATTTTGTTAAATACGTTGTCCCTAATCTAAAGTCTCTTTTTATATTTATTTGATCGTTAAAAAGCCGTGAATAATATATTAGACTGAAGAACAAAAAACCGTATGAAACGTAAGATAGATAGACATATACGTACGTTAGACATAATTAAAAATAATCTCGATCATGTCACCTGTCAAAAGTAAAAATCTGAATCTAAATTCAGACAGACAACATCAAGCTTAATCAAAGAAAACCGAGCTAAGAATACCCAATTCGCCTTTCAAACAAAAACTAAATCAAAATTGACTCAACCGTTTGGGAGCTATTATATCACAGACATACAGGGTGTCTTACATAACGTTTACCTACATAGGCACGATAGAATGTTGGGATAGAAAAAACGGTTTCCTTTCACAAAAATAATGAAGTTGGCATAGATTTTACTTTATTAAATAAGTATTATTAGTGTAAGAGTTAAAATCACCGGTACTTGAAGAAGGAATTTTACACGAAATTGAGGAGAATCCCAAAACTAGCATGAGGAAAATCCCGACAACATTTAATATTTCTCATGTACTTGTTTGGAAAATTCTCATCGAAAATTTGTTATACACACCTATATCACATACAAAGAGTCCAAGCATTACTCCCTAGAGATTTCACGTGGCGCATTAATTTCTGTGAGTGGTTTATTCAAAACCTGCTGGGAAATCCGTTATTTGGCAGACACAATATTTTTACCAACGAAGCCATTTTTTCTCAAAATTCAGTAGGTACCTAAGAAATTTCTATAATAACCATTTACGGGCGGATGAAAACAGTTATGAAATTTTTGAATCAAATGATCAAGAACAGTTTGCATTAAATGTTGTGCTGGCATTATTGATGATTATTTGATAGGCTTATTTTTTCTTTCAAGAAGACTTGATTAATCATATTTACACTTTCTTGAAGAAGAAACTGAACGTCACTGGTAAAAATTAAAAAAATCTGTTACGTCAAAAAATGTTGCTTAATTATTAAAAGGTGTGTACAAAATTTCATTAAAATAGTGATAAGAAATTCATGATGGAAAAGTTATTTTTTTCTTAAAATCTTAACACCCTATAGCTTGAAAATTAAGAGGCTTAGGACATATATGTTGATATCAACTTTTCTTCTAAAAATCACCCAAGGACTCACATCCTTAGGAATCGCCATTCAATCCATAAACACCCTGTATAGAAAGAAACCTACGATAAACTCGACTAGCTGGAAAACCCTCTGCCAAACAAACAAAAAGAAACTAAACAAAATCGATTAATTCGTTTGGGAGCTACGATAACACAGACATCCTCACAGATACACATCTCAAACTTATAGCACCCGTTATGTTAGCAATGGGGCTTCAAAAGGAGTTCAAGCTCATCGTGAGATGAGGAAAATGAAGACTTTGTAATATTGAAGAGATAATACAGAACAAGATTTGAAGAATGTTTATTCTCGAAAGCTTGGCATAATCCCCAACAAAAATCTATTTTATCAAATAATAAACCAGTCAAGAAATCAGAATCAAACAATATATAGATATATGTATATAGATTTTATCATTTATTTATAAATTTGCTCAAAGAATCCATTGCTTATCGAGATAACCAGTTATGTTGGTGTTGAATTTTGATTGATACAGAAGGCAGAAATGTAACAGCAACTCGTCACTTCTTTTATT
Source organism: Crioceris asparagi (assembly GCA_958507055.1). Lineage (NCBI taxonomy): Eukaryota > Metazoa > Arthropoda > Insecta > Coleoptera > Chrysomelidae > Crioceris > Crioceris asparagi. The sequence goes on along the minus strand of OY293831.1, from coordinate 12,990,133 downwards.
TTTATTCATATTATATTATTTGGAAAACGAATATAAGAGCTTATTTCAATTTACTTCTAATTTAAATACTTGGCAACGTTGAACGATTTCATAATATCAAACTCATCTGAGTGACCTGTGAATAAATCTCTGTTATAATTAGTATTTTTTCTTCTCTATGCTGAATATAATGAGTTCTTCACTTTGACAATTCTGAACATTTTCATTATATCCAATACCTTTGTGGTGTAAATCATCTTGTTGTATACTCATTTAATATGCATAATTTAGCTAGAAGAGATAATTGAAAAAAGAAAATCAGAACCGAAGAGCCTAAATTAGTTCCGAGTGTCACTTTTAATTATAAACATAAAACCAGAAATCCGCTGTGAAAATGATCACTTGACACAGTTTTTGAAGTGAAATGTCTGTAAAATCATCAGTGATCTAATTTTATCTGAAGCAATGCCTCCAATTTTCTTTTTAATAAATTAAAGTTCGAAAGTTCTTATCTTTGTTATAATTTCGAACTGATCTAGATTTCCAGATTCGTTCCAGATATTTATATGCCGAAATTTATTAAACATAATGTAATAACTGTATGTAAAATGCCTAGGCTGAAGTATGGAATAAATAAAATCTGGTGTGTCCACTCACACGAACTTCCTAGCGCTCGCAGGCAAATTCCAGTAAATGAAAAATTTTACACTATTACAATACTCTCCTTACATAGTGACGATAATAGCAATATTAAAATAAAAATCCTCTGGTCAAATAATCTTACCACTCATTTTTTTCAGCATGTCAAGACAAACAACAATGGTCATGTAACATTTTTTCGCAAGCTGAAACGTTTAGCCAGAATCGGAAGAAACATGTGGAACATACGGAATTTTATTCAAGCATAACTTTTTTTTGTGCTTTTACTCCGAGATGGCGCTATATGTGGGTGGTAAAGGGCTCTCAGAAGAATATTTTAGGCAAGTTTAATCAAAATCCTTAGAGCAGTTTTCGCGCTATAGTCTTAAGCAAATCACGTTTTTTGGCTATAGCTCAACACCCAGTGTATACAGGATTATCATTCAGTGCCACCGGCGAGTGATATTGGTACCAAACAAAATAAGAAAGCAACAAAATACACCGATCCGTTCCCGAGATAATGCTGCCATAGTCAGACAGACAGACAGACCGACAGAGGATGGTTTAATGGTTGCAGAAAATGGTCTGGAACCTTTGAACCTGTAGGTACCCCTATTTTTTGTATGACTAATGTATGATAAAAGAGTTCAGATGAACCAATCTACTTGCATAATATGGATATTATTATTCTTAGAATGATTACGTTACTTGTATCTGACAACAGTATGACACTGTTATATTGAAAATAAATATCTACTATTCTTTAAAATTCTCTTACTTGTTCCCGAAAGGTGAATAAAATACTTGGCAACGTATTTGGTTAGCAACCACATAGCAAACAGTATATCTACATACCATACTCGACATAAAATATAAATAAATAAATTTCTGTAACAAAACAACATTTTGAATTTATACTTGCATTCTTCATCATAAAATAATCAGTATAAATCTTGTCAACTATAACTATTCTTATAACCTACAGCAACTCTGAATATTTCTAGATTAAACAAGGTAATAAATAGTTCAGAATGGTTCAGAAAGATATTTTACTTATATCCAGACAGAAGGATCCATACGGAACGCTGAGTAATTAATAATTCTAGAAATGTTTCATTACAAAAACCATTTAATTATTCGATAATCATTATAACTGGACTGGACTGGCAGTAGTCGTTCAAGTCAGTAACATTAGGTTACATTTACAGATAATTAAAAATAAAATAAAATCCACCACACGTAGAATAGAGTGCAGTGTGATTTCCATGTATATTATTGAAGTTTTCGAATTCCAAAATGAATACTTGCGAGGTTGCCAGTCATATCTATAAGACTCCTCCGATTATAAGGTGTATTGAGATTCATTTATTATTTCGCAAATGATTTTTCTCAGCATATTGATGTTCCCTCTGCAGTGACTATAATTAAAACGATATAATTAGAGAAATATACCTATTTCTAATGTACCATTACAATTGAATAAGCTAACAACATCCATGGAGGTACTATTTTCATATTAACCCAAAATAAGGAATATAAATATCTCAATTTTTTAACCAAAGGGCTCGCGTATAGTAGTCTGTCTCTTTTCGCTGTGAACTGTGGTCGAGTTCAGAACATATAGTGTGTTCTCGTGTGTTGTTAGTTTCAATTTAATACTGTGAAATGGCTGCGTCTTGCTTGTTCAGTGAATGGTTGTTCTTTTGAGATAGGAACGATTGGATCAAGTCTTTGCTCCGTCTGCTTCTCCAAAATGTACTCCTTTACAAGTTTTCAAGAGCGAAATAAAAATAGAAATATAAAATGTTCCGAAGGAAACGCCGTGACTTAAATCACATGTTATCTCATGTTTGAATCGTTATTCATGTGCCGTTTGTGTAGAATATATATATAAATATTTTTTACAAAAAATTGGACCGACGTTATTAGTTGGTGCACTGAAAAGTATAAAATAATATTAATTCTATTGGTGCTGTTACTTTTGAAGTTGTGCAGTTGTAGGTAGATTGATAACTTTTGGCACCAACTTCATAAGTACCACCACCAATAGAATTAATTTTATTTTATACTTTTCAGTGCACCAACTAATAACGTCGGTCCAATTTTTTTTTAAATATTTATTTCACACTTTTGAGTGTAACATTAGTCAGGAAAATCGTTGAACGTTCACTAATACCAATCAAGATAGTACTTATCCTATTACCCACGTATATTCCTTGCTTGTAGTTGTTATTATTGAGATCTCAGAACATCGCTGCGGAAATACGCTTGAATATTTTAGTTGTTATTTATTTAACATCGATTTTACTCGAAAACAGTAACTCTAAGAGAAAAACGTTCATTATAAATGTTGCTACATATAATTATGTCCTTCATGTACTGTCCAAAGATTTTCAATTTTCGACAGAAATCGCCCTCTCCACATTGCATATTTGAGAATTATACATGCGTCTATTTCGAAAACCGTAACTCTTTTGAAAAATGTTCAATTTAAACGTTTCCGGATATTGTCCTATCTATAATTATATCACCTCAGATTTTCAATTTTCGAGAAAATTTGCCCCCTCCACCCCCTTCGGGAGCGGTTTTCGGAGGGAAGGAGATGTCGGATTCCCGTTTTTATGAATATGGGACCATTTCTCAAAGCTCCTCTTTCAAATGAAAAAAAAGCACACATTCGAATTGTATACCTCCTCCGTTTGGGGTTCGTCGGTCAAAAATTTAGTGAATGACGATTTTTTTGTGAATTTAAAGCTTACAAGACGACGGATAAACAATTTGCTGGTTTGATGGAAAATATTTTCATAGAAAATTCCTCCAATATAGCTAGTCAGAAAGGATTAGGGCAGTATTTTAAAGAAGAAAATTCCTTTCTATCACACCTGTCAATAATTTACTTTTGATTATTGTTTATCATTATTTACAAGGCTTCGTATATATTTTACTTTAAAATTTATAGCAAAATATATAAAGCAGCCCAAAGGCGGTGGTGAATTAATTGTTAAACTGAATATTTGAAAACATTTCTATATTTTGAATAAAATCTACTTATAGATGTTTTCTATTTATATTGTTCTCTGTTATTTAACAAATAAATAATTTAATTATCTAAGTAGGTATTCTAAAATGTGCTTATTTTGTGAGTTATAAGTTATATCTTTAATTTGTCTCCTTTGTGTTATGTATACGTATAGGTTTTTCAATAAAAAATATATTTATACTTTTTAAAGCGTGATTTCTCTGATCAAATAGGTACCCATTGATTAATTATCCTATAGTGATATTATGACGATTTATGCGAAAAGCAAAAAATCGTACTTTCGAGCTGCCGACAAAGGAAATTTCAAGAGTGACCCAACTTAAAGTATTTTGTAAACGTTGCTATTATCATGTCACTAGCAAAAACAAAAGAGAAACCTAAAAAGTATTTCGGTATTACTGTAGGTAGCTTTTGGCCGACTTCCCTTACTGAGGATGTATAAAATTCGACTGAATGCTGTTTTGTTTGTACGTTTTTCATGAAAGAGCTGAGATATGGTCCCATATCAACAAAGATTCAAGGTTTTTCCTTCCGCCACAAAAAAACAGTTCTCAGAGGTTTTTGAAGGTTGGTAATTTTCGACGAAAATAGAGAATTTGCCAAAGAATAATTAAATAAAAGACCATATGCAGAAGTCTTCTATCTAACAACAGCTGCACAACTTCAAAGTTACCAGTATCGATAGAATAAAAATTATCTTGTAATTCAGTATATCAACTAAAAATATCAATCCTTGTTTTTATAGACATTTTTTTTCTCAATATTTATTACATCTATTTAAATGTAAAATAATCTATACCTATATATAAAAGCGAAAGGTCACTCACTGATCATGAAATCTAAGAAACTACTAGTGCTAGAAGACTCAAATTTTGCATGGGGGTTCCTTTTAGAACATAGGTGCTCATTAAGATTTTGCAAAATTCAACCCCTAAGGGGGTAAAAACGGATGTCAATGTTTGTATGAAATATCTATAGTTTTAATAGTAGGGATTTGACTATACATTAAAGATATTTAAGGAAAAATAATAGGGGGAGCCTTTATTAGAGTAACAGAACCAGAACCCGAAACAACAGTTTTTTGGAATTTTTGTCTCTATGTTTGTACGTGCATCACGCAAAAACTACTGTATGGAATTGAATGCAGTTTTCACCTATGTATTACTAAAGGTCTAACTAAAAATATAGTGTATATTTTACCGCGTCCATCTGTTTTTCTGTATATTTGTACACGCATCACGCAAAGTATGGAATGGAATAGAATGCAGTTTTCTACGCGCACGAAATCATGGGCAAAAGCTAGTATGATGATAAAAATAAAGCAGATTCCTGAAGATGACTTCTCCTACAAAGTTCATTTCTTTCACAATGCTTTACCTTAATATAAACGCATACCGAACTCTTTAGGCATGTGTTCTACTCGTACTTACAAAGTTTTTTTAATTTTTTATCGAAAGCTCACAAATTATAAATTTAAACTGATGTAATATTTATATGCAACATTTTTTGGCACACGAGAATATGCTGCTTTACCATAATTACGATTAAATATATATTATATGTTCGGTGATGAAAATGTAATTGAATGTCAATATTTTATTGGTGTCTATTAATAGATATAAATACACACACACACACACATACGATACTAGAAATTAATGCAGTGTTACGATCGCCCACACAGTTCAAATGGAATGTGCAGCGATTCGGATGGCGCGGCGTGAAGCAGAAGGTCACTGGGCGAATATTTCATCAAAGATAAACCAAATCAACCCCTTTTCCTCTCCACCCCTCATAGCCAGGCCACATAAACCTCTTCTGCCTCCTCTCGACACAAGTTAACCCTTTTGCCAAGTAAGTAATTTTCCTTGTGAACCGAAATAATTATTGATCTCTCGCTCGCTCTCTTTGAAGATGCGATTATCTATCTATCTACGCGTATCTATCGAAAGCTGAATTCCTTAAAATTCGATTGAGATATTTAGAAAGTTTGTTAACCAAGTAAGTAATGAAGAAGAAGATGATAATAGAATAACCCTTTTGGGAGAACCGATAAATTCCAGAACCTTCGTAAGCTTTCATGTAAATATTAGGTCTACATGTTTCTTATATATCCAGTATAAGAAATACTTTACTGCTTATTACAATACTTTGGGGAATGTTTCATGGTAATAATTATAATATTAAGTTAGAACTGATATTTAAATGATAAAACATATAAATATTTATTTATATAATTATTTTTTGGAAAACACGTGTGAACAACATTAAAATGATAATTCTATATAAGTATCCTGTGAATCCTGCATAAAAATCAAAGATTTTAAGGTTGTGAATAATATAATATACAGAGTGTTTCATAGTATATGCGCAAGAGAGAAAGAAAGTTTATAATATCTTACCCTCTAAATTGCATCATTTTCGAGATAAAGGGTGTTGAAATTTAAAGAAATATCGCTTTTTGTGAATATATCCGGAACCGTTTATCGTACAGAAAACGGCTTTTGTAACCATTTTCTACTCATAATAAGCTAAGTTTTGAAAAAAAAAATATCTGTCATAATTGGTGAATATTTTGAAGCAGTAGTGATGGAGAAAGTACGGTTTTGAGACGCCCATTTGAACCGCCAATGTTTATTACACAGTTTACTAATTAAACAAAATTTATGTAAACATTAGTACAAGTAACAAAGGCACAAGTTAACTTATAATCATAATTGCATAATTAAAAAAATGGAAAAATGATAAAAAAGTTGTCTTTTCAAAATTCTTCAAACCGTAAAGGTAACGCATTTCGCTAATTTTTATCAAGTAGGCCTTATATTTTGATCAAGTCAGGATCAAGTCCTGCTCATATATTATGAAACACCCTGTATTATAGATTACCAATATCTAAATTCAATATTTATGATTGCATACATACTATAAAGAAGAATACAAAACTGATTATCACTCTGTCCGTCTGTCAAAGCTTAATTTCTTAGAATTTACTGAAAATAAAGTTCACATTTAATACTCAACGGAGTGAGGTTTCCGCGTCATCAACCAAATGCTATTGGCAATACAAGTAATCCTGTTATTTGATCACGACACGACGTAGAAGAATTCAGTGACTCTACTTATTGAAACAGTGTATAGCCAAAATATGAATTTGATTCAAGTTATATTTATATATATGCTCATTTAACGATAGCAGCATAGTCTTTTTTGTGTGCATCATAATTAAAATGATGAATCAATATAAGTTTTAGAGGTTACGTGAAACGGTAAAACGTCACTCATGAAGATTCATTCAAATAAACGTCAATATGACCACGTATTTGACATAGAACAGAATATAAACCTTATACGTATATAGATATACAAACGTACTTACAAAATGTCAAGATCATAACATAATTTTCGTTTATTGACTTCTTAAACTTCAGAATGACAAAATCTCAAAATATTCATAATTGAATTGACATAAAAGTTCAACATAACCTGTAATACATATCTTTATTTTTTATTTTAGTTCCCATAGAAGACTTGGCTGCTTTTGTTAAATGAACATATATCTGAATATCACTTGAATAGAATTCATATTCTGGCAAAACACTGTTTGAATGAGTAGATTCACTGAATTCTCCTATGTCGTGTATGGTAATATCCCACGAGATCGCGGCCTTCTTGATCAAATAACAGGGTAACTTGTATTGCCAGTTGTGACAGTTGATTTCTAGACATATTAATGAAAGGTGCTTGTTATGTGCAAATTAAATATATTTTTGTCAAAATTTCAACACAATCCAGATATCAAAAAATTAACATTCTTTCCTATCGTCTCCTAACAACTAAGCTTAAAATTAGAAAATTGAGATAAGTGCAAAGTTAAAAATTCCAGTCTTGGCGGTAATAGAAATACAAATTCTCTGAAAATGTCAACCCTATACAACCCGTAACCGTTTTCTCCAATTTGATACAGAACCCTAAAATATACGAAATTCACGCACACAAACTATTAAGAAATATTTAATTCTCCCCACGCCAACCCGATTTTGGAATCGACTGATTTTTACTTATGTGTTTGTCCTTAAACGTATTATTATGATTGCGTGTAATGACGAAAAATTTCAAAAAATCTTTCATATCTCATAATGTTTCTAAATGAACAATAAATCTTTTTCAGTAATTTCAAGATATAGTGCCAACAGCCGTGACTGAATTATTTGAAATTAGAAATTTCTCATTTTCAAGTCGAAAAGGTATATTAGATTTTGATCCTTAGTTAAAAAGAACTGTATCTCAAAAGCAGTTTACGTTTTCTAAGCAAAATGCAAAGAAAAAACAATCGTTGAAACAATTTTCCAATAAGCTGAATATCTCAAAATTAAACAAACATAAACATGATTTCAAATCACCTCCTTCTTTTTATCAAGTAGGTCAAAACCAAGCGAGTTCTCAACGGATTGACCACCACAGATAGTGGTAAGTCTTGGACCAGACAGGCGTTACTACAAACCAAAAGCAAGCAGCAGCTACACCGTTTGCCATCCTCGGTCCAATATCTGAAACCAAGTTTCTATCCAACAAAACGATTTGAAGTTATTTACCTATTCTAATTTCTGATATAAAAGCATCCTGCATCAAGGTTTTCTAAACATCATTAAACTTAGTTCAGACGTCCGCACTCTAAAGTTGACAAAGGCATATATACTTGAGCTTCCCCACTTGATGTATGTTTTAGGATTAAACTTGAACCAATTTTCTAACAATAACCTAACCTCAAATACTGAGACACTTAAACATCGATCACAACACTTACCATTTCATCTTCCTCCAGTTGTATCCCTCCACTATTTAAAACTGTAACTAACATTTAAAACTTTTTTATCAAATCACCCAACTAAATTAGTTGAACACAGCATCACACTTTTTTTATGATGATAATATCACAAAGCACGTGCGCTAACACAAACAAACAAACTTATAGATTTATTATTATTTTCACAATAATCAGGTCACAAAAGTTCGATATAGCGCCTTTTGCCGTCGTCTTTATTTTGTTTTTCCCAAGGAAAAAAGCGTCACGACGTGTACCCAGCGTCGAAGCTATGAGACACGCATCCTGTGGTGAGCGATGGCAAGTTTTGGCGCGCGCCTCGGCACATAGGGAAGCGTCGCCGTTGCCGGCGTCGTTACAACTGAGCGTTGGAAGCGTTGCGACGCTCTCTATAACACAACGTGTATCTACGTGTTGTGTATGCCCACCTGACCAATGACGCGATGACGCTGTTTCGTCTTCAGCAGCAGCAACAGCAGGCGTCGAGGTCTCACAGGTCCACTGTCTTTCCAAATTTCCGAAATATTTGTATTTGTATTTAAATATAAGCTTATCAAAATGTAAGAGATATCCCATAAAAAACATAAAATGTAAAAAATGCAAGTCTCGCAACGCAGTCCTTCCAACGCAAAAAGTTGTGAGATCACATGTAAAACCATGTCAGGTAGCTTAGTTCCTATCAATGGAAGTACCTATTCAACATTTTCATAAATTTGATCTAATTATTTACCCACCATCATTTATAGTCACCGAATAATTTTATTAGACATCTTTATTTCTATAATACATGTATCATGAATTGGCAATCCGATCGACAATAAAAATTTAAAAATTAAAGTATTTTAAATAGTAGTTTATTCTTACGTGATCAGGTTGCCGTGATAGTTTAATATATATACATGTATACTGTTTTGAAACCTAAGTTTATAACGTTAGTGTATAATTTCATTGGTATTTGATTTTTTCTGTCAGTGAGGGGGCCGTACGATTGCCAAGTTATTATACATGTATTATAGAAATAAAGATGTCTAATAAAATTATTCGGTGGCTATAAATGATGGTGGGTAAATAATTAGATCAAATTTATGAAAATGTTGTTAAACAGGTACTTCCATTGATAGGAACTAAGATAACTGACTTGGTTTTACATGTGATCTCACAACTTTTTGCGTTGGAAGTACTACGTTGCGAGACTTTTTTATGGGATCTCATCTCTTTTTGTATGTAATTCTCCTTTATTTCTTCTCATGTAATATTTCTTGTACGTTAGCTATGGATAGTGCACTTTGGCTACGCGCACTTAATTATATATAGGACAGTGTTAGTACGTTCTGTGTTAAATCTGTGTTCTGTGGTCAGTACTCCAATGCCAGCGTGAGGAGTCGCACGAATTCTGAGCGATATTTGAACGTAATCATATGTTTGAGTTTTTCCTTTCATTATACGTAAAAAGATAACTAAATTCCAAAATTGAAGTTTCTGAGTCTCCTAGAAGTACCTTAGAATTTTGGTGATCGGTGAGTGTCAGTGACAGAATTACAGAAATTCGACTGGCGATAGCTCGTAAACTAAAGTTATGAATTGTATGTCATTTGGAACTATAGCTAGATATATTATGTCCTCTAAGACTCTGTAAATTCAGATTTCTAGCTTTCTCAACACCGAAGTTACAGGGGGACGAAAGTGGCCTGAATTGCTTCGAGAAAAGCATAGTACGGCCGTGCTCGACTTGGCGGGGGCACTGCCGTGTCCCCAGATAATTCAGTGATAAATATGCGATATGTCGTTCATTTTGCTGTTGAAATTTCTGGTTTACCAGCTCTGTTGCACTTTCATCCATCAAATATTCAAATAAGTATACAGCTATTATTTCACTGGGTTAAGATCAGGCGATTCTGTAGTATAATTCCAAAATTAACCTTCTTTAACTGGATTGTAAATATGCGAAATTGTTATATTGCTGCATGGGTAGAAAATCATGTTCTCAATTTCTTCTTGGTTTGTTTCTATCTGTAGAATGACAGAGACAGCGTCTCCGTTCTATATCCCCTCAAAAAATTATAGTTCAGTCAAGGATTAGAAACACCGCGTCATAGAATTAGCAGTGGAACGGTGAGTATCTTGAAATGAAGACTTTTCTGAATGATTTCACGTGAACAATATGTTGACCATATTACTACACAAATTATTTCTTCTCAACCAGAGTCTTAACTGCTGTCTTCAGTACCCCCGTATCACACATACACGTTTCGACTTGCAAGCGAAAAGCATATCCGGAAGGTAATTTTTCAGGAGTTGGCTGATTTTCGGGAGGCCGAGATTTCAGGCCTAGCCTTCCGGCCGATAAGACCATTAACAATACAGTTTGCCTTCGGGTTTGCAAATCGAAAGGCGTTCCGGTAAATTGCATCGTGTATGGGGACCTTAATTTTTTTGCTGCTTAATAGAATAAAATAATAAAAAAACTGGGGTTTCCATTTGAAAGAAACTACTTTTGAGTTTTTTTTGCATCTAGTTTTCAAGCTTATTTTTTTATCACTTTGTACAAATTATTATCAAAATATCCTAAAAAATACTGATAGATTAGATCTTCTTCTACAAGAGAATCAACCCAAATTAAATATTAGAAGCTTCCTCATAGGAAAGATTCTTTGATACAAAATTTGAAATGTCAAAAAACGGTTGTTAGAGTTAGGTATAGGACATTATACATAAAATGTTTTCAAAATTGTACAAGAAATTTAAAATTATGGTAATATACAGGATATTCCATTGAAAATAACAAGTTGGCATCTACTTCCGGTAGAACTTGAAATGCGACTAACATGAAATTTTCTAATATCTTAGACGTATGTCCCCCAGTGATTTTAGTATGTCACCAAATTTTCAGACTAAGGAGTTTATTTACATAGTTATGTATTCAAACTTCATGAAGACAAATAGTTATTTTGAATCAACATAAAAAGCAATACCATATACCATTGCACTATAAATGCCAGAACGTTTATTTGATCGACCAGAGTCAGTTAACCTTGCATATAATAAATATATAGGTAGGTATATAAGCAATAATAATTCGATGCCAGCGGGGCAAATTCTTGGCATGTAACATTGAAAAAAAAATCATCATTACTGACCACAAAACAAGACATAGGAACAAATCAAAACGCCAGTAGGTGAGGCAAGTGAAACAACGATACGGAGCGTATCGTCTTTGGTCAACCATTTTGAAAAACTAATGAATAGCGTACAGTTCGTTTGTAGTAGGTATATGTTGCGCAATAATATTCGGCGACGGTGGACGAGGACGACTCATAGAGAGATTTATTGTTTTGTGTAGTAGTAGCCGTGTGTTGTTGTTGCTGGTGTGTTTTGTTGAAGTCTTGTCCAATTAAACCTGGCATTTTTAAATTAAACCAATTTAAATATACAACAACAAACTCTCTCCGTAGCTAGCGTACATACATATAGATATATAGGTATATATATATATATGCGCTAGCTAGAGTCAGGGTAATTAAATTCTGAACAATGGATGGCGTAGCCCGCTTTGACTATCCCTCTCTCTCTCTCTCTGTTTTTTTTTCTGGCAGTGTTTCACTCTCTTTAAATAATGGCGACGGGAGGTCTTTATCTCTTTCTACATATATATATATATAAGTTATATCTGTCTCTTTCTGTTTGATAGAATTGCGCGTATTCGTATTAATGAAAGAAGTTTTTTTTAATTGTAAATGAATTTGAAACAGTTGCGTACTTTTTTCATTATTGGAACGGCTTAAAACAAATAACCATATTGAGGAGATTAATTAAATTTTATTGCTGAAAACTATTTTACAATTTGCAATTTTTTTGTATATAACTGACTATCAAATTTGACATTCTGCATGCAAAATTCTAGAACTGTGTAGAGAAAGTTTATTTTTTGTACTGCATCGGAAATATTCCATTTATAAAACAATCAACAACAACGTGTTACTTACAGATTTCTGAATAAACTCAATTTTTGACCGACAAATCCAAACGGAGTAGGTACGACTGTGCTTTTTTTCGTTTTTGCGCGAGCTGTATATAGTAAACGTTCTCCGATTTCGATGATTTTTGATTCATTGGAAAGAGAAGACTTGAGAAATGGTCCCATATTAGTAAAAACTCAAATCCGAAATCTCCTTCCCTCCATAAAAACGCCCCCGAAGCAGGAGGAAATTTTTCTCGAAAATCTAATATCTAAAATGCGTATTTCCGGGACGATGTTTACAGATTTCTGAAAAATACTGGTAACAAGTACAAGCAAATATTAAACATGGGTAATGGTAAAAGCTCAACGATTTTTGTGATTAATGTTGCACTCAAAAGTGTGAAATAAATATTTTAAAAAATTGGACCGACGTTATTAGTTGGTGCACTGAAAAATACAAAATTCTAATATAATTCTCATGAGCGGTTCTAAATGCTGATATACCGGACTTCTGATATATCTGTCAAAATATTGATGATTCAGTTGCAGAAGTAGCAACTGAAACTATTCCATGTACCTATGTGTTCATATATTTAATACTTCTATAAGTATTTGATAACAGTTTTCTGACGGCCATAATGTATTCTTTCCAGATTTCTTCGTAAGAATTGAAAAGTCCCGAGGCAGAATAAAGAAAACATATACCAATATATATCTATACAAATGTATGTCGTCCTTCGCCTTCGCCACGTTCCAAAGTTTCTCTGGAAAGCAGCAGCAGCAAAAGGACACATAAATAAATTCTGTGGATCTCCTATAGCGATGCGGCGGACGCTCGTTTACAAGATCTGGTGGCGAACACTCTGCATGTGCTCACTCACTCACTCACTCACTCTTTTCGGCTTCTCTTCTCCAGTGCGAATGAATAATGAATGTTGTTTTGGAAATAACGGCATCTGATGCGAACAAAACAACTTAAAATGAAGGCTTTCTTTCTGTATATCTCTCTGTCATTGTTCTCTTTTGGAGCAAACAGAGAACTCACATATAATGTACTCGTATATGAAGGATAATCTGGTGTTTTATTAAGAGAAAGTATTATCTACGATATGTATTCTTATTAGGCTTACAGGAAGAAAGACCAGTTGGACAGCGACTTTAGAACGTGAGGGAATTTTCTAGAATCGTTTCGAAAACTTCCTACTGGGAATATAAGTATCCTCACAACTTCACAAAGAACTTTCTGACTGAAAATGTATCGGTTAAAGTCGGTATCATTTTGATTTTTGAGATAATCAGGGAAATTGGGCGACCTCAACGTGGGGATATGTCAAAATTAAAATTGGAGAGTGTCTGAAAAACGATACAAGAAATTGCTTTGACAATTTAGCAGTGCATAGGTCCTTTTATGAACTCAATATTTTGGAAATGGAAAAATAGCTAGTTGCCGAAATATTCGTCTCAACCTTCCAACGTCGTTAGGTATCAACTGGAAGCGATTAACGAGTTACAAATAAACTGTGTCATCTTCAACAATTTGTTGGAATAATAATCAGGAATTGCCGTTGAAGAAAATAAAGCTCGGAAAAACGATATTCCATTGTTACTTGTATCCATCTGTCTATAGCTGAGCCACTTTCCGGGAAAACATATTAATAGCTAAAGTGACTGGGTTTTGTTAAAACATATAAGATGAATGAACATATCTCAGGACAAGATTGTGCAATATAATTCTGAAGTTGTACAAGAGAAATAAGACTTTTCGTAGCAATTTCACAATTATTAGGCTTTTAAAATAACGAGGTGTCCGGTACGTGGACAATTGGTAATAGCAGGCTCCAGACTTTCAAGACTGACGCAAAAAATTATTTTTAATTAAATTACTCGAGAACATATCAATGAAGTTTTCTCAAATCAAACTTGTTAGATATTAGGCAGGTACTTATCACATCCTCGTGATGCCAATGAAAACTATTTAATTTTCTGAATAAGCTTGGTTTTACGAAACTTTTTCAAGAAGCAAAAAAATTTCCAAACAATAAGTGAAGAACTTGGGAATGACTATTTTCATATGACGTCATTATTTGACATTTCTTTCTTTTGAATTCAACTCAATATAGAACTGAAAAACGTAGTTTTGTGGTATAAAATAACACACAAAAAGTGGCACACACTCTCGAGTAATTAAGAAAAAACTAATGACTGTCACATAATTAAAATGATTTAAATTTAAATTTGTCTGGGCAAATAAAATAGTCCTGTTTATTTCTATTTGAGGGTATGATAATACTCATTTATTCTCTAGCAAACCTTTGCATTATATAATGATTACACGTGATTTCATGAGAACTATCCCATAATTATGTCAAGTGATAAACTCCTCTTGGTTAATCTAATATGGGACTTTACTGTTTCTGTTCAGAAAGTTATTTCACTCGTAAAAGAAAAGAAGAATATGGAAGGAATTGAGAGCACTGTTATATGGAAAGAGTAGCGTTATAAAGATAAATTATTCGTCAGAAAATATTTCATGTAAAAACCAATTGCCAAAGCTCTACTTACGCAACAAGAGGTCAATAGCCTTTAGGAATGTTTTGAATAAGTCTGTCCTTTCGCGAACGTAAAAAATTGGGCAGTTGTGACTGAGTAGGTACTTCAGATATTTATTGAATGGACAAACGGATGGTACGATGGCAACTCAATAACCCAAGCCTAATGTAGAACATTCTTTGACCAAAAGCCATGTTCATCTCCTGCTTATTTCCATCTGAAATTTTATTGCTCTTTGAGTCAAATAATTGCTGGTCTCGTCCAATTTTTATACTCAAGAATTGTCCCCAAAGTAGGATTTCAATACTTCTTCCAAGTGCCTTGTGACGTTCGTGACTGCTTAATTTTCTGTCTGCTAAGCAATTTTTGTCTGCTAGATCATCAGAGACTATTGTTCTGTAAACTTGATTTAAAAATGTGTTCAGTCATATCGGCAACGCTGACTAAGATGTCTCCTTCGTTCTTGATCTATGAACGGGAATTACAACATATGAAAAAATGTTTGACTGGCGAAGATATAAGAAAAGTAAGATTACGATTGTCAGCTCTGTTAATCTAAGCTTGAAATATTCTATTCTAGATTACCACATGACTTCACCAAGTCATTTGTATTATTAAAATAGAGTTTCTTTGTCTGCAGAATAATTTCAAACGACTTTTTTGTTCGACAAAAATGTCACCCCACGCACCCTGCAGTACCCCTATATCTTGTTGGCTTTGAAGAAGAAAAAATCATCCCTATGGACCCACACACATCAAATTCTCTCTTCGATGGGAAAATATTGACACATACACAGTGTAATGTCCGATAACGAGCTGTCAGCAGTAAATAAGCAGTTGTGGCATTCATCTCTGGTCATCAATCACTGTATGTAGAGGTACAGAATATGGCTGACGTCGTGGTCTTCGTTTATTGACGCATTTTCCGCGCACTTTGATATAAACACAAACACATAGGTACACACAAATTTTGATTTTGTAAACGTTTAAATAACATTTGGCAGGTAGGTATTTGAATTTACTGTTATAATACGCAATATTTATTGTCAATGATATTGAAACTGAAGCCAAGCTACACGTCATTAAATATAATTGTCAATATTGTTTCTATTTGTCTTTATTGACTTAATTTACCTAAATGTTCTTGCCAGAGACACATGTCTCTGGTTCTTGCCGAAAAAAACTGATTAAATTCGATCACGTTCACCAATTTTTGACCAACTGCAAAAAAGGAGAAGGTGTACTGTGGGTTGTATGTTTGCTTTTTTTATTTTATGTTTATTTGTGACTGTTTGCGCGTTTTGTATAGTAAATGTGCACCGATTTTAATGATTTTTGATTCATTTGAAAGATGATAGTTGAAAAATGGTCCCATATTTAGAAAATCTCAAATCCATAATCTCCATCCCACCTAAAACTATCCCGGAAGGAGGTGGGGGTGGCAATGTTTCTCAAAAATTGAAAATCTGAGACGGCACAATTAAAGATAAGGCCATATCTGGAAACGTTTAAATTGAACATTTTTTCAAAAGAGGTAAGGTATTCGAGTTAAAGCAATGGTGAAGACTGATTCTAACAATTTTTAAGTAATCATCAGATGTATCTAGTTATTATTTGTAGACATAAGCTTCGGAAGAATATACAAAAGATTCAAGTATTTCATATTTTCTGTCAGAAAATGCTGGCCAATGAATGTAACTTATATAAGTACATTTTCTTTTTCTATTAGGAAAAGTATCTTACCATTGATGTCAACTTAGTGGAATAGGACAACTAACCTATAACAAAAAAGAAAAATCAAATAGAATATAGATCCATCAGAGTTGTAAAAATAGTTGTTAGAATATCATATTTTACAGCAAAAAATTCAAGAGCTCTAAAGAATATCACGAAAGAACAGAATTGATGTGATTTTTTCCTTATTAGGACTCATCAGCTCTTCACAGGGTTCGGGGTAATGCTGTAGGTCAAAGAAACTCTGTTGGGAAATCTCTTTCGACACAGTGCTAATTAATATCTACAGAAAACCGAAGTCCTTTATTTGAAATCTTTTGATCCTCGCCTTAGTAATTTTGAAAGATTTTATCTTCCTAGACTTCAATTATGTGATCCATGAATAAAGGATCAAAAAAGATCACTTCCATACATATTCGCAGAACAATCTATCTGCTCTAACAATTCCAACCACAACAAACCAAAACTATGATAACTCGGACCATTTTTGTGTTGTTGTATAACAAACACTAAGAGAAATCGGTGACATGGAAATGTATTTAAAGTCGTACTCGATCATTATGGGACACCCTAGCTACTAATGTTTTATTTTTAAACACGACACTCTCATTTGGCGGTATTACTTTACTAGCGCAAGTTACTAAAAATATACACTCAATAATTATTGTAGAGGATGATAAATTGTTAATTTGTTGTCGCTCGAAAATGTTGGAAAAATTCTCTCAATACAGATGAGAAAGAAATATATTTTTCCATTCCATCTGGAATTCTAATTAATTTGAAATGTGATTTGTCGATGCCAAAGATTCACATATAGAAAATAGGTCAGGTGTTATATGAAAGTCAAATAGTTGTGTTTCAGATTATGGGAAACATCCAACAAAAAAAAAAGATTCAGTACATCCTGAGAAAGATGAGAAATGGGCAGTGAAAATATAATCGTTTCAGAAGGAATTTCCTACAAAAAAATAGGACCTCCTTCGTTCTGGCAAAGTTGGTCAAACAAGTGCGACATTGAGTTAGAAGCATAAAAGTATATGGTATAGCATATCTTAGTATCAAATATTACTTGACTAATCCTATACGAAACAAAAATGTTTGTCATTTGAAGAAAATAAAGGCTCGATTGATTGATTGAGCATTTACGTTTAAGTTCCACATCAACATCATTTCATTCATTTCTCGATATGTACTCAATGTACAAATGATATTTTGATATGAAATACTACAAATTTCCTTCGGAGCAGCTCCAACGTTTAAAACCATTTTAATGTTGTTTGCGTTTCTATGAGATTGAACGTTTCAACCAGATATATACCTACGTGTATAACGTACACGAGGAATGCATTATGATTCATACGATTTCTATAAATATCCATTCGATATAAGACTAGAAAGTTGAGAGCATAGAAAGCGTCGATGTCTATAATTATAAAGTGAGTATTTCAATTGATGGAGATTACTGTTGGAAATATTCCATTAGTAGTAGTGATGATTTAGATATAAATATGTTTTCCAATGAATATATACGGGGTACGTACGTAATTGGTGGATCATTTGCTAAATCGAAGTGTACGAAGATAGAAGGGCATTTGCAAGCAAATAGTTTTATGTTTTAGATAAAAATTCTCATGTCTTCTATAAAAATATTAGCTTCCATTTCCAATTTTCCCTTACAGTTCCCATCGATATTGAGAGCTTTAAATAAAGAAAAATACCATCCTTATAAAGTTCAGTTGATTCAGGATTTAAATGAGTATGATCCTGATAGAAGGCAACAATTCTGTGAACAGATGATGGACACAGTGAAAGCAGATTTGCAGTTCATAAAAAATATTGTGTTTTCTGATGAAACTACTTTTCCTTTAAATGGAAAGGTTAATAGAGAAATCTGTAGATAATGAAAGAAAATCTTCATCCTGGTATCATTAACAACAAAATTATTGGCCCATATTTTTGGAAGACACAATTTAACGGTGAGTTTTATCTAGGTTTTTTGATGGACTTTTTGCTGCCTATATTAAAAATAAATTTTCATGATGTTAGATCCCCCAATTTGACTCCTCTTGATTACTTCTTATGGGGTAATTTAAAATCGAAAATATATTCAATAGACTAGACAATATTGCAGATTTAAAAGTAAGAATAACGGAGGAAATTAAGAAAATAACCCATGAGGTTCTACAAAATTTGGTATGAAAATTCCAAGATCCCTTGGCTTATTTTCAAGAAGTGAATGGTGCATGGGCATTTTGGAACATTTTATTTAATTTTAAAATGAACTAAAAAGTACTTCCTAAACATTATGTGACATTATCTCCTTTATTCTAGTTAAATTATGAACATTTTACATATTCAAAATAAATTTTCTGTTATGATTTAAAATTTTTGACAATGAATTGTCAAATTGAGCTTAGAAATTGATATGTTTCAGGTGTTTTCAAACAAATACTAAGAAATAATTTATTTCTTACCTATGGACCGCACTGTATATTTCGTTTTATGACATGAAATAAATGCCATTTTTTCACACTAAAGATGTTTTAATCATTAGTAAAATAAAACACTGATCCTAAATCCCAAGAGCTCAGACAAATAAGGACTAGAATAATGCCCACTGGTCAATCTCCAATCTTCATAGTTTTGTCGAAATACTTTTCTGTGGTTTTATTATACTAATTTCATAAGCTAAAGCAACTGAAGATCTTAATGTGAAAAATAAATTTATTTAAAAAATATCAATCATATCTATAAAAAGACGCTAATACACAAAACTATTTCAACAAAGCAAAATCCAACATGAAAAATAATCCTAATCAAAACAACAATGTTTCAAAGAAAGATGACAGGGGGGGCAAACATGAGCTTTTGCAATTCGTATTTAGAAGCTTTACTATTATTACATCATTTCTCTTTCTTGTGTGATGGATCACAGATGTGCGCAAAGAATTTCACAACTCATCAAGTGAAATAGACATACAACATCTGGAGAGATAATCTTTCATGTTTCTTTAGCATTTAGCTAAATAGAAATGCCAAAGAAAACTTTTCAATGAATAAGTTTGATTGAACAAATAATGGATAAGAAAGGTTGTCTCAAAGGCAGACATTGCTGAAGGGAAGATACGGATATATATTTGGTTGGTTGGTTCAGATTTCTTGAGTTTTTTTCGAACTTTTCATATAGCGAATCTTATTTTTTGCATAGATTGATATGAACTGATCATATTTAAGAAATGAGCATAATTTTCCATGAATATTTTCACTCAATCTCTCATTTTTCGGATGAAAAAGCTGAACCATTAAAAGACCACCCTGAAGCCTGTCTATCCGTCTATCACAGCCTATTTTCTCCTAATGTACAAAACGGGGAATGTTCAAATTTGGTGATGCTAGGTGACCGCAAAGGGAAATATAGTTCAAATAAAAAAATTCTGATACTGGACGTTTATTTTGGGGAATAATAGAGAAAATGAAAAGAAAAAGTTTTTTTCCAGCAGATTGTAAATGAAAGGCTCAATATGCCTAATTAGAAAATTTTTTTCATTATCATAATATTGACTTTGGGGGTAATTTCGAGCAACAAATTGTACACCTCAGTTTTTCGATGGAGGAATAAAAATTTGAAAACATTTTCTTACGTTGATTTTACCGAATATATGCTACTCAGATTATCCATTTTTAACATGGTTCTTCGAAAAATGCGACGATTCATTCACTAAAACTATAACAATCTAAAAACTGCAAATTGCCTTTGTAAAAAACGTACTTTCGTAAAGATTTTCCTGTTAAATATATAGTAGCTGTATAAGGAAAGTATTGTAATCGTGTGAAATTTTCGGTAACGAGTTTTTTACAAATGTTGACGTTTCAGAGTTTTCTAAGTCTAATAAACATATTTTCAGCCGTTGGTCTGTCTGTCTGTCCGTCTGTCTGTCTGTGACAGCATTATCTCGGGAACGGATCAGTGAATTTTGTTGCTTTCTTTTTTATTTTGTTTGGTACCAATATCACTCGCCGGTGGCACTGAATGAGAATCCTGTATACACTGGGTGTTGAGCTATAGCCAAAAAACGGGATTTGCTCAAGACTATAGCGCAAAAACGGCTCTAAGGATTTTGATTAAACTTGCCTAAAGTATTCTTCTGAGAGCCCTTTACCACCCACATACACCGCCATCTCTGAGAAAAAGCACAAAAAAAGTTATGCTTGAATAAAATTCCATATTTTCCACATGTTTCTTCAGATTCACCATTGTTGTTTGTCTTGACATGCTGAAAAAAATGAGTGGTAGCACGATTTGTCCAGAAGATTTTTACTCTACTACCGCTATTATTATTCACTGAAATTTCCTGCGAGCGGTAGGAAAGTCGTGTGAGTGGACACACCAGATTTTTTTTTATTTAACACATATGAGTTTGACAGATAAGTGTCAGACAGTATTTCTAATAGGTTTATTAATATCTTGTAAGCCCTTTATTTCAAAATTGTCAACAAAATATATTTGAATTACTCAGAGCACGTCACTTATAGAGATATTTTTATCATTTATCAAAATCAGAGTTTTTTTTATTTACGCTATTCATCCAAACTATTCTGTCCAGTAGTTTCAGTGGGTTATTCAAAAGTTCCAAAATCTAACCTTAGATGTTTTAAAGGTAAGAGGGAAGAGAAACAGTCAATTTTCTTATTGTGTCTGAATCCTTTTTCTTAAATTTTGAACAAAATATATTTGAAGTTCTCAGACAGAAGGGCAGACCAATTCAAGTGTCTTGTTTCTCATCTGATATAGGCTTAGAATAAGTATTTTTAAGCCTACAATTTTAGTGGTACTTCCAGGTTTCTCGATAAACAAAGATTTAGCAAAGACGTAGGTACAGAACACTATTTCTCATTAAAGTATTACATAAGATAAAACTCGTAGTCCTTGAAATATATTGTCGGCAAATCATAGAAACACCTTTATCAAGATTTAAAAATTAATAACTAATTATTGTTGACAATTAATGCTTCGAAAGCTCAAATCAATCCTAAAATTCGAAGCTATGTAAAATGAAATAGATTAAATTTTATTGCTAGAACTTTTAGTAATGGATAAGGGAAAAGAACTACTTCAAATATAATAAAACATTCGAGAATACCGGTTGAAAAATACACATTTCCAGTAATGCAAAACGTATAAACAATATATAAACTGGCAATGATCCAATATCTATAAAAAGCGACTGACAAAATATTACAACAGCTTGTTTTTGTTGTCGAAAAATATTTTTAGCATGACATTACAGAGGGAAAAGAATTAAAGAATAACCACGATGATGGAGCAGATAGAGAAAATAATAGAGGGATAAGGGTATACAGTGTGTTCGTAAAGTATGGGAATGTTGCAAAATTTTCTAGAATATTGCTTATTAAGAAAAAGCGTTGACAGGTTGCTTTTTGATTCTGATTTGCCACTTTCTATGTAAGCAGTGTTACATACCCTATCCAGATTTTAAGCAATTATCGGTCCGTGTTTTAAATATAAATTCTTTTATATTATGTAATCAATGATAATCTGATAATTGAGTTCAAGAATTCCAAATATTTACGGAGATTCAGATTTATGAATATGAATTAGCGAAAATTATAAATCAATTCAAACGTTTAAATTAATTTATTCGTTCATTTCTGAAAATACCTTCAAATAATTATTTTCTTACAAAAAATGAATAACAATTTCTGGGGTAATTTGTTACGTGTCTGTTCACTTTTTTCCCTGATATTGTAGTAGATCGCTTTTCTTCTATAAATATCATAGGTACTCGTATTCGAGTGTAGATGACTTACCTGTCTTAAAATGTGCGCCCGGTTTATCACCAGTGGCTCGTCCAAACTTGCACCACGCTCTGTTCTGCTAATAGAAGTCGGCCAGTATTAGCCCATTACAACGAATCTCTCTATTAATTACTTTACCATATCCTACTATCACTGTTTTTTATATTAAACGTTATTAAAGTTTTAAGTAATTCATTGAAAAGTCTTTTTACTTTTGATTAGGCGGAAGAAGTGAGTGTCCATCGATTTTTCATAGACATCTCACTGTCTGTCAAATTTAATACGGATCCAGTAAAGATTTATTAATTTTGTCCATAGAATAGGTAATATAAGAAATTTTTGAAGTTTAAAATTTTGAATGCCTTATAAAAAATATTTTAAATTTTTTCCTTAAAAATTACACTCATTTAACTATGACATCATAGGTTGAAAGTCGGAGGGAGGAAAGTAATAAAAAGAAAGTCAAAATCGACCTGTCGGAGCTTCTTCTGCATATGTTAAAACTTTAGAAGATATTAAAGCATTTCCATAACTTATGAACGCACTGTATATCTTGATGGAAATTACATCGTACATCTGCTGAAGAACAGTCAACAATTATATATATATATATATATATATATATTTATACTGTTTGGAGTATATGTAAATATTTTAATTATAGATTTTCCGATACGACATGACCTCGTTTTCCCAAAGTTAAATAAATAACAAATGGCCAAGTGCGGTCGGTCGGTCTATCTTTTTTTTTCTCTATCTCTATAGTTTAGTTGTCTAAGGTTACGCAAGCACAAACACACACAGGATACAACATATAATAATAACATTTTCCCAACAGCAGACAGCAGAGATTGTTTCATAGAGATTGATGACTTACATACCTGCACATATGACACAATAGTCTTATGCTTGAGTATTAAACAATGGCGAAACGGTCTTCTTTTACACTCAGTTTTTTATTCAGCATGGAAATTAAATTAAAGGGTGGTTGTTTTCTGAAAAATGGCTATAACTTAGACATAAATGCATCGAAAATTCGTTAACTATGTATTTCATTTCATAAAGCAATTATAGCTATAGTTACATTATAATCTTCATTATGAGAAGCGAAGCTCTAACAGCTAAATTCATAGACCGTTCTTGTCTTAAGCGTTGAGGAAGCCTTCGTTGAGAGTTCCTCAAATTATAAAGGGAGTCCCATTTTAGAGTCAAATCTCAACGCTTCCTTCCAAAAGGAAGACAATTACTAGGGATATTTGTAACTTTCTAATGGCAACATCGTTAATCAATAAATAGAATAGGCCCCGCCCCTTGTTCCTTTATCATTTGTGAGTTTTTTTTGTTGTTGTTGTTGATAAAATTGATTTTTATAATTTGAACGGACTTATGGACAGCGGAATATGAGCTAAAATTTTGGAAACTCGAGTGACAATTTTCGACGCTGATGCATGACTGTATCCACGCAAATCACCAATAACCACCTGTGAAAATAGATTACACATGGTTAATTATCTGATATGAATATAACATTGAAAATCTACAAACCTGACAGCTGCCTGTTGCACAGAACAGTAAAGAAACAGCCCTTTAACTGTATCTGCACCTTTTTGAAAAAGGAATATCGTCAAAAAAATTAAAATGTACCTTTTAACATGTCGCCACCTAATATCTTCGTCTTCAAATTCATCGTCGGATTGTATGGAAAGATCATGGTCCATTATGCTCCATAAAGACGTAAAGAAAACTGAACGTCTGTTTAAACTTTTTTCCACAAGTTCTGGAATCCTCATTCCTCAAGGAAGCTCTATGAATATGGCTGTATGGCTGTAAGCGTTCTGTTGGGTTGAATTTCGTTGTAAAAACTCTGGTTCATAGTTGTAAAATCTTCCTAACCTCAACCATGGATAAGTTATATATATATAACTTCTTTCAGTGAGGTTAGTACTTCCGCAGTTGAAAGAAATGAGAAGCAAATATTTTACTTTCTTAAGCTGTTTTTTATCATGCTTTCTTCGTTTGTTCCCTTACTCACCGACTTTATTAGTTGGTGAACTGATAAATACTAAATTATATTAACTTTGTTGGATCTGGTACTTTTGATATCTTGTGGCTGTAGTTAGATTGAAACCATTTGGTAGCAACTTTAAAAGTGCCAGAAATATTATTTGGTATTTTTCAGTGCACCAACTAATAGAGTCGGTCGAATATCTTGAAAGATATATTTATTTTAAACTTTTGAAAGTAGTATAAAGATGCTTATTCTTATTCAGAGACTTTAAAACATCGCGGAAATACACATATTTCAGACTTCACCACTGCTGTAACTCGGGAACCCATGATTTTTTTAAGAAAGTCCAAATTAAATAGTGCTAAACATACTCTCTTCTTTAATTTAGCTGTCTCATATTGCCAACTTTTCCACTGCTGTAATTGGAAACCATTGATTTTTTTGTAAAATATCCAATTTAAACGTTGCCGGATATGATCTCTTTTTAAATTTTGTCATCTCAAATTTTGAATATTGTTAAAAAATAGCACCCTCCATCCTTTTTGGGAGAAGTTTTTGATGGACACGTTTATTTCCCTTTAAATGTGATCAGCTCTCCTCTATCAGAATCGGAACTCGTTTTCGTAAGGTGCGAACAATTATAAAAAATACCTGCAGACAAATAGTCGTTTGATTCGCCGGTCAAAAAGGATGAATATCTTAGTGAAACTGTTTGTCGTTTGGTGTTCATTGCTGACCACTTCCCCCCAATCATTAATTTTCGTTTGCCGCTCAGAGTTTTTAAATAGTTTTTATTACTTTCGGTTCTTGTATCAATGGACTCCGCAGCGATTTCTCAGGCCCCATACGGTCTAGAGACTTGAAATTTCGAATTCGTACTTAGATCGCAGACATCTCGCCGCCTGTTAAGCTCCAAGTGTGATTCAATATTGGTAATTATAATTATCTCATTCAATCTCATTCAACCAAGATCATTATTTTGTCGACATGGAACGACAATGGGATCCGTCACTGGAATTACGCACGAGCATGGAGCGTATATATACGTCTCGTTCTCTGGTATATAGGTACTTTCTGGAAGATCGTCTATGGTTATGTCGCAATTGTCAGACGTCAGACGTCATTGTTAATTTAAAGTTTAATTTTGTGTTGTGGTAGACAAACAGTAATTTGTTATAGAATTGCTGTTGCTGGCAAACACATATACATAAGTATAGTTAAAATCGTGAAAAGGATAGCAATAGTAGGTACTCATCGGTACGGTTTAAATCTTAAATGCCTAATAAAAACTATTTTTAATTTTTTTTCAAAAATTTCACTTGTTTTATTGGTC
The DNA here is from genome assembly GCA_958507055.1 of Crioceris asparagi. Lineage (NCBI taxonomy): Eukaryota > Metazoa > Arthropoda > Insecta > Coleoptera > Chrysomelidae > Crioceris > Crioceris asparagi. The sequence continues at coordinate 12,964,253 of OY293831.1, read as the reverse complement.
TGTTAGTTAGAATATCTTCTTTAAAAATCACAGACTTCGAAGTGCGCAGGTATTTGACCGTTTGGACAAAGAGGTGTTTCTAATCTTTGGTTTGGGTTTGGTTTGAACAGCTGCTGGAACATCTCGTATACGGCTTTCGTAATGGATAGCTTGCTACACAACGAAGATATACCAGCAGAGTTAAAGTGCCTGTGTACTTCACGTACTCAAGCCAAAATATTTCAGAGATTTCAACTTATTAAAAACGTATCGTTGAAGAGAATGAACCTTACGTTATAATATATGGTTATTAAGGTAAACCAATCAATTCCGATATGCTATAGGCAGTTTTTAGTTTGAAAAACTCTCTGTTCTCTTTCATGATGACCCTGTGCTTATAACCGAATATATATGTGACAAATGCAGCACACACATAATATTCACTCTAAATTTATTTTTAATGTTATCATCGTTAAGTTGAGTATCACCTGTCTCATAGTTCTCAAGTGGCTGTCTAAATTTAGATGGCGATAGCACCATTACATTGCCGTTGCTTTCTCCATCCTTTACAACAACACTGGCCACAGCCAGCCATTATAAAACTGAACAGCGGCGTACAACTATAGGCTATTTTGAGAATTTTATGATGTTAACGATTTTATTATTGGCTTGGTAGTTTGATGTTGTTGATGTTTGTTACTTGAGACTGGAAATTTGATAGTGTATTATTTTTATTATCTGGTATTAACTTTATTTTATAGTCGTTGTATTTTGTGTTGCGGTATTTACGTTTTAATCCTCATCACAGTAGTTGTGCCTGAACAAAGCTGGTTTCAGTTTCATTACCAAGAGTATATAAAGATATGTTATAGGTAAATTCAGAGAAAAAAAAACTTCGAATACGAAGAGTTCAGATTCAAGGTACAAGAAAAGGTGCTTACTTCTGAAACTCGATTTGATTCTCTATTCAATTCTCAATTCGACTTAGAACTCGATCCTCCAAAATACCAAAGTATTCACTGGATCGACCAAGTCGAATTCGCAATTAAATAAAAGGCTTTTGGCACCAACTTCACAAATACCAGAACCAATGGAATTAATATTATTTCGTAATTTTCAGTGCACCAACTGATAAAGTCGGTCTAATTTTTGGTAAAACTATATTTATTTCATACTTTTGAGTGTAACGTTAGTCATGAAAATCATTGAACTTTCATTAATACCAAAGAAGATGGCAGTTATCCTATTAGGTAACGTAACATGTATATCCTTTGCTTGTACACGTAATTATTCAGAGATCTATAAAAACATCGCGGTGGAAATACACATACTTAAGGTTTACCAATACTGTAACTCGAAAACCGTAACTGGAAATAATATTTAGATTAAATGTTGTTACGTACAGGGTTTCCCAAAAGAACCGACACGGCCAACTATATCAACAATTAACGGCTTCACATAAAGTTATGAAATGTGTCGTATGGGGGCTATCATTAATGTCGGAACTATGAATAGTATTTGCAATGTTCCAGACTTACAGTTTTTCCTATGGAGCCGTCAACTTAATCTTTTTAAACGTAATGCTATGTTTACTTTTAGCGCATTCATTTGTCGCTCTCAAATTAATATTACCCTTTAAAATCAAATTATACTTTCCCTATTTTTTGTGAATAAGGCAATGCAACATTTCGTTAAAAAAAATATCACAAAATTTCTACATCTGGAGAAAATCGTAGCGATATTACAATGAAAATTAATTTATTAGAAATTTGTTGGAAAGTTTGATCTAAAAGATACTATTTATAATGTCAAATTTGAGATTTTATGATTCTAACACAATTTTATTAGAATAATTATGTTAATATCGGTTAAGTAAGTACATAACTTACGAATTTTCAGAACTAATATTCGATTCAAGATTCGAGAATAATCCATAGAGTTTGATTTGTTTCAGTTAAAAAATGTAACTTTATTGTATCAAATAAGATCCGCAAGATTTAAAAAGGAGTTACTTTTAATGATTTATTGGAAAAAATATGTAAATTTGACAACGTTGTAAATTGAATTTTATATCAGACTATACAAAAAATTTCTAATAATTTAATATTAGATAATTATCATATCGTCACGATTTCTCGAGGTATTGAAATTCTGTGATATTTTCTAACGAAATGTTGAATTGCCATATTAACAAAAATGAGGGGAATTACAATTTGACATTATAGGGTCATAGTAATTTGAACAAGACAGATCTGGTAGTACTGATAATCCCCGTATATAAAATTTCATAACTTTATGTCAAGCCGTTGCTGAATCATTCGGCCGTTCGTTTTCTTTTGGGAATGCCTGTATAAACCCTTCTTTAATATGGGATACTGAGATTTTCAATTTTTGAAGGAAAATCCCTTTCTACATAGCGGAAATACAGCTATTTCAGATTTTAACAATGCTATCACTCAAAAACCGCAGCTCTTTAAAAAAAATTCAATTTAATTTTTTCCGGATATTGTCACATCATTAATTCTGCCGCCTCAGATTCTCAATTTTAGAGAAAAATTGACCCCTCTACCCTCTTTGGGAGCGGTTTTTCGAAAGAAGGAGATTTCAGATTTGAGTTTTTATAAGTATGGGACCATTTCTCAACTCTCCTCTTTCAAATGAATTTGAAATCATCAAATCGGAGTACGTTTACTATATACAGAGCACAGGCACAAACCAAGAAAAATGAAGTCGCTCAAAAAAAGCAAACAGTCGAATTGTATACCTTCTCCGTTTGGGTTGCACTAAAAATAATAAAATAACAGTACATAAATGTTAGAATCATTGAGATTTTGAAGTTGATGTATCAGGTACAGAAGATTACTTGTACCATTTTCAAAATGTTAATAATCCTTACATTATGTATTGTGATTTTATTATTTTAAGGCCATCATCGAATTACGTCGGTCCTAGTTTCCTTTTTAATATTTACTTCACAATTTTGAGGGATCATGGTACATGAAATCAATTCTATTAACAAAACACAAAAAAATAATATCAATTATTAAAATGAAAAAAAAATATTTGTCGTGTTATTAGTTAGTGGAAAATATTTAAGTAAAACAGACAAGTTGGAATCGAACCTACATCGAGGATATCTACAGACATAAAAAAACACACACAGTCGTATTTTATATCTCCTTCTTTTGAGAAGTCGTTCAATATTGGGCGTCATTTGAAAATTGTATATTTTGTCTGCTTGTTAGAGTAGGACAACACTTCTGGCAATAGAATATCGGCAGGCTTAAAATGGACTTACCAAGAAAACATATTAATGGGGAAATCAGTGATTAATTAGATTTATAATTCTTCTGACATGTGACTTCAACTGTATCACGCGGGCAACATTTGCCATTTTTAAAGGTGGCTATGTCTCAATGTTGATTATAGTATCCATTTACTGACTCAAACTCATACCCGTGTAGCTTATTGTTAGAATTCTCATATCGCAGGATTAAATTGGGAAGTTGAAAACCAGCAGGAAATGGGAGGAAAGAAACAGCATCTAAAAATATCCTTTTTTTAAATTAAATTAATGGGGACAATGGCACTGTCAAAGCACAATCGTAATATAGAGAGAAAAAGAAAATCATATTATAACATCTTTTGAATTCTTTGGCAGTTAGACCCGCATAACATTGGCATGTTATTTTTTGAGTGGGCCAGAAAGAGCCTTTGTTCTATTACAGAGAGAAAGAGAGAGGAAAAACTGCTGCCCATTCCAACCAGTAATTTAATATAAATTATACTGGCATTGATGTTAGATATATGTATAGAAGTTAAATAGACTTTTGGATATAAACATGCGGAGATAATAGCCGAGATAAGATTGGAATAGGATTAAACATTCTTTTCTGTTATGTATATGGGAAGAGGATATTATACCGGGTCATAAAAGTGCTACTTCCGTCAACTTTATTTTTTTCAATGAAACCTATTGCATATTTTTACATTCTACAATCAATTCTATGTCCTATATTTATCTCCAGACGAAATATTAAAACTTTAATGCTGGTAGCTATGCACAATTGGTATGTTTCCTGACTTGAGTCACAATCTTTATGGAATTGACAATGACAATTTGTTATTAAGATATATGGTGTTTTCGAGATGGAAATACACGACGCGTTTTGATCACCGAATATCAAAGTTCTGATACCTGATTGGTGCGTTTGAATGTTCGGCAGGTTTCGATTGGTTTCGATAAACAAAACGCTAGTTGCGTTTTGTATCTCGAAATCACCATTAGATTTGAGGTGTCGAAAAATGTCAGTGAATGTTAATCAAATTTGAATAGACATAGTATTATCACCACAGGAAGATCCTCATAGCTCAAGCACAGTACTTGGATGGGACAACGATATTGACCAAAGCACCGTATCTATTTTTTTACAAAAAGTTTCATCCATACAAACCAGTATTTACACAAGAGTTATTGCACGATGTTCCTGATAGGTGAGAACAATTATCTGATATAATGATTGAGCTAACAGATAATCACGCACGAATTGTCTAAAGAATTTGTTATTCAGATGAAGCTACGTTTTCTTTCAAAGGTCAGATTAATCGACAAAACTACAGATACTGGGCACATGAAAATCCTCACTGGTTCGTAGAAAATCACACCCAGTATAAATGAATATAATGAAAAGATTAACGGTTCTTGAAAATAGGATAATCGGATCTCGGATCTCGGATTTCTTTGATGAGAGGCTCACTGGTGAAAGACATCTAAATTTCCTTCGAAATGATCTGGTTCCAATTCTAGCAACTCTATTTCCAGATGATAATTATCCTGATTTACCAAGTTCAATTCTATGGCTTCAACAAGACGGTGCTCACCCGCATTATGTAAGGGGGTAAATAGATTTTCGGGGCGGTGGATAGGTAGGCGGTGGTCAGTAGACTGGCCATCCAGTTCGCCTGATCTTAAACCAGTGGACTTTTTTCTTATGGGGCTACGTCAAAAGTTTTCTTCGGTAGATATAATGAAGAAGTCTATTCGACTAGTAATAAGATAAATATCTCCACAAGAAATAAATACTAAATGTATAACAGCAATCTTTTGATTGATTGATCTACTGGAGAACACCTGGTGGAGGACATTTTCAACATCTTATAAAATAGTTTCATTTCATTCTATGTTGTTTGTTTATTTTGTTTTAAAATTGGTAATATTTCGTAAAAGGCTGGAGACATGATTTATAAAAAAATTCTAAAATTGATTGTAGTATATAAAAATGTAAAAATATACAATATGTTTCATTAAAAAAATAAATTTGACACATCTAGCACTTTTATGATTCACCCAGTACCTACCTGTAATATATTTTTCCCAAAAAAATGCATTTAAAGAAAATAAGTTTGACGGGTCCAGGCGATTTTTGATTAAGTGGGCGGTGATCCATACAAAGTGCTGATCCGTTTCTTTATCATAAACTTGTATATCTGAAGAAAAATAATTGAATTTCATGTTGGAATTCAGGAAATGAATTTCGCGGTACACGCTGCATACAACCTATAAACCGGCGTATATATATAGTTTGTAGATTTATCAAATTATATATTATAAGTTTATTCAACACATAGGGAAATCTTCTCAACTTTTCAAACTTTTTTTATTCATCTTTGAAGAAAATTGACTTGTCCAGAAAAAGTAACACTTTTCAGTGAAAGAACTGGTTGAACACAACCAAAAAAATACTCAAACAATGTCATGGTGAATAGTTTAGATATCATTTGCTAAATTCCTGCTGGAACAAAACACGAACCTACTTATAAAACGCCAAGTTTTTTATACAACGTTGTAGAAAAAGAAAACTTACTACTACTAACTTAAACACGAACGCAATTGTTACATTTTTTTGTTGACCTCTTTTACCTACAAAAAAATATTTATAGTTACAATCCTGCTATTTCAGTATAATATCTGGAGACCGAGCTTTGCTCGGTTAAAACAAGATTTAAAATGGGTCTATAAGAGTTACTAAGGATATTTAAACATTAAAAAATGTTCGTATTTCTGGTTAAAATGTATTGCGATCGGTAAATACTGCTTCTATTGTTCACATACCTATTCGTAAGATTTCGAAATAAATATGAATGTTTAATATGAATGATAAATATACCAAAACTCTTGAAATAGCTAGTGTGGATGGACGTCGAGGGTCACACTGATTAAATATGAAATTACCTATTGTCAATCGATTTCTCGACTCCGAAAACTCCTTTTTGCTAATTTTTACCAAAATCTTCTAACCCTTCCTTGAAATAGCTAATGTGTACCTTAAGGGTCGCAATCTATTAGATATGTACAAATTTTCATTGGAAATTTCCGATAAAATTATTAGAAACTCATATTAACATCTTTTATTTAAAAAATGGGTTTTGTTAAAAGAAACTCTAAGGTGTTCAGAATTCGAACCGAGGAACTCTAGATCAATATCCAAGACCTTAACCATAGGACTATTTTTTCCTATAATGTTATTGGGTTCATATTAGTAGTAAAATGAGAACATTAATTGCTAAAAACGATTTTTCTTGTGAATGTGAATACAACCAATCGATTCAATACACTCTAAAACCCATACATATGAATTTTCATCGAAATCGTTAGACCAGATTTCGAGATAAAATTTGCATATATATATATATATATATATATATATATATATATATATATATATATATATATATATATATATATATATATATATATATATATATAAAGCATTGCTCGTTTAATATAATTAGATAGAGCAACATGACACAAAAATGCAATGAATAGAGCTGTTAAGAAAAAACTTTCCAAACATTTAGCATAATGTCCATTTCAAGATATTCGTCTCAGCAATATAATAAATCATTTGGAGATGAAAAAAAAAAATAAAAACGAAAACGTTCAGCCTAGTAACTAAACGTATTCATGTAAAGAAAAATGGTGTCGTAAGAATAAGGCGACAACGATGTGGGCGTGGAACAGATAAAATAACGCCATTAAATAGAAAACGTGTCAGATGAGCGTCAGAATGAACAAGCTGTTCTAACTGATTATACCTACATATTTCTTTTTAAATGAAACTAGAAAATATCACCAACATTTTCTTAAGTATGTTTGGAAATAAAATATGAATTATAAATGTTTCTGCGTTTTAAAGTAAGATGATAAATTAATTCTTAATTGTCTAGACTTGTGCCGATGTATTATCTAAATGTGAATATCGAACGATCCATAAAAAGCTCATTCGAAGTTTGTCATGTAAATATGAGAAAATGTCTACGTTTGTCTTCACTTAAATTATGTGAAATTATTTAATATTAAAAAGCACTTGTGTCTTTTTGGAACAAAAAATCTTATTGATCAATAATGGAAGAAATACAAAAACCCGCGGATCACGAAATCTCAGAAACTATAAGTGCTAGAAGTCTCAAAGTTTGTATAGAGGTTCATTTTAGAACATAAGTGCTCACTAAGACGGGATTTTGCAAAATTCAACCTCTAAGGGGGTAAAAATGGGTGACAATTTTTGTATGAAATTTTTATAGTTTTAATAGTAGGGTTTTAAAATTACAAGAAAATGCTTCTTATTTGAAGAAATTAAAATTTTCATAATTATATTTATGAACAACCCTTACAAAGGGGTGAAATTAAGGGTGTAAATTTGTATGGAAAATCCTCTCTTTTTAATGCTTTCGACTCCAAACTCACATTAATTAGGCATTATTTCCTTTATATTTAGAATCTACCCTTATTAAGTGGCAAAATAGGGGCTCTAAATTTATGTGAAACTTTGTCAATTTTAGTAAAAGCGAAAGGTCACTCAAGGTGAGTTTATACAGTAATTAAAATAAAATAAGAAACAAATAAAAATAACCTCGAAAAAGATTGGTTTATACAGATGACGAAAATAAAATAAGAAATAAGAATGAACCACTCAAATCACAGCTTTTTGGACAAAAATTTTTGTGTTGTATGCAAGTTAAGTGTTCTCTGGTGGTTGATCATGCGTATTATCAGTTTCCAAACAAAATAAAATAAAATAAGAAATAAAGATGAAAGTTGACCATCTTTAGTTCTTATTCTTATTTCTTAATTTAGCTTATTTCGTGTATAAACGCTCCCATGGAAATGAGCATGTTCAACTTTCTTATTTTATCTTAACTTGTTTCTTATTTTGTTTTATTTACTGTATAAACTCACCTTCACTCACTCATCACGAAATCTCAGACACTACAAGTGCTAGATGTCTCAAATTTTGCAGGGGCGTTCCTTGTATAGTATCTATCTAACTATCTAAAATTATCTCAATCAAGATAAAGCTAATAAACTAGTTATTTATATTAAATTAATATTTTTTACCAAAAATTGCACCTACTTCATTAGTTGGTGCAATGAAAACTACAAAATAATTTTAATTTTATTGGTGCTGGTAGTTTCTTTCGAACTTGGCGCCAAAAGTCTTCTATCTAACTACAATTACACAACTTTAAAAGTACCAGTACCAATTGAATAAATATTGTTTTGTATTTTTTGGTGCACCAACTAAAGTCGGTCCAATTTTTGGTAAAAAATATTTATTTCACAATTTTGAGTGTAACATTAGACATAAAAATAGTAGATAGTACTTATCCTATTACACATGTATATACTTCGCTTGTACTTGTCATTAATCAGAGATCTCAAAATATCGCGTCAGAAATACACCTACTTCTGATTTTACCACTGTTCTGTAACTCGAAAACCATAGCCTCTTTTGAAAAATGTCCAATCCAAATGTTGCAACATATAATCTCTTCTTTAATTCGGTCGTCACATATTTTCAATTTTCGAAAAAATATATTTCAGTCTTTACCATTGCTGTAACTCGAGAACCTTAGGTCTTTTAAAAAATGTTCAATTGTGAATTTTCCAGATATGGTTTCATCTTAAATTCCGTCGTCTCAGATTATTGATTTTCGAGAAAAAAATGCCCTCTGCACCCCCTTCGGGAGCGGTTTTTAGAAGGAAGGAGATTTTGGATTTAGATTTTCTAAATATGGAACCATTTCTCAACTCTCTTCTTTCAAATGTATCAAAAATTACCAATATCGGAGCTCGTTTACTAGACAAAAAAGCGAATAGACAGACATAAACAGAAAACACACAATCGAATTGTATACCTCCTCCTTTTTTGAAGTCGGTCAAAAAGAGAGTATGGTATATACAGTGCGTCTTAGAAATAAAGTATTAATTCCTTTAAAATTCACCCGTATGTTTCTCGGACCTGTCGATTTTAATTTCTTTAGGCGCTTTTTATGGTTAATTTAACTATACAGTGTAGCCCAAAAAGAAGTTATGATGATCAACTTATTTTTTTTAATGAGAAGTAAAATTCATAACTGAAATAAAAAAAATTGTATTTTCATTTGAAAAAACCAACTTGATGGAATACATGAAATTGCATTAAAAAAACGCATGAAGCAGAAATCGACGCGTCTAAGTGTATCTATGGTAATCATATGGCCGAATATGAAATGAATTTAGACTTCACATCTAGGACGCACTGAATAAACAAGTTCAGTGAACTTGAGGAGGCTTGTTATATAGAATAATCACTATTTATCTGATTAAATGCAGATTCAAATTATGATCTATTTCTTATTCCATAATTTCCACAACACTCAACATTGTTTGAAAACTTAAATCGGAAACGAAAATTCATCGACACCACGACTATTAAGTATGAGATAGAATGAATAACAGGAAATCAGTGATTCACTATACTCGTACCTGTCTAAGGAGCTTGATGATCGCTGAGTAATTTGGCAAGGTTTAAATGAAATTATTTAGTTTATATAGCATATACAACAGGTATACCTAATGTATATTTGAATTGATTTTGAAATTTATCAATAGAGAAAATTACCTAGTACATTATTCAAAGCCTTGAAAGGATAAATACGACAAGAATAGAATGGCGCCACACATTAATATACAGGGCAGCACTTTTAGAATGTTACAAGGTAATATCTAGAAAACTGTTGATTTAAAAAAAATTTAATGAAGTGATGCAACGGCATATTTGGAGGCACCATTTAGAAGCATCAGTAGCTGTCACCACTTCTTAGGGGTGGGAGGTAACTTTTAAAGGTTAAATGGAACGGTATAGTTTTCTTTTCAGATTCATAATCTCCCGAAAAAACTATACGTTTAAATCAACGCATAATTTAATGTCAATATGTGATTAATAAATTCAAAAAGTTGTGTAATAGTATAACAGTAAGCAGTGGTATACGCATGGTAATTATTTGATTAATAGTGGTTCAAATGATGGCCATGAACTGCGAAGTCTCAACAACATATTTGGGGTGATCCTTTACCTCATGTCTTCAACTGTAGTTGGAGCTGTCGCCAGGACTTTTCTTTTGACAAAACCCCACAAAAAGAAGTCAAGGGTAGTTAAGTTTGGCGATCGGTCACGCCAATTCACCTGCCCACCACGTCCAATCCATTTATTGGGGTATGAGTTGTTTATAATAATACGTGGTGGCGCACCGTCTTGCTGGAAACAAGTTTCCCCATGAGGGGGTTGACAGATACTGTCCCCAAAACTCCTACTCGGCATGTCATCGTTCGTTTTAGTATTTCTTTAATTGCGTTTTTTCGATGAAAATCGGCCATTCTGACGACTTCTAGCTTCTAATATTATGAAGGACAAGTGGTATTTTCGGAGCAACTGCGGAAACCTTACGGTTCAAAGTTCTGAAGCATTGCGGTAGTTTTTTCTACATACTCCGAGAATTAACAACATATCAATTAGGCAATTCAAATCATTCGTGTAAAGAATAATTGAAAATCTATCTGAGAGTTGAGTTATGACAAATTAACAGAGACTGGAATGAATAAGAACAGGAAAAAAGGAACAAAATTATAACAAATCACCAAAACTAAAAAATAAACGAACAAAATTAATCATAATTATCAAATTTACGAAAATTGTTAGATATAGATGTCATAATATGTCAGTAGTGCATTACCATGACAACAGCTCGTATACCACATTATTTTAATTTGCCACTAATATATCGATATTGGCATTGAATTATTTTTTGATCCAAATGTAGTTTTTTCTGGAGATTAAGAATCTGAAAAGAAAACTACACCTTTTTATTTAATTTTTAAGAGTTACACCTCACACCTAAAAAGTGGTGAGAATTAAAAAATCACTGATACTTCCAAATGGTGGCCCCCAACGTTCCGTTGCATCACTCCAATTTTATTTTTTTTTAATCAGCAAATTTCTAGATATTATCTTGTAATTCTTTAAAGGCACCACCCTGTATAGCACAAAAGCACGAATTATTCTCTCAGTGGTGCAATCCTGTCATCCAACCAACTGGAGTGTAACTTGTTATATGTGTATATATATGTAAGAGCGACATGCTCTAATAACAAGAAAAAGGATTTATAATGTGTGGTCTGGTGTCAAAGAAGCCCTATATGCTTGCTACTCATTGTGTCTGTCTGTAGCATTCGCCGCGCTGTACCAATTTCAAGAGACAGCGCGTGAAATGCTTTGTTTTTCCCAGTCAGGACTTACTCCCATTTTTTAGAGAAGACATCAAACGATGTGTCGGCCGAGAAACCTATTTTCTTTTGCCAAAAACAATACAAGGAAATTTTCAGAAACAAAAAAGACATGGATTAATGCAAAATTGTTTGTAGCTCAATTAGCGGAATACTGAATGTCTATAATACTCGTGCAGAAGTTCAAGATTGAGATTATCTATATTATACCCACATATTGGCGCATTTTTCCGTTTCATATTTTCTTTTTATTTTTAGTTTATCCATACCTGAATTCAGCACTAGTTATTACGTTTCATTAAGTGATTTATGTGCGAATCAAATGATCCCGTGATCAATCGTGAATCACGTGAAACATGTTAGATATTTACGTGAGTAGCGTGCGTGACTCGGACCGGATAGATCGTGCGCAGGTGTGACCGGACATGAAAAGTCACTCACGTGTCCATCTCTAATTGCTACATACAATCTCTTCTTCGGATTTGTCCGCCTCATATTTTCAATTTTCGGAAAAAAAATGCCCCCTCCACATAGCGGAAATACTCATATTTCAGTCTTTACCATTGCTGTAACTCAAAAATCGTAACTCTTTAGAAAATATGTTTAATTCAAACTTTCTGGATATTGTTTTATCTTTAATTCTGCTGTCTCATATTATAAATTTCTTGAGAAAAATTGCCCTCTCCACCCGGTTTTTCGAGTGAAAGATATTTCGGATTTAGATTCGTCTAGAGATGGGACTATTTCTCAATCATCTTCTTTCAGATAAATCAAAGTTAATTAAAATACCGATTTACGAACGTACACCGGTACGTTTACTATACCTACCTACAGAGCACGCGCACAAATCAAAAAAAGCAGACAGTCGAATGAATATGAATATAGCTTGAAATCATAGTTCTTTATGCTTTAGATTCAAAGTTTGGTCTTGTTTTCCAATGGTTAATAATATATTAGATTAAAAACCGCCAGACATAATACTAGCTAAGAATATTCTCAATCAAATCACATAGCAAACGGAAACTTCAACAAAATCAGTTCATCATTTTGAGTAGCTATTAGAGATAAACACTTTAGACTTAATTAGTTTAGAACAGTTTCGATCATGTCATCTATCAAAGATATAAATCTAGTTCAAAATTGGTTGAAGATAACTAAAACAAAACTATTCAAAGGATACTCTCGATCTATTCACCTTTCAAACAAAAAAACTGATTAAAATCGGTTCATCCATTTGGGAGCTATGGTGCTCCAGTTTGAACTCTCCACTCCTGTTTGGAACCCGACAAATTTCGAACTCATACTTTTGCATACTTTTGATATATGCATTAGGAATATCAACACGTCTATATTACCAACTAAGGACCTTAGAGTGACTTTTTTGTAGATCTATTACATACATTAACTTCGCATTTATTTTAATAATATTATTAGATATATTATGTATTCTTTTTGGTCGCACAGGCCTTGAATATTCTTGTTTTTGTTTTTTTGAAAAGAGCCGGTTCTTAGTAATTACATTTCCTCAGAATGATGCCATAATTTCCATAAAAACAAGACTCAACTGGCGTCAGATCGCATGTACTGAAGTTAAGTTTTAATTTTAGGACATTTGAATCCTGATTCAGTCCGAACTGAATGTTACATGTGTTAATAAATCAGATTTAAATAAGAGGCTAAGCTTTGATAACGGCACATACCAAAAAGTATTTGTGAAGAATCCAGAGAGATCGAAATTTCTCTACATTCATCGCCAAATCGCTCCTAATCTAGAATCCTATTTATTAATTCTTGTTGTGAGTGAGCCTTCTTCTACCATTCTCTTTGAAAGTTGGGGGCTTCAGATCGCTGTAACAACATTGAAGGCAGTTGGTATTATGGACCCATCTCAAAAAATTAAGCTTCCAATAAAACGAAAATAGAACAATATAAAAGATATTATGCTATGCTGCACGATAGCTATAGAATAACTTTTCAACGAGTTCAGGAGGCCATTTAATTTTTTTATCCCTTCCGAAACTTTCCACAATGGTGTGTCCATATAGCGAGCGATGATAAAAACTACAAAGAACCATAAAAATGACCATATAAGAGAGTTTCACAGGCAACACAAAAGTCTTTCTTTATATAGACACAAGTTTTAGCAATTTCATCGTTTTTAATGACTCAAGTTTTTATGTCTCGCTAAGATGGGATTTTATGATCGCAGTTTGTAACTGCAAATAATACTAATGATTTTTTCTGGTGGGTATATTCGTACACCTAAATTGTTATGGTGATTCCGCACTCACGTTTATGACTTAAAAACTCTTATTCAAATCTTTTCTTAATGATGAAACATTGGATAGTATCTACGTTCCTAAAATCGATCAAATATACTGGCCAGTACAAAGTGGCGTCAACAACCCTTCGGCAGTCGCGATTAGAAACGTATCCAATACACCGGCACTTAATGACCAAATCTTGGCAATTATTATTATTATTATTATTTACAAGAAAGGAAGATGTAATCGAACTAATATATAAAAAAGTACGATTCTAAAGTAAATAGCATAGCAAAGATGAAAAAGTGAATGTTGAATTAAGTAAGAAAATATAAACAAAATAACAAATGATAACAGCAGAAATATGTCTATGCTTAAACACATTGATGGAAGTAATCAATAATCACTTCAACTGGTAAACAATTCCATACATGGAAGATACGGCTTAAGAGCAAATATTGTCTGTATGTGGTGTTTAAATGATCTTTTCTGAGTTTAAATTTTGTGACCGCGGAGCCTGTGATCCATATCAATTACGAATGTGTGAATTAGATCAATATAACTATAATTAAGGATTCGGAAGGTCATAAGAGGATCCCCACGAAGACGTTTTTTAAGGAAATGATCAATCTTCAGAATCTCTAATCTGTTGAGGTTGTAATATATTTTTGTGTCATTCACATAAAAAGCTTTTGAGCATAGAATATTGAATGGAAGATCAGATGAGTAGATTATAACTAAGAGGAGTCCCATAACTGAACCTTGAGGAACATCACTAAGAACTAGTTTGTCTTTTGATAAGTAGTTCCCCAGTCTAAATTGAAATTTTTGTTCACAGATAAATGCTTCAATCCAGTCGTACTGATTTCCTCTTATGTCAATCTAATTTAACTTGTACACGTTGTTTTGGCACTTTGTCAATACCTTTAGCGAAGTCAATATATTTTACATCAACAGACTGTTTAGAATTTAAGACCTTAGACCAGTCGTCAACACAACGACAAACAAGCAAACAAACTTTAAATGGATCTCTGTAAAGTCCAGTACACTGTAATGAATTTATAAACGCAGGCAGAGTCTATCCGTTAGAAATCAACATTGTCGTTGTTATTTAGAATTAAAGATACAATTCAGAACTATAGGTGATAATTGCCCAGTAGAATTGGAGCCACCGTAAGGTCTATGTGGACAAGGAGAAGTAAAATGACGAGCTAACTTAACCATAGGATTTCGCGAGAATTATAGACCTACCTGTAACGTACTGGTTCAGTAGGCTCAGAAAGAAAAATAGTTTTAATTTTGGTTGTTTATAATATTTGTATGATAACAACATTGTATTTAACATTTTTGGCAGAGTCGTCTCACTGAAAGAATTATTTTTCTCCTTCCTCCTATCTTGATACAATATAATTTATTATGCAGAATAAGTAACAAAGAAAGTCAAAACTAATCCACTATACAGTATACAGTAAGGTCCAATTTTATGCTTAAATATGTGAGACCAATTTGCTATTATTAGAAAAAGCGCACTTGTCCGAAATATTACTCACAAAATATTTGTGATTTCCACTTCTGAGTTCATTTGTTTATTGTGGCTTAGCAGTTTTTTGCAGGACATTTTTTCAACAGATGATTACACCTTCTGTTCTGTCTCGTGTCAAGCTTGGAATATTTCTTAAAACAGTTGATGTCGCATTAAACTTTTCTATACGTTAACTAGTTGTATTTTAGTAACTATTTGAGTTGAAATAATAAAGTTTTACACAATATTCAGAATGATTCATCATTGAAATTAGAGCCAATAATTGCGATCACTAGACCAATCAAAAAATGTTGTCGTAATATCCATTCCAATTTAATAATATATTTGAAGTGTTTGAAATTTCTGGCATACATCGTATCTGTATGTAGGTATAGACTATAAAACTTTCTTTATCTTTTTTCAAGACAATGTCGACATTTTGACGACTGCTGGAATCCCTCATCCAAATATGTTGCTCTTTCTCTTGTACTATTCAATAATTAATAACGTTGATTTATAATTCATATTATCACTCAGCCAGAAGCCATTGAACATTTCGATACAACTGAACAAGATGCTGTAGTAGAGTTTTCAAGTGGAGATGTACAGGTTCTATAACTACATTGTTGAAGAGCATCTATCCAGGTCTGGAAATGGAAGAATGAAAATTAAGTGGATTTTATAGCAATATTTATCGATCTATAAAGACTCATTTGAAGTGTACTACTATATAATATGCGAACTTGTCCCTACTTAAATAGCTCATTGCTCATTCAACTGACCAACCGAACACATCCAGTGTTCTCATTTTCAATAGCCCACTTGATATAACGTCAATTGGCCATATTACATGAACTCAAAATATTACAACTATAAGGTATTTATCTATAGGGTGAACCAAATTGCTTTTCAGAATGTTGTATCTAGTTACTAAGATACCCCATATACTGAAAAGCAGTATGGCCAACCCTGTACTATTCAATAATTAATAATTATAATTCAAGTTGTCACTCAGCCGAAACTCATTGAACATTTCGATACAACACTGAAGAAGATTTCAGGTAGGTATATAGAGTTGAGTTTTCAAGTGGAGATTGTCTGTTTCAACTTCGATAGTACTATAGCTATATTGTTGAAGAGCCACTACTACTTAAAGTCTTTCTGTCTCTCTCTCTCTTCTATTTTAACTGTAATAGCAGCCGCAAAAATTAGTAACGTACGGTTAATAATCAAGCGGCTATTAAATCAGCGTATAGCGACGACGGCGACGCCATCTCGTTTATCGTGAGTTTCTCTGTGTGATCCAATTTAGAGAGGAGGGTAACAGGTGCAAAATTCAATGCAGACGAGAGATGCTATTTAACCTAGATGTTCAGATTGCCAAATATCTCAGACGACTGGCGCAGCAGCAGGAATTTCGTGAGTCACATAAGAACACCACCAACAGGGAAAGGCGGAGGGGGAAGAGATAGAAGTAGACTATAATATGCGTTGGCAAACGTGCATTTGTGTGTTTTATTTCATTATATTATTATATGTGTATGTATGTTAATAATATGAGTTTTAATTAGTGGCATTGTTATACGGGGCCACGCGTGTTCCCAACTTGAAAATTTTGGCAAGCAAACTGGACAGCAGTATCGAGATCCAAATAAGCGTTTCGGTAAACTTGTACAGATGCTGTTCTATGTTCTATAAATGTAGATTTTCAAATACAGAAACTTATGCTTCCTGTCCTTGAAACAGCAAAGATTGGCAAGGCATCCTGGACCAGAGCTTGGCAATCCATTTATCTGTATATTACAGCCATGTGTCTTTACTTTTTAGGAATTATCCACATAACTGACACAAAGATCCGAAAAAATCCTTTTCCCCAGTTTTGCTTTGAACTAACGCCTCGTTTTTCAATAGCCTTTCATGAGGCCCGTCTGTACCGGACTGAACTCTGTAGGTAACCCTCTCCAATATAAAGGCAAGCTCAGTTTTCCAGGGAAGATATTCCTATGCCGCGTACATTCCACCATAGTCCATTGAAAAAAGAGATGGAGTAATAAATTATGCTCATGAAGGGATCTCTATTGTTTAGTGCCGTATAATCGCAATAATAAAATAGCATAATTTATTACTATTATTATTTATTAAACATTTTTCGTCTTAAATTTTTGTGGAGGAAAATTTCTCGATCTCGATTCGAGATTCTCGAAAACAAAAATAAATGTTATTAAAATCTATTATATAATACAAGTCTGCAACAAAAGATAGGGTAATTTGTTTTCTAATAAAAAAATACGTTAAAATACAGAACTGTATGCTATGAACTAAATGCCACGTATAACAAAAAAAACCGCCGACTATTGTCGCGAAAAAAAAGTATTGTTCCAAAAAGTGAAAATTACATGAACTCTTTACCTTTTAATTACATTTTTTTATAATAATTTATTAAATATAATAAAAATATAATTTGTGAATGAGTCAGCACATAAACGAAAACTGAAAATTACTGAAATAAGGACCACTGCACCGAGTATACCACTGAGCCCGGGAGTCCTACTTCAGTGCCTGCAGAAAGTCTGTTTTCAAGAGCAACACTAAGCATTAGAAAAGAACGAAGTCGATTAACTGGAGAATCCGCTCAATTTTTACTATGTTTAACAAAGATATATTAACGAGTGTCTAAACAATAATTTTCTTGTCTGCTAAGATACTTTTTTATATCAAAAAATCATGTTATCTATAATTTTCCTATGTCTACCATTGTTTTTCTTATGTTTTGTTCATTTTTAAGTATTTAAAGTTAATTTTTGTGTTTTTGAGAAATATGAAAATATTTATTTTCACCTTTGATATTTGCTTTGTTATCTTCTCTATAATATAAAAATGAATCGCTGAATGTGTTGCTAAGGGCAAATCTCGAGTGCAGCTGAACCGATTTCGCTAATTCTT
Organism: Crioceris asparagi; assembly: GCA_958507055.1. Lineage (NCBI taxonomy): Eukaryota > Metazoa > Arthropoda > Insecta > Coleoptera > Chrysomelidae > Crioceris > Crioceris asparagi. Next base: position 12,945,940 of record OY293831.1, on the reverse strand, counting down.
TTTTGTTGTGTTCATTATGATCAGAAGAAGGTTCTTATGAACGAAAAAATTAAGAAAGTTGAGCGTAACATTAGAAAATTTAAGAACATTTATGAAAACTTAAAGACAATATTAATTTTACATACAGTATATACAGTTGTTTGACAACTGTCAGTTATTTGAAGTAACTGTCAGCAATTCACAGAACACGCGCTGCAAATATCGTTTAACATAGATGGATCGGTTGATAAATAATAGTTTCATTTCTATTTATAATATAGTGAGTTTTTGAGAAGTGTTTATTCATCTCGATAAGTTAAAATCAATCACACCTAATATTGAAAGAATGAAGCCCCTGGATTGTGTTGCGGGAGGGGTAAGGTCAAATTCATTGTTTTACGGAAATGGGACAGACTCTATACATTTTTAACTCATATACAGAAATACAATAATTGTTTTCAAATGAAGTCATTTGGCGCATCAAAAGTTATTCAAGACAATTTTATACTAACTTTCAAGGCAACTATATTGTAAAAAAAATAAATTTTACCACCACGTGCCTGAATACATTGTTACTTTTCAATTGATCATATATCAATTAAAGTAGCGTACAGTAGGTTTGTAGCAAGGTGAATAACCAAAAGCAACCAGTCAAAAGTTGATGAGGGAATGGCAGTGCTGATAAAGTATCTTGAAAGTCACATGGTGGTACGATTTTTGCTAATTTATTTCATGGGCGGTTCAGCAAAACAATTCGATCAGCGTTATGCACACAATAAATCGGTGAACAAACCAAGTGTGGAGCAACTTCAAATGTTTTTCCATCAGACAACGAATTGGTTATGTTATTCAAGACTGCAATAAACCGCATGCCATCTGATTACCACAAAATTGTCAGCAAAGCCGATAAGACGCCTGCAGGACAACACGCAAGACGTTATAATACGGCAATAATTGATGAAGTTGCTATTGTTGTCATGGGTGAAAATTTAGAAAACCAAGATATTGTTTTTGCATTTGTTAAGACAGGACAACGTCTGTCGGGTCAACTAATATTTGATATTTTTTTGTACTTTGTTAATTTTCCAATGTTTAAAATAAATAAACACTGTTTCCTAACATAGTTTTTATTTTCGCTTTTCTGATCTAACAAGAACTGTGAGCTATTGCAGAACCTACAATTTTTCGAGATCAAGAATTATCGAAAAACAATTTCGATCTCGAAAAATCCCGAAGTGTAATTCTTGATCTTATCTCAAAAAAAAAGATTTAGTCTCGTCTCGATCTCATCTTGAAATCGAGACGAGACAAGAAATCTCGAATTTCAAGAATTTCGTGAAACCCGAATAGTAGGTATTCTGTAAAATTTGGTACAACAGCCATACTTTCCACTAGTTTTTTTCCAGATTAAACATATATCGTTCAAATTTCAAAAGGCTAAAACTTCTGTACGTCTTCACATGAAACAACATGCGATTCGTTAATTCATCAACTTCGCTTCGCACGTCAGTCACCGGACACGGATACTACGAACAATACTAGAGACGTAGATAGCCATCCGTGGTATTGTAATTTTGTAATTTGCACATCCCGACTCAATAACAGCTAGCCTATTACGTTACTCTTGTATGTGGGATAGATAATGATAGTGTGTTGTTGTTGTTCGAGGATTGGAAAACAGTAGTTCAATTTGATTTGTTCTACTGTTTCTAAATCGTGTTGTTGGTGTGTATGTATCGGTGGTAATACATACGTATTTCCAGGGAAAAGTGCTGGGACTGGGACCGAACGATCAGCCTTGTTATATTGTAGATTGAAGTCGTCACGCAAATCCCAACAGGGAACAGACATGCTCCAAATTTAACTGTCGTTTTGAGCAATCAACAGATTGTCAGTTAGCACTGGAATTGTATAAAGAGAAAGAAACGGTCAAGTGCGAGATCGGATTGTTATATGTGGAGAAGGTTCTCTATTTAGGTTGAGGAGCTTAAAATTATATAGAAAAGTATTTACATCACTCAAAGGAGCTCGTTTATTCACTTGTTGCACTTGAATAATATTTTCTCAGTAGTTCTATTCTCATTTACGACCCAAAATTAACCTTCAGAAGGACTTCAGAAGGAAAGGGAGTAAAAACCACACTTACAAAATATCTATGGGTAAACGTTTCGATCGTGGAACACGCAATTTTATAAAATATACTAGCTGTTTTACCCAGCTGTGTTCTTTCCCAAAGGCTAGTCTATCTCTGCACTAAATTTCATCAAAATCAGTTCAGTGGTTTAGGCGTGAAAGCGTAACAAAGGAACTTAAGTTCGCATTTATAATATTAGTTAGGATGACACGTTAAAAATACAATTTTATATTATATTCAGATGCGGGACTCTGTGTAATATAGTATTCTATTAATCGACAATATTCTATTAACATTACCATTGAATTTTTTCGATTAATAGAATAATATATGACACAGAGTCCCGCTTCAGAATCCGTTCCAAGTAGACATTATCATGAATCTTGTTGTATTTGAAACAACGAATCAATAACGTGTAAGTTCCCTCGGTGTATTGAAGATAAATTTTATGACAAAAATTATCAATTTTCCATTTCTTTGACATATCGATAATACTTTTTTATAGTAGGATGACTGGTTTGTCTGACAACATGTTTGAATGAATATTTTTTACCAAAAATTGGAGCGACTTTATAAGTTGGTGCAATGAAAAATACAATATAATATTAATTCTAGTGGTGCTGGTACTTTTGAAGTTAGCAGCAAAAGTCTTCTATCTAACTATAATTGCACAATTCAAAATACCAGCAGCAATAGAAGTAATATTATTTTGTATTTTTCAGTACACCAATTAATAAAGTCGGCCCAATTTTTGGTAGGAAATATTTATTTCTCATTTATGAGTGTAACAATGGTTATGAAAGCGTCCACTAATACCAAAGAAGATAGTACTTATCCTATTCTTCAGTTAGTGCCGAACTCGTATTCGAGCATTGGTGGCTTCTCTGCCTTGAATGTGTTACCACAGACAAGGAAGTCTACAGTTTAACCTGGATTCCGAATCACCAATATGTCTCAGGATAAATCTCAAGACACATCCTTCCAGAGAAGCTGTACAAGGGAAATACATTCTCTCGCTAGTTTCGTGTTGCCTTGCAAGAGGACGGAGAATGCAATGCGACAGTCAGAATGCGCGCCCGCATCAACGGTCACTCGTCCAAATCGTTTCCAACGTATTGTGCTGCTCAACTTCGATGATCGAAGTCGGTCAGTGTTAGTCCGCTGCTACGCATATTACAGACTTTAACACTGCTGTAACTCGAAAACCTTTGCTTTTTCTAAAAAATCTCCAATTTAAATGTTACTCCATATAAACTCTTCTTTAATTTGGCCGTTTTATATTTCCAATTTTCGGAAAAACTTCCCCCTCCACATAACGGAAATACACATATTTCAGTCATTACTACTGCTGTAAGTAATTGAAAATATTTTCAATTCAAACGTTTCCGGATATGGTTACATCTTTGATTCTGTCGTCTCAGATTTTCGGGGTCAGTTTTTAGAGGGAAAGAGATTTTGTATTTGAGTTTTTCTAAATATGGGACAATTTCTCAGCTCTCTTCTTCCAAGTTAATCAAAAATCATCTAAATCGGAGCACGTTTACTATGCAAAACGCACCATACATAAAAAAGCAAACATACAACAAAATCGTATACCTCCTCCTGGTAAATAATAAAATAGAGCCTAGATTCTGCCCCAAGCCAAACTCTTTATAAGTACCTAAGAAATATTCATTGTTTTTGACATAAATCGACAAAAAAGTCTGGAATCTGCATTTCCGAACGGTGATGCTCTATTTTGATTATCTAGAAAATATTAGGAACATATTTTGAGAGTCAATTGCAGAATCGTTTAACATTGATATTTGATATCTGTAAGCATCTCCTGTGTCCCCTAAGCAAATATATTAACCCCATTGTCCATGAACTGATAATATTGAACTACATACATCCAAATTAGGTTTGACGTCAGTAATGACGTTGACATAACTAAATTAGGTGCATCAGCGCCAACAATATTTTGTGTTTATATGCACAATAAGAATCATTGTTCACAGTCTACATGATGTTATTACTTAAACAAGGACATTGTTTTATTTATTTTCTTTATGTGTGCCAATATGCTTTATAAAGCAGTCCGAATAATAATTTAGGACTGAGGAACGACAGAAATTGTAGCTTCAAGCTTTCATTTTACCGAATGGAATTTTATCACAAATTTGCTGAATTAGAACAAATTATGTAAGTAAATTATTAATTTTGAAAACCCGAAAAAAATCGTTTATCTAGAAATATATAGAGGTGCATTTTAAAGGGCTACGTATTTGACAATCTTGTACCGGAATTTAGAGTTGTTTTTTTTTGTAATTTACAATGCAATCAATGGAGCTTTATACACGTTTGGGAAATATTCTTATTCTTCCAATGAATTCTATTGGATACCTATCTACAGAATAGGCCTTTGATGCACATAAAAGTTGTGAGTTAACTAAAACCAGGCAATAAAAAGTTGAAAAGGGTTAGATTATCTAGAGAGATAAAAGGTAACGTGGAGAAGCAAGAAGTTTTCTTCTCCATAACTGTATTTGGTAAAAGTCTAGTAAAGCGGCTTTTGTTATAAAAGCCCTTTAGCATAACTTTTAATAAAATTGAGGCCGATGGCGCTATTTTTAATGATTTATTAAAAAAAAAGGAAAAATTGTTGTTCTTAAGACTTACGACTTTTAAATGATATTTTGGATTTGGGCGTATCTTTTCAATCCCAAATAGTATATAATCATCCCTGCATTCTCTCAAACGCTAATATCCCTCATAATTAGCAAAAATATGCGTAAAAATGGTAAACATAAATTCGCGAGAAAGTGAGGTTAAAAGTTTAAAAACTGTCAATTAGAATGTTGTCAAAACTGCCAACATAACCTTTGCTATATTGAACATATTTTTAAAATATTCCATAAGGAAAGCATAAATCAAGTGGTGCAATTTTAAGTGTTTAAGTTTAAGTTTAAGAAAAATCAAATCCAAAATCTCCTTCCCTCCAAAAACCGCCTTCAAAGGGGTGAAGGGGGCAATTTTTCTCGAAAATTGAAAAACCGAGACGACAGAATTAATGAAAATTCCATATCCGGAAATGTTTAAATTGGACATTTTAAAAAATAATCATACGTTTCCGCGCTAGAGTCTGAAATATGTGTTTCAACTATGTGGAAGGGGCAAATTTTTCCGAAAATCGAAAATTCGATATTTGAAAATTAGAAAGGGAACCATATCCGGATACGTTTAAATTGAACATTTTTTCAAAATAGTCACGGTTTCCGAGTTTCGCAATGGTAAAGTCTGAAATATGTGATATGCGCATTTCGGCTATGTACAAGCTAAACCTACCTATATCTTTTTGGGTATTAGTGAACGTTCAACAATTTCCATGACTAATGTTACACTCAAAAATGTGAAATAAATATTTTTTACAAAAAATTGGACCGACTTTATCAGTTGTTGTACTGAAAAATACAAAATAATATTAATTCTATTGGTGCTGGTAATTTTGAAGTTGTGCGTTGTAGTTTGTTGTTGTAGGCACCAACTCGAAAAGAACCCGCACCAATAGAATTAATATTATTTTGTTTCTTTCAGTGCAACAACTGATAAAGTCGGTCCAATTTTTTGTAAAAATATTAATTTTATAAATACTTGCTTTAGAGCAGAAATATTTCTGTTAGTGCCATATAGTGACAGTCTCAGATAGTTTCAAGGTGATACTGAAATTCTCAAAAAAATTTATATTTATTAAGACACCATGATTATTTAAAAAATCGATGGTTCGTTCATTTTCACTTAGAAGAATAAACTCAACACATATATGAAAAGTGTCATCCAGAACACCCAATACTTGTCATTTTAAATAAAAAAAGATAAAGTATAAATTTGTTTAATATGTTGAGCTCAGTTGTTATTGTCGTTAATTTTTTCTAAAACAAATATTCTTGGAAACGGAATTCATAAAATAATCTAATGCTTCGAAAGTTATACCCGCAGCGTTGGCAACATTGATATTAACAGCACTTGAATGTTGAAACTACTGCACAAGTCCACCTAACCTCACTTTTTAGCGAACACATGTTTAGTATTTTCACGCTTTTTTACTTATTTTGATGGATGTTACCGTTTAATAGAATGGCAAGGATGAAAATGGGATTGAAAAGATACTTCCAAATCGAAAATTCCAGCTTAAAGTCGTACGTTCTAAGAACAACATAATTACCTTCTTTATTAACAAATCATTACAAATAGCGCCTTCCGCCTTAGTTTTATTACAAGTTATAGTAAAATACACCTATCTTTATTGGATTTTTTAGGGCTTTTATAACAAAAGCCGCTAAACTAGACTAATACCCTATATTTTAGTACTTATTTCTTCGCAATCTAAAGCATTTACAGGGGAAATTCTTCCCTTTCAGTGCAATACAATATCAGTCATACCTACAAGGTTATCTTTTTTTTTCTAGAGTGATTTAAGTTCTCCTTCTCCTAAAAGTACAAATTTACACGATCAAGTAATATTCTTAGTTAAACTAAATTGCAAGATTTATGAGCGTATTATAAACCTCTTAACTACTAAGTTACAGCAAAATAAAAAGTAGGCAGGATAAATATTTTTCTGTAAACACGTTAATTTACAAAAACCTGTCCATGTTGCTGTTTATATTTTTTTACTTCGCCAACCGTTGCAACAACGTTCATTAACAAATGCTTCTTTAATAACAGCTACAAGAGAGAGACAACGTAAAATAATAATTAGAAAAGGTGTGAGAGGTTAGCTGAAAGTGTAAGAGCTGCGGGGACTTTTTTAATTTTATCACCATCCTAAATCATCAAGGTGTAGGTAGGTAGGTGTGCTAGTTTCCAGCTATATAGCCTTATACTCTCTTCTTGCTGCGTTTATTTTCCATTTTACACTGGAAATAAAGTGCCGAATAAATCATGCGGATACTGCTACTTTGGCTCGGTGAAAATGTTGAAAGTAGGTACAAAAGTAGGTTGTTGTAGTTGGTAGGTGATGCTGGGGGGAGGAAACAAAGAATATTCAACTCCGTACATAGTTGGTGGAAGAGGGTCGTCAATAAGGAGGGTTTTAGAAAGTTGGAGTTATCTACTTGTGCAAGACAAACAAGTCCTTGAAGAAGAAAAGAATTGCTCGTTATCTTTTTATTAGGTCACATATTTTATCTATATAAATAAAAATGAATCGCCGAATGTGTTGCTAAGCGCTAAGCTCGAAAACGGCTCGACCAGTTGGAATAATTTCTGTTCTAATATTTTCATTAAGGCACAAGGAAGGTTTTTATGGAAAGAAAAATCGTAACAATTGCAAGGAAAATAGTGAAATCACCACTTTTCCCAAACGCTTTCTTAGTGTGGTGTCAGATATGTCATACAAGTCAAGAACCATTATCCGAACACCTATATTATCTGGAACAATGAGCCTTTCCTGAGAAGAGTGTGGCCTTTCGCTACGAGAGGGCAGCACTTCTGGTAGGGACAGGGACAAATATTAAACCTACTCCATCTAACACTGTGGAAACATAGGTGATAAAAGTAAATTATTTAAAATAATCAAGTAAAAAAATATCGTGTACCATAAAGCATTACAATAAAAATATTATATTATTACTGAAGTGTACAAAAGCAGGAAGTTATTTTTGTAAGTAATCGTCATTTAGAATTGAGATAATAAATTATTAATTAAAATGATTACTCTGAAATTCGTTTTATTTATCCATTTTTTCTATTGGTCTGCATATGTCCAATAACCAACATAAAATAAAACAAAAATATTAACGAGGTATAAGGAACCGTATTCCTTACATTCAATTAAATAACAGAACCTTTATAAGATCATCATGGTATTCGTCTATCTATCTGTCTGTATGTCAAAGCCTATTTTCTCCAAATTTACTGCACGGAGATAGTTGGATTTTGATATTTATATAAGTATACCTCAGTGATTTTATGAACCCTAATCCAAGTGGTTAATTTCAAAATTAAAAGAAATATCTCCTTCATGCACGTCATGTGACACATCAAATGAAAGGACTCGTTATGAGTAATTCAAATAAATTTCATTATGGAGATGAACGGTCTGTAGAAGATATTAAAGAAAATATACAAACATTGAACAGTACCGAGTCCATTTCAGGCGAGCCCAATTCGCACCTGACCATTATTTTGTGTACAATTTAAGGGTTCTTTACTAATAAAATAAAGTGACTTAATTGTGTGGTAGGTTGATATGAAATCAATTGGACAAATATTATAAGGATAAGATACATAACAGAGAAAAATATTGTTACAAAAATTGGATCGACTTTATTAGTTGGTGCACTAAGAAATACAAAATAATATTAATTCTATTGGTGCAGATACTTTTGTACAATTGTAGTGAAATTGAAAACTTTTGGCACCAACTTCAAGAGTACCAGAAATTCAAATTGTCTTGTATTTTTTAGTACAACAACTAATAAAGTCGCTCCACTTATTTGTAAAAAATTTTTACTTTACACCTTTGAGTGTAGCATTAGTTATCTAACTTATTCAAAGATTTCAAAACATTAAGAAAGTACATGTATTTCAGATGTCTTACTTTCATTTGGCTATCTCATACTACGTCTGCGGTAAACTCGGAGACCTAAGATTTTTTTTAAATATTCAATTTAAACGTTGCCGGATATGGTCTCTTCTTTAAGTATGTCGTCTCAAATTTTCTAATTTCGAAAAAAATTGCCCCTCCAGCCTCTTTGGGAAAACTTTTTGTGTGGTAAGACATGTTACGTAAGTTACGTCCCTAAAGCTAGCGGAGAAAAGTGAGCAGAATCCAATGTACATTTTTGGTGCTTATAGAACTAATTTAGTGATAATTAATTGCTGTATTCTAAAATTAATTGCTCTTTTAGTTTTTCCAAAAATGACTGCTCAGCTTTTAAAAATCAACTTTCTTGAGAAAATCTTATTTGGTGCTGGTCGAGCTAATTAGGTGCTAATTAATTGCTGCATTCCGAAATTAATTGCTCTTATAGTTTTTTTAAATGGCTGCTTTTCTGGCTTTAAATCTAAAGATAGCACAACAACCTATTAAAATAAATTATTGAAAACTTCTTTCTTACTGCTTGTAGGGCTAATTAAGTGCTAATTAAGAGCTGTATTCTGAAATGAAGTAGTCTTATATTTTTTCGAAAAATGACTACTTTGCTTTTTAAAAATCAACTTATTTGACAAAATCTCATTTGGTGCCTGTAAAGCTTATTAAGTGCTTATTAATTATTTTATTCCGAAATTAATTGCTCTTATAATTTCTCGGAAAATGGCTGCTTTGCTTTTAAAAATCAACTTTTTGATAACGTTCTTTCAAGACAAATAAAAGAACAATTTTGCTATTAAGGGCATATTTATAGCTTTGAAGGTACAACGGGAAACCTGAATCATCTTTGGATAGTTTTTCTGCATACTCCTGCGACACTCTTAAACCAATCACCATGAAAACTGGCTGTTAAGTGCTTGAACAAAGTAACTATTTTAACATCATGAACATTTACCAGATTGGTGCTGCAGCACAACGTTTGCCAGTGTCCGCTAATTGTTTTCAAAGTGTTGTTCATAACTTATTATACACAATTAGAAATTCCAGTCTTGACCGCTATATTTCGTCTCCACTTTGATTCCCATATCAAATTTTATTGGCTTCCAAAAGCTTTCTAGCCTCATAGATTTGCAGGCAACTTTGGGATTCATTTCTCAACTACCTATCTACGTCCTTTTTTTTGAGAGGCCCTACCCGGATCGGATACGTCCCCAGTGAGAGATCTCTTTCTTACATCCATAGAAGATGATAAGAACATTATTTGGAAGAAAAAACGAATGAGAAAGAAATTCTACTCGCTAAAGAAATACGCTATATATAGTTTAATTGTAGAAACTCTTTTAGTAAAACACATCTTTTGCTCGTTCTTCGATACGGTCACCGTAGAGGAACAATATGCGAGAAAAGGTCGGAGAGTGTATTAGAAAGAGACTTATATAGGAGCAAGGCAGCTGTTGTTATCTCTTCGGGTTCTTGTTGTTCTTGCAGAGAGAGGCAAAGAGATATCGATGGGTATATTCGCTCGCTTTTTCGGCGCTTGATAATGGAGCCATTACGAATGAAGCGTAATCTACTGTGTTCAGGAATTGTGTAGAGAGAGTTAACGGTTAATCTGGGTGATAATGGGAAATTCAATTGTATATGTCCGCTTTTCTTATCTCTCTCTCTCTCTCTATAATAAACTGAGCGAATCCAATCGGAGATTGCAAGTTCAATTATTAAATGTGAAGAGAAATATACCGACCATATATATATATATATATATATATATATATTTAAGGTTATCTAGTAATGATGAAATATTATCAACAACATAAAATTCATCTAAGAAAGGTAAATTTGTGCGATAATAGGAAATAAGACCCCATTATTATATCCGCTTCTCATATCCTTATAGTAAAATAAATATGGATTGGAGGTTCATTGACGATTATCAACAGTTTTATGTCAAAAGATGTTGATGATGAATGACAATAACATAACCTGCCACCAAATGGTATGGAGGGGGTAATTTTAAAAAAATCCGATGGCCTGTAGCCAGCGGAAAGGTATATTTCTCAAAATTCATCGAATTGAAATTTGAACAACCTTTTCATTCATTACATATAAATTGCCGTATGTATCATAGCCTTGCGGATAGAGGTTTTTGTTTTGGCTGTTGAAAATAAAGCAGAAAGGGTTCGCGTTCCACTTCAAGGCTGATTTGTTTTTCGCCTTTTTCTTATCAATAAATATACTATATATTTTTTCAATCAGGGTCTATATTAAGATATCCAGAAAATGTATAATTACATCAAATTTATATTCAGTGTTCATATTTTATCAATATTTCTTATTTTTCTTTATTAATTTTATTTTTCTTTCTGTACATTTTATGGAAAATTGCTTCGAACAAAAGTTGTAGGTAATGATTATATCTATAACCCAAAATTATTTTTGATGATATTTACACTACGGGTCTTTTTTGATAATTTTTTCAAATGTTTGAATGATCGCCATTTTGAAACTAACCTCCAAAACTGCGACCTCTACCATGGTAACCAATTTCGTAATATCCCATATATATATATATATATATATATATATATATATATATATATATATATATATATATATATATATATATATATATATAAAAACTTTTGAACCAAATGTTTTTTTGGATTAACTTATAGACATATAACAACATGCCGTTGACATTGCTTCGAAATTCAAAAGTGTGAATGATCGCAATAGGTACATTTCTATAAGAAATGTAACTAATAAAAATAGGAAATGACTAAAGAAAAGATAGTAGTGAAAGTATAATCACGACTCCTGCGTGAACTTCTGTTCATGCATACCAGAGTAAATTATTCTCTTCTCAAATTAAAATAACATGAATTTTAGTAACGATTATTTGATCTCCTTTGGCTGGTACAGAGCATTGCTGCTGTACAAATTATTTTTTACAAAAAATTGGACTGATTATCACTTGGTGTACTGAAAAGTACAAACTAATATTTATTCTATTGGTGCTGATACTTTTGAAGTTGTGCAGTTGCAGTTAGGTTGAACATTTTTGGCACCAACTTCACAGATACCAGCACCAATATAATTAATATTAGTTTGTACTTTTCAATGCACCACCTGATAACGCCGGTCCAATTCTTTGTAAAAAATATTTATTTCACACTTTTGAGTGTAACATTTGTCACGAAAATCGTTGAACGTTGAACATTATCACTATTATCCATGTATGCTTTGCTTGTATTTGCTATTATTCAGAAATCTAAGTACATTGTCGCGGAAATACGCATATTATAAACTTGACTACTCTTTTAACTCGAAAGCCGTAATCCTATGGAGAAAAAAATTGTTGCTACAAATAATCTGGTTATTAATTTTCCATTCCCAGATTTCCAATTTTCAAAAGAAATTGCCTCTTCCACATAGCGAAAATACACATATTTCATATTTTAACAATCCAGAAGCTAGAAAACCGTAGCTCTTTTGAAAAAATGTTCAACTGAGACGTTTCCGGATATTTTGTTATCTTCTGCCATCTCGGATTTTAGATTTTCGAGAAAATTTACCCCTACACCCCTTTCAGGGGCGGTTTTTGGAGGATATGAGTTTTCGGATTTGCGTTTCTTACGAATATGGGACCATTTCTCAAGTCTCCTCCTTCAAATGAATCAAAAATTATCAAAATCGGAGTACGTTTACTATATAAAACAGGCGCACAAACCAAAAAAAATCAGACAGTCGAATTATATATCTCCTCCGTTCGGGGTTTGTCGGTCAAAAAATATGACTTTATTACATCAAAAACTTGAAACTCAACCAAAATTCACGCCGATATTTACACCAGCTGCTACTCTAGAAATTCACATCGTACAAATTGATAATTAAAAAGCAAACAACGTCGCATTTTCACATTATATAGGATCAGATCAAATACATAGATAAACACATAATAATACGACTGTATAGAAAATAAATAATATTCTATGACTGGTGTTTTCAGTCGATATATCCGTAATATAATGTTGCAGATAAAACATTTATTACCATTGGAGTTGAAGCAATAAAATCTAATTGATAGCCAACGACTGTCAGATCGACTAATTTTCTTGGAATTTACGTGTCACATAGAAGATAATTTATCGATGGATGAGTTTTAATATAGTACCTAGGAGTAATAACGATACCAAGTGCCACACTACTATGTATTTAGACATCAACAGAAATCACAGTGGTCCGTCCAAAATAACACCACCAGTTTGATGGTCCTTAACTCGCTATATGTGTCAGTAATTAAAATTTAGTTTGAGTTATTACTTAATTATTCGAAAATATTCATTATCTAATATATCATTATTTATTGGATGGAATTCAAAAATTAACTTTTGCATGTTATATGAAGTCATTATAAAATAAAAGGCTTACTCTAAACTTATATTTAATCAAGAAGTTAAATTGAATTAAGCCTGCAGCAATATGTAAATATTTTTGATTTCAAAGTTGGTTTTTACTTTTCCTACTTATGAACAGGAATCAACGATTTTCCCCTGAATAATATAGAGTTTTCCGGTCTTTTAACAGGAAAGTTTTATTTTTAGATACAGTAAATTTATACTTCTACAGAAATGACAAATAACTTGTTCCTTTATTGTGAAATTATTCATTGTTAATAGTTTGATTTACCAATAAAAATTATTAAAAATGATACAAATCTTAGTAAAACTCATAGAAATCTCATCAATACAAAATTGAAATATATATTAGGTTCATAAATAGTAACACAAGTATTGAAAGTAGAAACATAAAAAATCTAGTGTGTCCACTCACACAACTTTCCTACCGCTCGCAGGCGAATTTCAGTGAAAAAAATCGTCGGAAAAAGTAGTAGTCATGGAAACATTACAAAGACAGGAGAAAGTTATGATATATACCAAAAAGCTAGAAAAACGACCAAAACTGGAATAAAGGCTTCAAAGAACGAACAATGGAAACAAATTAGTGAGAAGATGGAACAAAACTCTAAAGTTGATCAAAAACTTTTCTATCGAGCACTTAAATCATTAAGAACAGAAAAGAAACATTCATTATACGCAGAGCATCAGAAATAACAACGGTAAAATAATAACAGAAGAAAAAGATGGAGAGAGTATTCTATGGAATTACTCAATGAAACACAAGAAATGTAACAAATGGAACAAAATGAAATACTAAAACAAGAGGAGGAAAATGAAATAGCCATGGAAGAACTAAAACAAGTAATAAAGGACCTAAAGAATGAGAAGTCGCCCGGATATGACAAGATGATATCGGAAATGATAAAAAATATTGGACAAAAAAGTCCAGACAATCGGCTGGATATCTATAAGATATGGTGGAAAGAAGAACTACCAGAAGACTGTAAGAAAATATTGATTATCCCCGTACACAAGAAAGGAAACGCAAAGGACTGCAATAACTACAGACAAATAACCATGTTATGTACAGCGATGGAAATGTTTGAGAAAATAATACAGAAAAGCTTAAGAGCAAAAATAGAAAGAACATTAGAAGAATCACAGAGTGGGTTAAGAAGTGCAAGAAGTACACATGAAAATGTTTTCTGGATTAAAAAAATCACAGGAAAAGCAATCCATGAAAGAAGAAACGTTTATATGGTATTCCTAGAGTTAGAATGAGCTTTCGATTCGGTACCAAGACATAAAATATGGAGAATTTCGAAGAACCGAGGAGTAAGCCGAAAGATTAACGCAAGAAATATACGAAGGCAACTTAAACTCAGTAATTAGAAACTATATAGCCTCAGAAATATTAACAACCAGTACAGGACTAAGATAGGGAGGAAGCCTCAGTCCGCTTTTGTTTATCATATTTATTGATGATATTTAAAAAAAATGCAAGCCCAGAACCAAGAAATTAAAAATAGGACATACTCGGCTAGAAAGAGTATCAATAAGCAAAGGAGCATTTACAGATGACTTGGTAATACTGACTGAAAGTGAAAAAGACCTACAAATCAATTTAAACATATGGATCACAGCATTGAATGAAAATGGATTAAGAGTAAATAAGAACAAAAAATGGTTTCTACTGTACCTACCTACTTATGAATAGGAATTAACGATTTTCCCCTGAAGAATTACATAGAGTTTGCTGGTTTTTTTATCAGAAAAGTTTTATCCTTAGATAGAGTTGATATCAACTTCATCACAAATAACTTGTTCCGTTATTATGAAATTAATCATTCTCAATAGTTTGAATTACCAATAAAAATCATTAAAAAGCAGTAACAAAAAACTGTAAAACTGATGGAAATCTCATCCGAAAACAGTGAAACTTTAGCAGTAAAAATGAACATCCAATAAATATTGCAATTCTGCTGCATTCGTTCCAAAGATTTATATTATAGTACATTCTAAAGCAATAAGTAATAATAACACTTTCGAGAACATTTTGTAAACTATATTTGCCATAAAATATAACAGCACTTTCATTGGGAACAAACTATCATAAATCTTGGTAAATTATGACTTTAATTGAATAGCTTTTATTAAAACAAGAAATATATTACCCTAGACCCTAGAGATTTTCTTGGCACATACGTGCAGAATTCTTGGATGGTTATTTAGTTGCGAAAAAAGCAATAAATCAAAATTCGTGTTAGACGTTATTAAGCACCGAATATGAGAAGAGACTTAGGTACAAATTTCTTCTATGTATATAAAACCATCAATCCATGGGGTGATAATTTTGAGAATAAGTATTTACAACATATTGTATATTAAGAAAAGATTCTATAAAAAAAAACAATAAAAACTAAATTGGCTTTCGAATATTCACGCAGAAATAAACTTCATTTTCCTGTTCTACTTGAATGCAGTTTTTTCTAATGTAAGTAAAAAAGATTTATTTCTGATCATTATGCTGTTCCATGTGAGTTTTGTTTATTTAAAATTTTTCGTTCAGCAGGTTCGGACTATACGTGTATAAACTTTTCAGACGGATAGACAGGTATCCACAAAAAATCCTGTAAAAGTTCCGTTGTTTTTTTCTTCATGAAATTCGCGAAACCCTTAAGAAGGTCTATTTGTTCTTTATATTCGATATCATTTCGAAATTGTCATTCTTCCTCTAATAACTCTGGGATAATTTTAAGAGATGTTGCATCCTGGTATTTATACCTTTAAGGCCATTTTGCTGTTTTATCTTCACTCATTCAATATCTGTCTCTGCCATCGTCTGCAAAAGAAATTGAAAATCTTTAAGGTAGGCACTTCTCATAACAGCATATCATCAAGGAAATTTCCTGAAAATATGAAATGTCCTTTTTCTTCATGATCTTCTTGATCTGGGTAAAAGGTTATTCCAATATATTTTTATAAGGAATTTAATTATATGGTAAATAATGCTATAAGATCACACAATTTAGCTATTTGAAAAATAAGTCAGCTTTCGAAAAATAGCACTGTGACCAGCAATTATTGTACGAGGCATGGTACAAAAGTCTCCATATTCGGTAAAAACAATTATTCGTAATTTTTTACGAGTAAATATAAATTTATCGGCCACATTACTTCGACAATTAAATGTCTTCTTAACCAGTGATGAAATAACAAATATAAAGAGCCTGCACTGCCTTTTCTGTTTTTTTTTCAAGTTCGCTCCATACATAGAAGTGTTTTTTCGACAAAGAATCTCGCAAAACCGACACGTAATCCCATAAAATCTTATCGAGTTTTTCCTTAACAAATCTCATCAAATATGTGTATCTATGTATACGCCAGACTTTCGGAATAATATAAAATATAACCAACCCTATATAATAGTCCGTTGTTCGCGAGGTTTTTCCACAGCGTTTTTATCACTTTTCCGAAGCAAACAGACAAGTACAAATCTACACAACACCCGAATATATATATATTTATACATATAAATAATGTTTCTTGTTTTTATGTTGAGCCCGAATACAATTCAACCAACGACAGCCATAGAGCGCGCTGCTCTGGAACAGAGTGTAACGATTAGGGAAAACGGCAGCAGATCTGCAGATATATAAATCGACGATAAATACGAACCGTGACCCAGATGGCGCCATCGTAAATTCGCTTAAGCCCTCTGTGTGTGTGTGTGTGTTTCTTTCATTTGACTTATTTACATTAACGGCACTTGGGCTACAGTTGGTACAGGAAGGGTAGTAGCAGTAGCAATAGTTTTTGCTCGAAGAGAGAAGAAAGTTTCCGCTGGATGCTGAGAGGTATCTCTTAGGATTTTATGGACTGTCCGTGACCAGCATTACTACAGCCAGAAAGGAGATGTTTCAATGGCTTTGGGATATCGCATACACGTGTCAAAAGCTTCATTTTTTTATGAATGATTTATTTTTAAATTATTATCAAGATAATTACTTGCTACACTAGCTCCGAGCAACATCTTTCTGTATTAATAGATAAGATCATATAAGTCGATAACAACTACTGCTTGACCACTACCCACGCACATTATTGTATCAAGGGTGGAGAGTACAATATTATTTAAAAAGAAAGATTTCATAAAGACAAATATAAGAGAAATATGTAAAAACTGTATCAGGACAAATTCAACATAAATATATAAAATATACGATTGAACAGGCACTATAAGTTGATATAACTAATTAATATGAGTTAATCTAACTAGTAATAAAAAAATCAATAAAATAATTATATCGTTAGGAAAAGCTTGGATTCATATATTCCTCAGTACTATAGAAACAACTCTCAATAAGTAATGATTTAATTTTTATTTTAAAAGAATAAAAGTTGAGCAGCTTGAACTCATCTGGTAATCGATTATATAGATTGACATTCAATGAATTTTTCTGGGACTTTGATAGCCTGTATCTGGGTGGAAGGAGCAAATCTGAGTTTCGTGTTCTATGATCATGGACATCGAAATGTCTAGTGAAGTCAGATTTATTTTTATGTATTTCTAAAAGGGTGTTATAGATGAACAACGAAGGCAATGGTAAGACGCCGATCTTCCTAAATAACGGCTTACAATGTTCCCTGTAGTTAGCATTCAATAGAATAACATGGGTTTCCTCATAAAAGTAGAAATTTATATGAGAGTGGAACAAAGCAAAGTACGCACTCTTCAAAGCTTCAAGATCCAAGTATTTTCTAAGTTGTCTGAAGACAAACATATTTTTAGATGATTTTCTCAACAACTTATCTACATGAGCTGACCAGGATAAATCCCCATCGATGATCAAACCAAGTAATTTACCATTTCGACTATTATCAACAGCGTTGTTACTGGAAACAAATATTTCTTGTGTTTTGTCTGCATTCAATTTTAATTGATTGGCTGCAAACCACCTAAAAGCACGGTCTGAAGCATCACTCCTTTTCTTTGTTATGTTATTAATTGCTTTGTCGGATGTTAAGATCGTTGTATCGTCAGCAAAAAGTACACATCTGTATGGTAACATGGATTGGCTAAAATCGTTGATGTAAATCAAGAACAGAACCGGCCCTAAAACTGATCCCTGGGGTACACCATGTTTAATAATTTTGTTGGGAGAAAACTTATTATTCAAAAATACCGCTTGTAATCTGTTGGACAAATACGATCTGAATAGTTCAAGAGGTAATCCTCTTACCCCATAGTATTCCATTTTTTCAAGAAGTAGAACGTGAGGGACGTAGTAAAATGCTTTGGAGAGGTCGCATAGAGTTAAAGCCACATACTCGTTGTTTTCAAGACATTCAACAATCAGATTTATAACTTTTTTGACAGCTTCTGTTGTTGATCTGTTACTTCTGAAACTATATTGGTTTACGTCAAAAATTTCGTTTTGCACAAAATAATGGACTAAACTTTTTTTTTCAAGATGATTTCAAAAATTATTCCTGTGACTGGAATAATAAAAATAGGGCGGTAGTTTTCAACTAGGGATTTATCTCCTTTCTTGAATAACTGCAATACCTTCTCAGATTTAAAGCAGTCTGGAAAACAAGAATTTAAGAGTGAAGTTAGCGGGTCAATTATAACTTCGATTATACCTTTTATTTATTATAATTCACAGCTTCAAGTATTTCTGAGTGCAATATTGGTTTCAAAAAGAAAGAGTGCCTTGTGGATGCACAGGGTTGCAGGAAACTCAGTGAGTTTTCTTCAATAAGAGGTAGAGTTGAAATAAGGTTTTCAGAAATTTCTGAAAAATAATTACTGAAGGTTTCAATGAAAATATTAGTTGCATGTTGTTGTTTAGGTTTTCGTTTGAGTTCATGATTTATAAGACGCCAGCTACTCTCCTGCTTGTTTTCAGAGTTTATATATAAATCTTGCGGTAGTTATTGTAGAACAAAAAATCATCTGGATTTTTATTATTGTCACTAATAGTTTTAATGCAAGATAGTGTATTTGTCATTTCCCGCAGGGAGTTATTGAACCACAAAACTGGTGGCTTACAATGCTCACAAATTCTTTTCAATGGACCATTGGTTTTGACGACACCGTGCCAAGTTTTATTTAAACTCTATACTCCTAATGGGTTGCTGCAAAGATTTTGTCTTCAATTTGTCAAGTTTAGTTAGATAAAAAACCTTTCATTACGCTGTGAAAATAATGCACGATTAGCGCAAATCGTTGTTGCGAAGATAGAGCAACTTATCTGGAAGGACTCGTCCCAAGATTTATCTT
This sequence comes from Crioceris asparagi, assembly GCA_958507055.1. Classification (NCBI taxonomy): domain Eukaryota; kingdom Metazoa; phylum Arthropoda; class Insecta; order Coleoptera; family Chrysomelidae; genus Crioceris; species Crioceris asparagi. Next base: position 12,926,567 of record OY293831.1, on the reverse strand, counting down.
GAGACATATTGGCGATCCGGAACCCATGTCAAATTGTAAGTCCTCTTGTCTGTGGTTCCACATTCAAGGTAGCGAAGTTACTTTTACTTGAATAATAGTACTGCATTTGAAGAAGAAGAAAGCTTTAGAGCAGCAGAAATCCAAATAAGAATACAAAGTACGATTGCCAACTATTTTAAGGTGTATGACAAGGATGCATCCTGTTCCCATTATTATCTAATCTTCAAGACGAGTGCGTAATTCAAAACACTGCTGGCAAATGGAGTTGGGAAATGTGTGTGGAGTGCAAGAAGATTTTTTTCAGGTATGTATCAGAAGAATGAATGAAGTCAGGTAAAGATTGTGGTATAAGATTAAATATTAATTAAACAGAACAGGAAGGGAACGGTCTCATGGAAGACGCGAATGAATATATATAAATATCAACAGAGATAAAATGTGACAGGAAATTATAAATCACATAATTGTTGGTCAGAACTAAACAAAAAATACGCATATGCAGAAAGAATCGTCCAAATGTTCGGTGTTGAGACAAATGTCAAGAAAAAGTTCCAGGGGTAATAAGAAAAGAATTGTTTATCGTTTGTTATGCAAAACAAAGGAGAAACCTTGAAAATAATATACCACTGAATCTATTACCACTTTATTTCCGACGTACATACATAAATAATCTCATTTACAATGTACTTTTGTACTTTCTCACTTGAACTACCCAAAGGCTTAAAATATGTAGGTATCAGGAAAATGTATTGTCACAAGCCCGCCTTGAAGTGACGATAACTAAACTGAGATGAACATTTTCTGATGGATTATTAATGAGACAAGGAAACTGATACCTGGACGAATGATTAATTCAAACTACCTGTCACTCTCTTCTGCGACGACAGCAGCGTTGACAAACCACCACAAAGGATCCACGGGGGGTGAATATTACGCTCCAATACTTTTTCCCACAGGCGTCTAAAACAGGAATAACCAATATATACAGTGTGTTAAACAAAACATATTGGTAGGTATCTTGAAAACGGTGATTGATACGGAATAAGCAGTTTGTGCACCCAATGGGCGTAAGAATGTTTTTGATTCTTCAGTTAGACGATGTTACAGATAATGAAAGAAATTAAATCAAATTCCATAAATGTAGCACAAGATATCCAACTTAGTTCCATGTTTACAACGGCCAATGTACATGATAAATAAAAAGGAATCGATACAGTAGTTTTTAAAAAAGTGCTATATAATATAGTAGGTATGTGCTTTTGTTTAGCTCCATATAAAAAAAGAAGCTTGGGGATGAATTTTACGAAATGTTACATAGCATAACAAAATTATAAACACCATTTTATAAAGATGAAAAAGTGGCTATGAAGAAGAGTTATTAAATTTATGTCAACACGATTTAAATGGCCAACAAATATATCATATTTATTGCCTTTTAACCGAATTTGTATCAATTATGTACCATTCTTGCGTTCCTTATGTTATCTCATACTCATCTTGGACACACTGTATATATACCTTCCCACAGTCCCACTCGGTGGGTAGAGGAGAAGGCGGGCATGGAAACAGGACCAGGTGATATAACCGTAGCAGGTATAGCCGAAGAACCGAAAGATAGATTATCGATCAAATATCTTTTTGTATTGTGTGTGAAGAACATTTCCTTGGATAAAAGAAATATTATATTTTCGATACACACAGCTGGGGAATTTCCCGCTCTCTCGACAGGTTAGGTCTTTGGGAAATTGGAAATGTGTTTTTTTTCTTCTTCTCTCTATCCTTTTGCTCTTCTCTCCTCCAGTTACCCCCTCGCCCTCACCCCACTCGTAATACTTCTATACGCAAACAAATAAAACGCACACGGCGCGTCTCCCAGAATGTGAAGAGCGAGCTGCGATTACGATGGAATTTACACAATCATCGGGAACCAGGAAGAGAAAATATGTATCAAGGTGTATTGTTCTTGGGAAAGCGTGTCATAAAGAAGACACGTGAAGCTGGATGCACAAGGCGCCAGTCCGATTCGCTCCAATCTGCGCCAGCAGCTATGAGAATTTCAATGGAAAAGTATTCAAACATCTTTCATTACCAATTCGTATTGGAAAATATGAAAATCATTGCTTTGATTTGGATGGTGAAAGACAAAAGATGACAAAAACCTGGAACTTCGAAATCTAGTCAATAATTACTAAGGTTACAAGATGCCATGATACCAAATAAGTCAATAAAAGGTGAAGAAAAAAAATCACGATTCGAGGAATTCTAGTCTGTAAAGGACATGCTTAAAAGGAAGGAAAAGGTTCTTCTTTTAAGGATCTCCTATACCCCACGTCATGAACAAAAAGATCACATAAATCTCACATAAACCATAAAATAAACTTTGAGTACTTCACCAAGTACCTATCAATTTCTTACAAGTTATGGACTCAGTTTGGAAAGATGTGGGCGTCTCTGCACAACCTTACGTCTTGATTTATTTTATTGCTTATTATTATTTTGAGGAAAGAGTGTCGAATTTGATTCGAGTATGTCGGAACCACTCCGATCCGTGCCGTGTGCATTCTCTATGTGAGAAAGATATACTTATATATATATATATATATATATATATATATATATATATATATATATATATAGTGGATATAGGTGTGATGGAGAATATATTGATGCCTATATATAAATGTATTATCTCCAACAGATATAAGATCTAGAGATAATGCAAGAAAATTGGAATGGTTTATATTATTGTTTGTGCAAGACAAGCTTCAACGAGCTCTCCTCACTGAACAATACGTACAGTATACTGATATGTGATAATAGAAAGGATTCTCGAGATTCAATTCAGTACAATTTCATGAGAAACCTCTATAAGAACATTTCTTCGTAAATATAATCTAAAACGTATCCATACTCGACAATCTATAAAAAAAACATTCGAAGTACGCTACTGCAAACGGGAACGATGTATCTGCATATCTTTGATAGATTCAGAGGGGAATTGGTTGCCATTTCATAAACAATCATCAGTTAAATGAGCCAACGGTCAACGGTAGCAATAATAATCATATATACAGTGCGATTTATATGTATAGAATAAATTCTGTTTTAGCGTTATTATGTATTTGTTTGAAAAAACCTGAAAACGGTCGACTTGTTACTCAATGAAAATATTACGCCGTTCTTGCACCCCCTCTGAGTTATGATTAAACTCAGAAATTTTAAATAAGATGCGGGGTCGTGTGGTACCTCGTTCGAAAGGGATTTTCATTCTCTGTTCAGCAATACTAGTTAGGTAACATCATAATTGAGAAAATTTATTTTAAATTTTGTTACTTTTGTATGAAGGATATAATATTTAGAAAGTATTTTTCAATTTATTTTACAGTTAAATTATATGTGCAAAATGACCACCATTCACTTTTTGACTATAAGCAAGGTGATCTTGGAATTTTCGTACAATATTTCGTAGGATCTTAACGGTTATGTTGTTAATTTCTTCCGTAATCCTAATTTTAAATCAGCAGTATTATCTGGTCTATTGAAATATACTTTTGATTTTAACTAACCCAATAAGAAATAATCAAGAGGAAACAAATCGGGTGATCTAAGTGGCCATTCAATCATTCCACGTCTTCCAATCCACCTATTGGAAAATACTTCGTTCAAATAATCTCCAACAATAGGTTTGTAGACTAACTTGGACTATCTATATCTTATATATTGAATTTGGATCATTAACATCAGGAAAAATTCTGTTCAGTGTAGGCAATAAAAAGTTCATCAAAAAATCTAGTTATACCTCACCATTAACTGTGCCTTCAAAAAAATGTGGGCCAACAATTTTTTTTGGTAATGATACCAGCCCAAACGTTCACCTTTTTTGGATATTGTATGTGAGCCTCACTTATCTACAGTTTGTTTCACGAATCATGGCTATTATGTGTAATCATTCACGAGCTACGTACATATCGCTATACGTCTCATTGCATCTCATTATCATGAAATTCTCTACTACGTTTGTCAGTCTAAGCAACGATATCAAAATGTCAAGCTTATGTCCTTTTATACAATGATAGGGCACTGCACGTATGTCCGAAGGCAACGCAATCTTTATTTCATAGGCGTCACAAAGTCATTGTGACATTTCAGATAATTCAGGTGCATAAATTTATAATTCAAAACTCAAGCAATAAATTTGTATTTTGTGTGTCTGCATTATTGTTGATAATAAATCTTTCATATTATGTTTGCTTATTTAATCAATCGATATTTTTTCCTCTAATTATATGAACTTCCTTGAATGCCATATCTTAGCTCGAAATCGTTATGCTACTGATTTACTCCAGTCAGTTGGATTGATCCATTTTTCGTGTTTTCAAGGCAGACGCCAACATTTGTGAAACAAACTGTAATAAGGATTTTCAAAATCTACTTTTCTTACTAGCTTCATCAGAAAACACAATTTTGTTTATGAACAGCAAATCTGCTTCCATCAGTTCACAGAATTGTTGCCTTTTATCAGCATCATTGTCATTTAACTCCTGAGCCAACTGAACTTTTAAGGATGGCCTTTTTCTTTATGTAAAGCTCTCAATATCGATGATTTATTTACATCATTGTCAATAAATTTTGCAGATTCAGCCGTATTTTAAACAACTATTAGTTCGATAATAGTTTTTTTTGTTAGTTACTATGTCTGGTACGTAACAATTTTAGTACAGAATAAATACAAACTTATTCTGTTATTTTTTATATTAACATTGAAATAACACAATTAACAAAATTGCTTCTTTAAATAAAATTTTGAGTCATGGGCTGGTCTTTGTGGAATGAGCAAAAATATCCAACTTCACAAATAAATACCAATATGACATTTTTCTCAACTCAACATAATTTAATGGCACGTGGCTTGTTTCCCCCTCAGATTAATAATTAACTTTTCTCATTATATCCATTGCACGACTAAATAAATCACACAATATATATTACCTATGTGGTACACGATGCCTAGTCAACAAATCTTATACCGCTTGCCAGAAATTACCAAACCTCTCGAGAACGATAATATTTTACCTTGTCATAAATAAAATTATTGGACACTTTTTCCTTTATTCTATGTGTATGTTTGTGTTATACAAACAGACACACATACTTATTTCTAATCGTCTGCGTCGACTCTAAATCCTTGTCTCACTAGCCAAACACACGGTCGGAAATGTCAGGTAGATACTTACTTCACGTGTTTTGAAACTCTTTTAATTATGTTCTTTGTTAATTTCGAGTTGATTTGATAAATTATTATTATTGGTGGCTCATATTCAAAGGAAATTGTTTTTTGTGAGTCGATGCAGGATTGAATGAGGTCAGATTATAGACGACGTCGCTGCGGAAACTCGATAGATAAATATATCTATAGAAAACTATGAATGAACCATATTTAAAAATAGAGAATTATTCTCAAGTTTAATAAATATTTTCAGGCATTTGGAATTTTTGGTAGATATTTGAAGTCGTTACGTTATAAGTTAATAGAAGATTTTTGACTCCATCTTCAAAAGTACCAGCATCAATGGAATTAATACTATTTTGTATTATTCAGTGCACTTAATTAATAGAAGATGGTCCTATATTTTGTAAAAAATATTTACCTATTGTATATGTTTGAGTGCTTCATTACATATCATATTAGTTGAATGTTACGTGAAGATAAGTTCTTCATTAAGTTCAAAATATGGCGAAGGCAATCGTGCACATTCATAGCGCTGTAACTCAGAAACCGTTGAAGCTTTTGATAAAAAGTTTTTTGATGATTTCTTCTTTAATTTTGCCATCCCAAATTTTCAGTTTTGGAAATAATCCACCTCTGGCCCCTTTGGATGAAGTTTTTGGAGGAGAATGAAATGTTGGATTTCAAATTGGTTTGTTTTTTCAACATAAAAGTTGATTTTTCTCGAAAACGGTCGACTTTAGAGCTCACGATTAATTGTACCTTTTTGTGTAGAAAACGTTGCCTCAAAACCGTACTTTTTTCATTGGCGTAAAAATTGGAGAGCGAAACTACCACTACTCCTTCAAAATCTTCACGAATTATGATTTAACAAAACAATTTTTCGGACTCAAAACTTATCATGTTATGAGTGGAAAATGCTTACAAAAGCTGTTTTCTGTTCTATAAACAGTTCCGGAGATATTCACAAATTTCAAAACCCTGTATCTCATAAATGGTATATTTTAGAGGGTAAGAACTTTTTTGTACATTTTTGGACGAGCTATCACATCCTTAAGTCATGCGCATATATTACGAAACACCCTGTATAGATTACACCTATCTTTATATCAATCATCTCAACCAACTAAATTTAAAAGTTTCAAAGACGCTTCCATGTCATTATTCAAGAGGCTCTTGCTCAGTTCAAGGACAATACTCCCACACACAACTTTTCCATCACAACACGGGCGCGTAGGTAGGTAGGTACTGTTGCATTTGAGATTTTCGCTCTCTTCCATTTTGTTATCCCAAAATCCATCTCAGTTCAACCACAAAAACGTAAATCCCGACGATATGGCCACCTGCACACACCCAAACAACAACAACAACCACCCCTTTAAGCAGTCACACAACCTACACATCCTTTCTGCCACCCGCGCTCCCCCGCATCCCAAACCGTCCCCAATAAACAAACCTCGGTCACACCACCACGACAATAAAAAGATCACCTTGAGAGCCCGTTTGTGGAATAAATTCCAACTCGTTTATTTGGGACGTTGAACACTCTTCCCTTCGCTCTAGTCTAGTCTTTTCTTTGTGTTTTTTTTTCACTCACTCACTCGTCCTCGTTGCCACGGCATAGCATCATCTTATCCCTCTTCTGGCCCGTGCCCTTTTCCGTTTCCTCCTGCTTTGCTATGTTCCCATCGTGCCGCTGCTTGCTGCTCTTTCTCTGCCTGCTGAATTATTCATCAGCACCGGTCGTAACCTAACCGTAACTCTAACGTGGCGCGCTCTAGCGAGGGCGACCAATACTCAAACCACATATAGGCAGGTACTTACAGGGTGTTTCCGGAGGAAATGAAACTCTTTTCAGGACATGTATAGGCAAGCAAAAGAAGCTCAAATGTTTTACGTGTTGTTTCATAGAGACACTGCATAATTTTACTTTGGAAACTAAAGCAGCAGAAATCTCCTACAAATCTAAGCACTCTAAAGAAACAAACAGTGATGTTTGATAACGTTCTCCCAAATGACAGTTGCAGAAACAAGTTCTTGGCTTATGCTTCGGATGTGGACATAAGGGATGCGTAATAATTAGATTGTATTCTTGATGATGCTGATTCGATCCATAAGAGCGAATTATGGTTTACTACAAACTCGTTACATGTTTAGTTCATAGAAGCTTGGAGTTTTTAGATTCTATTGAGAATGATCCCCATTTTCTGGAACGTGTCATTACTGGTGACGAGCCTTGGGTGTTTGAGTACGACATAGAAACCAAGCGCCAGAGCATAGAGTGGCACATTTCAAGCTCTCCTAGGCCAAAAAAAACAAGAATGAGCAAGTCGAAGATCAAATGGATGCTGATTTGATTTTTAGAGATTTCCACGGAATCGTTCACAAAGAGTTTGTACCTCAAGGCCAAAATGGTCAATCAACACTTTTAACGGCAGGTTCTTGAAAAACTCCGAAAAATGGTAATTCGTGTGAGACGAAACTTAACATCAAGAACTAACTGGCTGTTGTATCATGATAATGCTTCTTGTCATACAGCTATTTCAATAAACGACTTTTTGGCCAGTAAAAACCTTTCTGTAGCTTCTCAGCCTCCTTATACGCCTGACTTGAGTCCATGTAACTTTTTCTCTTCCAGAGATAGAAGAACTATCTCAAGGGAACTCATTTTGGGACCATTGAAAATATTCAAACTCCTGTAACCGACCAGCTGAAGGCCATTCCTGTATAAGGAGTGGAAGAACCGCCTCCAGCGCAGTTTGGTTTCGGTAGAAAATTATTTTATAGATGACAATATGACGCTGTAATTATATTTTAATAAGAAGATTTAAAAATCAGTCTCATTACTTAATTTATAGACCACAAGAGAAAAGGCCGAAAATATTCTTTTATCCAAATTTAATATTTTTTTTGTAAATGGTAGATAAGTAAATGACTGTCGTCATCTTGGTATAGTTTCAATAAAATATTATTTAGGCGAACTGAAAGGTTGTCATTACCTTTGAAACAAGCTGTGGAGTACCTAATTTTATAATCCGTAATTTTTTTAACATTCATTCCTTTTCTATTCTCTAATCGTTGTTTCATGTCTTCAGGGGCACTGGTTATTTTTTTTGTTGTTGAGGGAAATGAACTTTTTATCAACAATTTACTTTAGGAAATTGTTATTGCTGTTTGATGGATGGTCATCCACCTTGTTGCGTTGATATAAACTTGACTGCTTTGCGTTTGAGTCTAGCAAAATATTATTCAGTTTGAATAAGTGATTACTACAACTCACAGAAAAGGAGAAAGTTTATTTATATCAATCTATTCAAGTTTAACTTATGTAACCTTAAAAAATAGACTTTTTGTGAATTTTGTTTAATATTTTATATTACCACCCATCTCTGTCTCTTAAGGTTACAAGTTACAAGAAAGCCACCATGGCAAAAAAGCAAGATCATGTCTTTTCAAAGAAAATAAACCAATGTAAGTGAAAACATGAAGCAAAAAACAAAATATAGGAAAGGAGTGGTACATAAGACTGTAAGATAAAATTCTCGTTTTATCTATAACTAGCTATACCAGATATGAAAAGGTTATATTAGATTGTTGTATTTTTTACACCTGAATGTACAATGATCTGTCACGACTTACATAATAAACCTAATTGCATTTATTATTACCGTCATATTCTCTAATCCCTTCCTGAAACCTATGGTTTGAAACAAATAATACGACCCCATACAAAAAGCGATAAGCTACACCACTGGCTTCAATTTTGGTTATAATACGTATACGGAGAGGGGCACTCGCTGTGTCTCTCTTGCACTATCTCTCCAAAATATCGTTAGGGTATCTAAATACATTTCTGGCCAATTTTTCCGCTCTTTTGTGTTATCATAACAGAGCACCCCCGTCTCATTCCGAAACCCCTTACCCACTTTTTTCTTTCTCCCAAAGCCTGAAGCGCCACTTGATATTTTTTGCATAGCGTTTACGTTTCACGCCGCTCTCATCTCAGTCTGCTTGCTGGAACAATGCCAATGCCTTGATTTTTATCTGTTTGCTGGACAAACGTATTATATATGACTGTCCGAATGTTATTTGTTTGATTTTTTTCTAGTGAGATGAATATATGGAGCATGTTTGACTGTTTCTTTTTTTTTAGTTTCGAAGATAACGTAAGGGATGTTTTGTTATGGTTATGAGCAATTGCATTTGGTTAAAAATCCATTTCTGGAAATTGCGTATAAGCTTGCAGGAACGGTTACCAGGAATAAAATATTCCAGATAGTTGTAAATCAGGTGCTAATGAACTCACTTGCTCACACGAGCTCATCATATCCTAAAAAAATAATTTAAACTATGCGCTACATTTCAATGATAATAATCACCCATTTAATAACAGTTTATTAGCTTAAAAAAAGGTTGAAACTGAGTTTACATGAGTCAGTGGAAATTAATAAACGTATACCTTCGGGTAATCTCATCAATGACTCGATAGATACCTAATTAGTTTATAATATCAATCATTAAGATTTATTTTAAAACATCCTTATACTACAAGTAGGCATGTATCCTCTAAGAATTCATTTGAGAATCCGAGTCAATTGTCATGTTTAAGCAATATATTGTTGGAGTTTTAATTTTAATGTAGAGATCTCTAATGAAATTATAAAACCAAATGTACATGTTGTTTTTATGGATGCTTGTCTATTCCAATCTATATACTCGCACGCACACGCACAAACTCGTATAGAATTAAAGTGAAAAAAAGCGGGAAAACGAGTAACAGTATAAAACTATGAAAACATTTCAACATTTTTATATTAGATAAAACAAAGGTGCCAGAAATCTGCGTGACACGAAATTTTTTGACTGTCTTCTCAAAAAAAGGTGGATTTTTTTTCAAGTATTTCCCATATTAAAATTTTCAAGGTTTCAGAAAGCTCATCCATTCGAAAATTAGAAGAAAAATTAAAATTTTCTTCTGTTCAACTTATAGATCACATTATTTCTAGGAATATTTGACCTAATTGATAATTTCATGATAAATTTCAGTGTTAATGAAATAAATCTGTTATACTTATACTTTGAAGTATTGACACAATACTTCCTGACCATGGAAAACTGACAACCCTGTATACGTGAAACTTATATAATATATAACTTATCATCAAAAATAACACTTTGTATTTAACTTTTTTGCTAAATAGAATATCTTTCGAGATAAGGGGATATCTGGAGAATTTTATGTGGGGCACCCTGTACAACATGACAATTACTGGCAAGTTATTAGCGTAGGTAATAATAATAACAATAAGTGACAAGTTATCTAGGTAGGAAAGGATACCCACTAAAAATGTTATGATATTATCTGAGTGCTTTTACATTATTCTCAGCGCCGTAACTTGGCAAACATCAAGCAATATGTAGGAAGCACTCACACAACTCTCAAGATATTAACCTTGTTCAATGGCAGAGAACAAAATAATATAATAATATATACTTAACACAAAAACACAGCCAACAAAACATGAATGCATCTGCTATAGCTAAGCGTTGTGACCTGGCACGACTCGCAAGACAGGCATATAAGCGAGAAAAAGTACAAATCCATGGAGAATATCATACCGCAACTAAATATAATGTCATTAAATAATGTTATATAATGTGCAGGTATGATTCAGAGGTCAGAACTTTCCGCCCACTAAGCGGGGCGATATTACGTTTTGGCAAAGATTTTACACAAATGAAAATTCATAGCGCAGGAGCTGTTGGATAAATTCCACATAAAACCACATCTCTATTATAGGTTATGATATACACTCGTTGCATTGCAGCGGAAGTGAAGCTAGAGAGGGTTAAACAGTGCCAAACTTATATTTGACTTGCATATCATGAAATTAGCTCCGACCACTATTAGTATTTTAAAACGTCACTGTATCTAGGTAGGGTTGGTATAGTCCTGTAGTCCTATTACAACAGCATTATATCTATTACTTTACGATACGATGGATTAGGTAATTATTTCTGTTCAACAATAATCTAATCAAAATCCAGAAAGTTCATGTTTATATTTCAAAAGCATTCGAACTCTGGTCGTTCTAATAATCCCAACAAAAAAGAGTTTCTAAGACATGGGTATGCAATAGAGACGAAGAGGGCACCGAACTAGCTGCCTATGGGCTACTTACTATTATTTCGATGACCACCATCTGAGTGCACTTCACAATAGCTGCTGCATTCCAATCACATACTCCTACAGCAGGTGCAATCGACTCCTCGCATCACAGCATCTCTCCACTACACTCTCTTCTTCTTTTTGCTCATTCCTGAGGAGAAAACATTTCATTCCAATTACGAACGATGAGTAAAATAACGCTCATCACCACCAGTTGGCTCCAACAGGAATCTATGCAGAGCCCACTACTATCTGCTTTCTCTCCTTCTTTCAACCGTTTTGAGGTCATGTAATTAAGTTTTTAATAAAAGGCTGTAGCTGTATAACGGAAGAAATGAGCGTGGCGAGCAAATGGGCCTTCTCCATTGCATGTTATTGCTCGCAGTTTCCATTAAAAGGTTTAAACTTTTTCAAAATGGAAATAATTGGGTGCTCCTGGAAGCGTTTTATTATAGAGGAATATTTGTTAAAATTACAGAGTTTATATGTTAAGCAACTTAGAATTTGAAGTAAATTCGTTCAACCATTTTTGGCCTCTTTTTTTCTCTGCTCTGAATAGATAAAGCAATCCACAAAATAAGGCGCAACTTCTGTTTGGGCTAATGCTTTTGAAAGTCCATTGATGTAATAAATAAGTACTACTATAATCCCTCTAATAACATTATGAGAAATTTTCAAGATTAAAGATATTTAACAACAATTTTCAACCACTGATGCAAACAGAGGGAAGTTGTAGGTTTGAGGACTATGTAACTCCTAAAAGGATGGATCGATTGTTCTCTAGCTATTTGAGTTTATCGTGGGTGTCTGTCTGTTGCATCTTGGATTCCAAGCGGATGAATCAGTTATGATTTAGTTCTATTGTTCAAAAGGTGAGTTGGTTGATAGTGTTCTCAGATCAAATAATATTAAAACAATAATAAAAAATCATTTAACACTTCCTGAAAACAATGAATTCCGAAGATATGGAACTCAAAGGGTGGAGAAATATTAAAAATCTGCAGCCTCGAATAGAAAGGTTACCGTACTCCGAATTTGCACGAAGATTTTTCTGTTAAAATTAAGTTATGCCCTCAATATGGCCTAAATTCTGTAAGAATGGTATTTCGTGAGAGAAGACCTATTTCATTAACTTTTCCTATGAGAAGGGTCCTACAGACTTGCAAGCGGCCTCTCTGGCTTTCTGCACAGTTATGGACTGCACAGGCCAAATCTGAAGGACCTAATTATTCCAATTAGTGTTTGCCTAGTAGTATACTTGTAATTTCTAGCTGATTATTAATTTTGGACGATCAGGTCAAGGTATTTATCAGTTGATTCATGTTTAAAATAAATAAACAAAGTACATTTTTTCAATGATGAATAGAAAGAAATTTTTATATATTTCTTGATAATACATGATTTCTATATTCAAATATAAATTACCCAAATGTCCCTTCTCCCAACCAATTTATATCTACAAAGCAACTTTTCAATGAAATATAAATATCTTGAGAACTTACTTAAATATGGAATTATTTTCTTCAATTTTCTCCAACAAAGATTCCAGTTCCGCCTCTGGTCTCATCAAAGTTATTACTATTAGCTCTAACGAAAACAAGTTGAAAATTAATTTGTTTACCTTCCAACCTATTTTCGCCTTTTGCCTTGTATTTTTACAGACGCCGGAACATGAATTTACTAGCAAACATTGTTTTTCCCGGAACGGATGAATTATTTATGTTTTCTTTTACGTAGAGATAGAATATTTTCTTTCAGTGTGTTCAGCAGTAGCGTAATCAGAGAGTAGCTGACCTAGGTAGTTAGAATTCATGTTATCTTCTGGAAAGTAATTTTGTTTTTCAATCATATTCGTGGTATGCAAAAATATTTTGATGGATAATTAAATTAAGTTACAAGGATGTTGAAGAATAGGTATATCATGGCTTAAGAAGTGGTGGCTTGATATATACAGATCTATGCACATAAAGTCTGAAATAAAGTTTTAATTGGATTGGAGAATAAATGTATTGTTGTCAGAAATTCTCATCATCTTGGATGTTCGTAAGAAGCAGGAATGTAACTAGGTATAGAATAACTCAACACGGGGAATATATTCGATGTTATCACACAAATTATATTTCCGGTATAGCAAAATAATAATGATATATATTCAAAAACTTCAGCACTGCTATTATCTGGGCAAAATAAGGCGAATTTAACTTTTCGAAGAATGGACAATTCCACTTCTGATTTCCGAAATAAATATATAAAATTGTTGAATATTAGGGAATCTGGATAATTTGTAATCCAGATAATAATAGGAACAACGTTGAATGACTTTATTAAAAAGGATGACAGTAAACAAACTTGTTTTAACAAAACATACTATGATAAACCTTCTTAAATAGAATAAACTATATACCAGGCGTTACTATATTTAACAAAAATGATATATAATCCAAAAAACAAAGCACTGCTATTTTATTTGGGTAAAATTCATTGAATTTAATTTTCACGAAGACTAGACAATCCCACTTCTGATTTCCGAAATAACTATGTAAAAAAGGAAAAAAGTCATCCTGGTCAAAACAAATTACCTCTGTTGAAAATACTATGCCTAGTATATTTTCCCTTTATACTACGATAGCTGTGGTTCATATTTTGACTTGAGCGACCTTGAAAAAAGTCGCAAAAATATTCAAATAAACCCTGATTATCGTGCCAAAGAATAGCCAAATCAGTGATACAGAGACATTTAGCTCTTAGGCCCAGACGTAAAATTATAAATGGAAAACTCCTCTTTCGAGACTCATTCGTATATCGCTTCATTATGAAACAAAGACAAATTCTTACTACCGCTACTCTAAGTACCCCAATAAGGAAAATATTGCAATCGGGTAAAATTTTCAGTGCTAAGATTATTTCGGAAATGGATGGAATGATTTTGTCGCTTCCTTTTTTTGTCGGGTATTGACGAGGCTCGTCAGTGACAAGGATTGGGAATCCTGTTCGCACTGACGCTGCTAGGCAATAGCTCTGAAACGTTTTTCGTTCAGGACTGTATCGCGAAAACGTCTTTTACGATTTTGATGAAACTTTTGTACAAAATTCTGCTTAAAGTCACTTACTACCTGCTATATAGTGCGTATTTTTTAAGAGAAAAAAAGGTAAGAAAAATTAAACTCAATTGAAGAGTAAATTTTTTAATAGTTTTTAATTTTTACTCTGTTTGAGAGCGGTAGGTAAATCGTGTGAATGGACACACGATATTTGTTTATTGGCGAGCCTTCTGGGAAATGGAGCATTCTCCTTCAAGAATATTCCCTTGACTTTAGGACTTCGGACTGCATTTATGCTCTGAAGCTCTGAAAACATTTTCGCTCAATGCTATCGAGGAATATATATATATATAAATACAGCGTTTTAGCTGGCAATAATTTTTGTGAAGCTACTTTCACTGCTTCTACGAACTGCGGAAAGTCAGAAAAAACTCAAAATCAGACATTTTTCACAAAGAAACAACCATAAAGTTCGCTATTTTAAATCAAATCACAGTATTAAATTGACAGATATTTGATTACTTTAAAGGTTTTGTTAGCAAACCTGGTCTGGTCTAATTGTAGCTATTGTAGCTATAAGTAAGTACAACATCCTACCAGTTTAAAACTTCAAATTTAATTTCGATAATTTTCTGACTTTATTATATTGTAATATTTCTGCAAACTACATCATCGTCATTCCCATCACAGAAAGACAAAATCCCGACGAACTGTAACCAGCGGAAAGCTAAATTTCTTAAAATTCATTGATTTGAAATTTTAGCATACATAGATTTTTTCATTATTATTTTGTTTTTTTCATTAATTTTTATTTATTTCTCTGCGCATTTTATGAAAAATTCCTCTGAGCAAAAGTCGTAGATACTGATTATATCTATAACCCAAAATTATTTTTAATGATATTTACACTAGAGCCCTTTTTGATATTTTTTGAAATGTGTGAAGGGTCGCCATTTTTAAACTACTTACCCGATAATGCCCAATAACGAACTCGGCCTAGATATTTGAGAGATTCATTTTTGAAAAAAAAATAAACTTGATGCTTCCAAAACTGCGACCTCTGTCGTGTAGTTTTGAACCAACATTTTTTTTGGATCTACTTATAGGTATATAACAAAATGTTGAATTTTTTTGAAATTTAAGAGTTCGAACGATCGATATAATTACATATCAATAAGAAATTTACGTAGTACAAAATCTAATACTGTTTTCCCTTGTATAATAAATAACTATGTTTCTTTCATTTTAGGTACAGTCCAAAACCCTTAACTCCAGGAGATGGTCTTGAAGGAAAAAAGAAACATTTGAAGCGTATGTCCGAAGTCTAAAATGCGCGGTCTTCGATGAATAATTTTAGGTCTGGGCCCAAGGCCAAAGAACTAAATGTCAGTAGATTGACCTATTACTGGGCATAAAAAGGTGGTTTATTTACATTGATAAAACAAATTTCATGGTGTTTATTGTTTTTAAAGGCTTCATTTATTTATAGAAGTTAATGTTCTACGTTTTATATCTTGGTAATCAGATATCTAAAATATGGTATAAATGAGAACCGATACTAGAGATGCTAGAGACATTTTACATAAAATTATTTGCCCACCTGAAATTAAATTTTAAAATAATACTCTGTAAAGTCACTGTTGTCGATGTTTTACTTCGAGACACTGACCTTCTTCTTATGGCAAATGTGGTTCAGTGTGTTAGTCGACAATAAGGGTGTTCGAGCAGCGGTTCAAACCAGTCCCAAACCGTCAGACGCCTGCGCACTTCAATTTACGATGAAATAATTTATTCCCAACTACTAGTGAGATGTTCGAGCAGTAGTTTGACGATTTCCAAACTAGTGAACTCAGTTTGAGAAAGGCGCAGTTGAAGCGTCTTCTTCTTCTTAGAGTATAGTGTTCTCTGTTGTTGGAGAAATCCCTTCCCTTCCCACTACCACCATTTTGTGTTTTGTCTATCAGTCTTTCATTGTTGTTCTCTCTTATATTTGGTCATAAAATATATCTATCGGCATAGTCATTTGTTTTATGATGACGAAATTGTAAGAAAATGGGTAGTTTGCAAACTGCAGTTTCGTGTTCGAGCAACAAAATCCCAAACTACTTGGAAACTATTTCAAACCGCACATGCGCATTTTAAACAGTTATAAAACCGTCCCAAACTACTGCTCGAACAGCCTTTATATCTCGTGAGAAGTTGGTTATTAGTTCGTGGGCTGTGCGACTTTTTGACCGACTTCAAAAAAGGAGGAGGTATACAATTCAGTTGTTTGTTCGCTTTCCTTTTATGTATGGTTGTTCGCACGTTTTGCATAGTACCTAAGTGTGCTCCGATTTTGGTGACTTTTGATTCATTTGAAAAAGAAAAGTTGAGAAATAGTATTTATAGAAACAAATCCAAAATCTCCTTCCTTACAAAAATCACCTCAAAAGGGTGTGGAGGGGGCACTTTTTCCCCAAATTCGAAAATCTGAGAAGGCAGAATTGAAGATGAGACCTATATCCGGAAATGTTTTTAGTGAAGTTTTCTTCTCAAAAGGTTTACGGTTTTTGAGTTATAGCAATTTCAAAATCTGAAATAACTTTATTTCTGCTATGTAGAAGGGGCAATTTCTTTAGAAAATTGAAAATCTGAGACGGCCAAATTAAAGACCAGATTATTTGTAGCAACATTTAAATTGAACATTTTTTCCATAGAGGCACGGTTTTCGAATTAGAGCATTGGAAAAATCTTAAATATGCGTATCTCCGCCACGATGTTTTGAGATCTCTGAATAATAACAAGTCGAAGCAAAGAATATACCTGGATAATACGATAAGTATTATCTTCTTTGGTATTAGTGAAAGTTCAACGATTTTCATGACAAGCAAAAATTGGACCGACTTTATTAGATGGTGCACTAAAGAATACGAAATAATATTAATTCTATTGGTGCTGGTACTTTTGAAGCAATTGTAGTTAGATAGAAGACTTTTGGCACCAACTTAAAAAGTACCAGCACCAATAGAATTAATAGTATTTTGTATTTTTCACTAACTAATAAAGTCGTTCTAATTGTTGAAAAAAAAAATTCTCTTCTGTATTAAATGTCACTCATTCTTCGGAGACAAAAGGGAATGAGAAATCAATTAGATCTTAAACAAGGTTCTATTGAAGGTTTAAGAATGATATCTAACTATGCTATTTGACTAAAGCAAATTTCTCAGTAACTTTGTGATGAAACTAACTTGCTGTACATAGATATTTTTCATATATAATTAATGTTCTCACATAAACCTATAATATGAAATACTGATTATATAAAAATGTACATATACATAAATGCGAAATGTTTGTACGATAGGATACAAAATACATATATACATACACGACTGAAGCTTGTTTTCCATTTGCAATTTATATTTAGTATTTACATATTTATAATGTAAAGAGAGAGTAGACATATCTAAATATCTATGTATGCATGTATGTTTGTATTAGGGTTGCACGATTTTTGTGCCTATTTGGAGACGGAATTTTCTGTCTGCTTCCCGATATTCCCGATGTAGCTACACATACAGAGTATAATGTATAAACCTACTATATATATATATATATGTCTTCGTAAAACGAATAATATTGGCAAATTGGGAAAGATAAATACATACCAATATACACACAAGCAATCGTTCGAATTTATTACAAGCTGCTTTGACAATCTTATCTTTCGTCTACAAACGTAATTTAAATACATATAAGATTATTTATTATATAAGAACGATATAAGCTTGAGAAAAGAAGCAAATGTTTGAGATCTTCTTTTGATGTTTTGCAACAGGAAATAGCTATAATGGTATGTATGCTTTTTCTTATATCCCTTGAAGTTAACTTCAATGCATGATCGTTTGCCATAATAATGTGATTT
Organism: Crioceris asparagi; assembly: GCA_958507055.1. Taxonomy (NCBI): domain Eukaryota; kingdom Metazoa; phylum Arthropoda; class Insecta; order Coleoptera; family Chrysomelidae; genus Crioceris; species Crioceris asparagi. The sequence goes on along the minus strand of OY293831.1, from coordinate 12,908,223 downwards.
AAATAATAGGGGCCATTCACGCTTCAAAGAATTTGTAAACCTCACATTGATCGATAAGGCAATAAATATTTTAATATTTAATATTATGGTTGAACAGCGTCCTATCGAAATCTCAAACCAAAGTTACGAGGTTGGAGAAACAAGGTGAGGAACATGTTGAATGATGCATGAGCCCCTTAATAGCGGACTGGCAATTAGTCCAAGAGTACCCCAAAACTGAGACTTATAAAGGGTGTCTCATTGGAAAATTGAAAAAATCAACGGTGGATAGACCGCACGAAGGTGATTCTAAATATACCATATTTGGTGTGACTACCTAGTTTTATAAGCGAGATATAGGGTGTTTTGTCAATTTTGGTGAATTCTTTGAGTGGTAATAACTCACGATCAACCCAGTATATTATCTTGATATTTGTTACACACATTCTCTTATTCCAATCCAAGCGATTTGGCTACGAGTCAGTCAAAAAATCTATGTCAGTATCTCAAAAAACACTTTAAAATGTTCAACGTACTTTTTCTTTCCCCCATGGTCTCTGTGAATTACGTTCGTGAGTTTGATTTGATATTGTATAAATTTGGATACTAAGGCCCGCTGCAGACGGAGTATGTTTTGCTGCATGATTGCTTGCTTGTTTTGCTGCACGGTCCGATAAATGTAGCCGCGCATGGTCTGTTGATGGCTCCCTTGCTTGTGTTGGCTTCACACGATGCCTGGCCATCATGTATGTAAAATGACAGTACAGAGAAATATGACTGTGACAAATGGTACAAAATATTGAACATTCTAATCAAGCTCTATTTCTAATCATTGTTACAACAGAGAAAATGTCCAACAATCAAAATTAACATGTTATCATGTGCTAAATAACTTTTGTGTACGACTCGACTAGTTCCGAGTGCTCCGACAAGGCACGATGCGTGAAAACAATCACCGAAAATAGCACCGGTTCTATCATCAAATCATGCACGAGTTCAAGCAACCAACCGTGCAGGCGATGTCATTTTCGTACACGGAAGCATGCACAGCACCATGCCTAGCTCCCGCCAAGGAATCATGCAGCAAAACATACTCTGTCTGCAGCGGGCTTAAGCTCTTTCTCTACTTAAGTTCTGAATTTTTATTAAAAGCGTTGTTAATTTAGGTGGCTGAGAAACCGAATTATCTAGTGTTTGTTGTTTGTTGTTTTGGAATGAATAATCAAGATTTTGCGATGTACCATTTTGAAAAGATACACTTAGTTATTAAATATCAGTGACACTCAGTATAAGCAATACAAATCCTGAGGGCTTTTCTACCAATCAAAACACAATGACTACGAGTTTCTGTAAATCCAAAGCTTACAACCTCAACATTCAACACATTGGTTCTTAATATATTAAGATTCAGTAAACCCATTTTCATGAGAAGATGAAAGGTGTTGAAACCAACATTAAACTCGTTGATAAATATTTCTTTTTCTAAACATTACTATAGTTTACTTTACGAACGATGGCGTTTGCCTGTAATCATTCACGAGCTACGTACATCACGCTTTACTTCTTCTCATCGCATCTCATTATAATAAAATTTTCTACTACGTTTGTCGATCTAAGCAACGATAGCAATATTTCAAGGTTATCTCCTTCAATACCAGTTAGGGTGCTGCTAGTATTTCCGAAGGCAACACAATCTTTATTTCATAGGCGTCACAAAGTCAAAGTGACATTTCAGTGAATTCAGAGGAATACTCAAGCCATTAATTGGTATTTTATGTTTTGGCATTATTATCAATAATAAATCTTTTATATTGTTATTACTTTTTTAACATTATTGAAAGTCGTATTAATATAAAGGTTATGGGCGACTAAGACATTAAAATATAAACAATCAACTAAAAACTAAAATAACATAATACCACATGGAAAATATAATAAACAGTACAATAAAATGAATCACTCAATAGGGAACTTGCCAATGTTTTTTTTATTTCAATAATATGTGTGTTTATGTATAAAAACACTCTATACCAAATATCATCGCTTAAATTGCAGTACTTATTTTACAATAAATTATTAAAGTTGAAATTTTCGCTCAGTTAATTCAAACGAGGACAAACGCGCCCGAGCTGCTGTGACGTCACTCCTTGCGTCGAGACGAGTCGATCCACCGCAGTCATGCCATTTTGCCTATGGGCTTTTACCTGCTGTAGGCTGTCGTATCGTTCGGCAAGCAAGGTCTGACGTCAACCATTGGTAGCGCGTTTAAGGCGGAGATCAAGATAACAACATTATAAATCCTTATACTTATTTCAGTAAAAAAAATTGTTCTACTTTCTTTCTTGACTATGGGGTTTTTAATGATACTAACTTAATAACTTTTTTTTGGCAAGTTCAATATTAAAACATTCAATTAACAACTCATGCTACAGAGTATTTATATGAAAATTCCTCATTATTTTATATTTTGTCATAGAGCTCTATATACTTTAGACTTTAGAAAATTTAACACACTAGAACAATCTTTAATTACTTCACACCTCAGTTAATAAATAGGTCAAAGTTGTTGATATCATTGTGGAGATATCGTACACTAAAAACCAGGACAGTCTTATGCAAAAATAATCATAACAAACTACGTCATCCTTGATGGCAGATATACAAATACAAAATTCACAACTTCTCCTAAGTGTTGGTAGTCGTTCTATGCCATGGTGCCTAGTGCTCCCCCCCCTTTTTGAGTTCTCCTCCATCCTTCCGGTCCCACCACTGAACACCAACGATGAATAAAGATAGAGAAAGATACAGAGGAAAGATAGGAGTAGAACAGAGAGAAAGCATCGAGCTGTTGAATATTTCATGGGTAGCTTAGTTTTAATTTTGTTCGAATCTGCGAACTGGAGCTTCCCTAAATTTAATGGCGTCTACGTGACGAAGAAGTTTTGCCACTTTAAGTGTTTCTCGAGGCGGACGTTTGGGGGGTGCGCGCATTAACTTTCGTCTCAAGCGCCCCCTCGTGTGCAAATTTGGCAGTAACAGTTAACAGCACAGCACACATACAATAGAAGAATAGATTTAAAGATGTTTGTAAAATTATGTGTGACTCTCCGAACCAAAGAAAAGCTGTTCTTTATAGCTTCTACATATATGCAGTAGTAGCCTTTTGAAAATATATAATTACTCCGCGAAAAGTTGGAATAGTTCCATAATAATATATAGAGTGAATAAGGAGAGACGGAATGAAAATAATAGAAAAAAAGTTATAAATTATTATAGGACTTTCAAATGTTTTCAAATTATAGCTTAGTTTAAAATGTTTATCTAGCGCATATCTTGTTTTCAGTATAGCTTTTTAGGAAGTTTATTAGATGGTGTATTAAAAATACAAAATAAAATTAGATCTTCTGGAACTCTTATTTGTTTCATATTTTTGAGTGATTATCAAGTCATTAAAATAATTGAAACTTAACATATGTTGAGAGGTTTTAAAATAAATCGGGCACAATCTTCGATATTCCCTGAATTTGTTCATTTTTGACCGATGAACCCAAACGGAGGAGGTATACAACTCGAATGTCTGCTTTTTTTGCTTTGTGCGCGCGCTCTATATAGTAAACTCCGATTTGGATGATTTTTGATTCAGTTGAAAGAGGAGACTTGAGAAATGGTCCCATATTCGTAAAAATTCAAATCCAAAATCTCCTTCCCTCCAAACAAAGTTCCCGATGGGTGTGGATGGTCAATTTTTCTCAAAAACCTGAGACGACAGAATTAAATAAAGGATAAATATTTTACAAAAAATTGGGCCGACGTTAATTTTGAAGTTGTGCAGATGTAGTTAGATTTATAACCTTTGGCACCAACTTCACAAATACCAGCACCAAAAGAATTAATATTATTTCATATTTGTCAGTGCACCAACTAATAACGTCGGTTCAATTTTTTTTAATACTTATCTCACACTTTTGACATATTAGTCCCGAAAATCGTTGAGCGTTTACTAATACCATTAACCACGTATATAATTTGCTTGTACGTGTTATTATGTAGAGATCTCAGAACAGCGCTGCAGAAATACGCATAAGTATTTTAGATTGAACCATCTTACCACCGCTGTAACTCGAAAACCGTAACTTTAAGCAAAAAATGTTAACTATAAATGTTGCTACAATTATTATTATCTTTCATATGGTACCCAAGGATTTTCAATTTTCAATCGCGCCCTGCTACCCCTTCGGGGACAGTTTTCGGGTTTAAGTTTTTACGATTATGGGAATATTTCTCAAGTCTCCTCTTTCAAATGAATCAAAAATCATCAAAATTGAGGTACGTTTACTATATACAACGCGCGCAAAAAAAAATACACAGTCTAATTGTATATCCCCTCCGTTCGGGGTACGTCGGTCAAAAATATGAGTTACAGTGATGTTCAAATCTCATATACCTAAGTGTATTTTCGCTATGTAGAGGCGGCAATATCTTTCGAAAACTGAAAATCTGATGTAAAGAAATTAAAGACCAGATTAGTCTTAGCAACATTTATATTTAACATTTTCTCCTTAGAGTTACGGTTTTCGAGTTACAGCTGTGGTAAAGTCTAAAATATGCGTATTTCCGCGATCATGTCTTTAGAAGTAGAAGAATATACATGGGTTATGGTATTGGTGAGCGGTCAATGATTTTCGTGACTAATATTACACTTAAAAGTGTGAAATAAATATTTTTTTACAAATAATTGGTTGTTGCACTGAAAAATCTCTCTATTGGTGCTGGTACTTTTGAAGTTGTGCAGTTCGCTTGAAAAGTTTTGGCACCAACTTCAAATGTACCAGCACCAATAGAACTAAAATTATTTTGTATTCTTCAGTGCACCAACTAGTAACGTCGGTCTAGTTTTTTGTAAAAAATATTTATTACGATTTATTTGAAATGTTGTCAGAAACGATGATTTTTGAAATATTCAATTTCAAAAGTATTTCACGCCACAACTTATTTGGAGGAGAGTTTTCTAGGAAAGAATACGCATAATCAAACAGTGCAGACGCCAACTAACATAAAAAGCTATCACTAAATCCAATTGCAAGAGGCGATTTGGTAAAACAAAAGATAGAATCTAGATTTTCTAAAAGAAATTATTAAGTATATTGTTCAATTCTGAACGAACTGCTACTTTTGATTTCCGGACTTTGTTATATCACCCTGAATTGTTCACAAGAAGGACCCAAAGCCACATCTATAGCCAAAAAACATCACTGGACATTTCTTCACAAAACCGCAACGCGATCGAAATCTACACAATCCCGATAAAGTTTCCTGAAGTTTTTCATTGCCATTTCCCAATACAACAATTGTATCCGGACAAAGAGACCGAGTCGCATAGAGAAAACCGCCCTCTTGTGGTCAAACTCTTCCACACATCTCCACACATACCTACCCTATTGACCAGCAGCTGGCTGATCCACGTCTCCTTCCTCCTCCTCCTCCACCATTATTCTTGGGAAAAGAAGAAGGATCTTTTTGTTCTCGTATCCCCCATCACCCACCCAACACCGCTGCTCCGATAAAAGACGGCACGAACGCGCACATCTAGTACACGGGCGGCCGACCGGCTTAATAATGGAATGAGAGGGCTTTTAAAGTTTGAAAAACAATCCGATATTTTATACATCTGGCCCTAGCATTTTTCCTCACTTAGTGTCTCCGTGTGTGGGCCAGCCATTGGATCAAAAGAGTAATGTCCACCAGATCTAGGCGAGCAGATATGTGTCTTTGTTACCAATGACAATGACATAGTAGAATACGAAGAGGTACTACTATGGATACGTCGTAGAAATGAGAATTATTGGGAAAATTTTGACAGAAGGATTGAGCAGCATAGTTGGACGCAAAAATTGCATAATTATGGACTATATCTAAGATAAGAATGCATCTTTGGACTGTGACATTGAAAATGCCGACCAAAGTGTAAACTTCAGGAAGAAATTAATATTTTCGAGTATTGCTTCACTATGAAATACACATCTTTTTTGAGATTTCTTGATCTCGTAGAAATGAAGGTGCTGAAATAGTACACAACTCTTGTTAGGTTAGAAAAGCGAAAATAAAAAAACATAAGAAAATTAATAAAATATAAAAAATAGCAAATATAACAAAGCAATTAACAAAGGTAAAAATAAATATTTTCATCGTCTTAAAAAATACCCTTAAACACTCAAAAATTAACAAAACTTCAGAAAAATAATGAAAGACATAAGAAAAATATAGATAACATGATTTTTTAATATAAAAATTGTTTAGACACTCGTAAATATATCTTTTTTATGCAGACAAGAATTCAAACACTGTAAAAATTGAGCCGATTCTCGAGTTAATCGACTTCGTTCTTTTTGACCGATGAACCCCGTCTTTTAGATAGTAATCGTACTCTGATTTTGATGATTTCTGATTCTTTTGAAAGAAGAGGCTTGAGAAATAGTCCCATATTCATAAAAACGGAAATCCTAAATCTCCTTCCCTTCGAAAACCACCCCCCGAAAATTGGAGGGGGAAAATTTTCTTGAAAATCGAAAATCTGAGGTAGTAAAATTATAGATAGGACAATATCGGGAAACGTTTATTTCGAATATTTTTTCAAAAGAGTTATGGTTTTTGAGATAGAGGCTTGTTAAATTCTTAAATATATGTATTTTGGCTATGTGGAGATTTTTTCCTTAGAGTTACGGTTTTCGATTTACAACGGTGGTAAAATGGTAACATCTAAAATACTTATGTGTATTTCCGCAGCGATGTTTTGAGATCTCAAGAATAAAAACTACAAGAAAATAACATACGTGGATAATAGGATAACTACTATCTTCATTGATATTAGTGAACGTTCAACGATTTTCTTGACTAATGTTCCACTCAAAAGTGTGAAATAAATATTTAAAAAAAATTGGACCGACGTTATTAGTTGGTGCACTGAAAAATACGAAATAATATGAATTCTATTGGTGCTGGTACTTGTGAAGTTGGTGCCAAAAGTTATCAATCTAACTGCAATTGCACAACTGCAAAAGTAACAGCACCAATAGAATTAATATTTTTCGTAAAAAATATTTATTCTATGGTCAGTATTGCTCTTGAACAATATTTTTTTGGACGTTTTTTTATTATACTTGGCATTTAGTTCATAGCATATAGCTCTGTATTTTAACGTATTTCTTTTTAAATAAAATCATACCCTATCTTTTATTGCAGAATTGTGTTATATACATATCTATATTTTTTTAAACATTTAGTTTTTGTTTTCGGGATTCTAAATTTCGACAATCTCGAATCGAGATCGAGAAACTGTCTTTAAGAAAATCATCAAGACGAGAGTTTGTTAATTTTTCGTCTCGATGATCGAGACTAGACGAGAAATTTCTTTCGGGACGAGATTACTCGTCTCGATGAAACCCTATTTTCGAGAATAAATCCAATTGGGAATAGATTTATTCTGTATATTACTAAGACCAACAGCAATAGAATGTTACGTATTCGATCTTTGCGAGAAATTACGTTAAAAGCTTCTACAAGCATTTTAGGTTAAATTTTATATGGGCATTAGCTACTGTGTCTTGTTTTTACTTTAGGTTTTTAAAGTTATTTATATTCCAGTAGTCCCAAACTGAAGGACCCTTTGACTCATCAAGTTACTGCACTGACCACCTAACCTTCCTGATCTTTCACTCATTGAACATGTATGGGACATAAAAAGGTAGAAGTTTGTGTCAGCTTCCTAGCTCAATAATGATAACATGCATCGACTAAGACATAAGCTTCATGTTTTTAGGACAAGAATTTATTTATATTCACATTATTTTTTTGACAAAGTTATTGCTGACATACTCATATATAAAATATGCTTATGTCATTTTTATATGCCCGTTACAATAATCATATAACAAACAGCATCCCGTTCACAATTCTCTCGACATTTAGATGATCGCTCTAAGTATACCCAAAATGAAAGATTGTCAACATTTCAAATGAATAATTATTATATGCTTGTTTGCATTCGCTGAATGAAATGTAGCTGGATGTGAGGTTTCTGTGTATATATATATATATATATATATATATATATATATATATATATATATATATATATTATTTTACTTGCGGTAGTTGGAAACTAAACAAGACTTAATTTGGTTTTCCGCTAAGTTTGATGTCGTCGACGTCGCTCGTCTCTTTTCCGGAATCGTCGTCGGCGGTAGATGTAAATAGTAAAAGGGAAATAAGGAACACACAGGGAATGCATGCAGAAAAAGATACACCGTGCCGTCGTCTTTGGCAAGGCAGCAAAAAGACACAGAAAAGATATTTCTTATACTACCTACGTAATAGCTACAAGACTTTAAGGTAAATAGATTTGGCGAATGCCTGTTGCCGTAAGCATGCTTATTGATTCAGTTACACAGCAGTTTCATGGAGGCGTGTATAGATACAGCTTGGGTGATTTGATTATTTTCAATTTGTACCTAACAAAATACTGCAAGATCGCAGGATGATTTGTATTTTCCAACATTTACCAGAAATAGAACATAATTGTATTTATTCAAATCCAAATGGATAACAGTTGGTGTGATGGATGCGGAACAAATAAAGTAACAATGGGCGGTTATTGTTAATACAAAATAAATCAAAGCGAAATTTGGATGAGCAATCATTTTATGCCAGTTATTATTCAACAAAGTTGATGAAAAATCAAACTTCATTAAATCTCTTGCAACATTGTTAATATCAGAATGATAGTAGATAGATTGTATGAAAACTTCAATTATTTCTAAGTAATTTTCAATTTTATATCGATATTTTGAACCCTTTGAACGGAACGGAAACCGAGTCAGCATGAACAGTCCAGAAATTAGTAAATCACTTCAGTTATACCCAAAAATGTTATAATGTATCCAAGGTGAAACGTGTTTCTTACAATGTTAATCAATAAAATATTTCGGCTTCAAAAAGTGACAACCGATATTTCAATATAATGCACATTTCAGGCGATTTAAATAAAGACATGAGATACCATGATAACAGTGACCCTGGTATACTAGTCAAAACAGATATATCATCAAAAGAACACATTTCTCACAGTAACATGAAACATTCTTCCAGACAGGTATCATAGAACCAACTGAAAAGGTTTCACGAATGCTTAAGTAAGTCTGTGACCACTTTACACCCAGGAGCACCTTTGAAGTTTTGAATATATCTAAGAATTTAACAAAAAATTTCTGTATGATACTACAAGGGATGATTTAGTGGGAATGAAACTGATAATATTGATAGTGAGAGGAAATATCAGAGTACATCATATTAAATATAAAAAACAGAGGCAGTCATAAGGACTGCCGACGGAAGTGAAAACTTAAAACAAAGGAATAGCTAAGTTATTGAATTTTTAATTTTTTTATCTGAAATTATTAATATTAGTCTGGTTTCCACATATATTGTCATTCCAAACAATATTTATTTACATTTTTATACAGTTTAATAATTAATTAAATATATGATGGACTGCTCAAGCTCCACACAAAATATCAATATTGTACTAGTATTTGCATAGTTTTTAATGAACATTTTTTCCATTATTAGCTCTATTATCATCGTTAAGTTCAACAATACTTAGTCCATTTTTACTTTTATTTATTCCATTTTATTCTAAAAAAGATATTAATAGGCTTATAGTAACTATAATAAGAAACAAATATGTTAAACTGGAATTGATCGAAGTATTGTGTAAAAACTGCATCGATCGTTGTTTTATATTTTTTAGAACTTAATTTTTGATCATTAGACATAATCAAACCTAATGCTTCATTAAGATATTCAATTAGTGGTAGGTTTTTATCATCTGCAAAGTTGATATTGTAGTCCCCACATAATATCGTAAAATTTTTCACTATTTTTTTTTAGAGTGTGTCAGAAACTGCTTTCGTATAAATCATCCAATTTTCGATATTAAATATGAAAAAATTTTATTAAATTCTAACAAATCATTCTAGTAGTGCACTATATAATATTCATTGGAAGATGTTCCTATTGCAGATATCAAATATTAGAAAATTAAATAATATTAAATTTTCTTACGCAAATATCAATACCAATGTTGGAAATATTCGACAATAAATACTTTGTTTTTGTCATTCAGTCCTCACTATTGTACTGCATAGTAATTCTAAGATTAATCAATTCTAATTGTATTAGAAGAAAAGAATGATGTGGTATAATTGTATATATTTGTATAATAATGTGCACTGGCCGCTATGCGCAATACGTCACTAGCATGTCGAGGTTATCGGTGTCGCGAGCTGTAAAGATTTAAACTATCCGAAAAACGTCAAAGGTGCCTATAGAAGTTCTCACTGCAGAAATTACTTTCACCTGCCGTTTCTATTTATCCGAATATTTATCAATGAAAATAAATACTCTGGCGATGTATTCGTGACGTACTTGTCGTTCGTACCCGGGTTCAAACTTAAATTTAATAGATTACGGTCGAATCTCATCCACTGGGCAATCTCCGGCACTGATACAGTGATAATTTATTTCAACTTCTAGAAGTGACTTTGTCGTCAAAAAGGTTGAAATGAACAATTCTACGATTATTTTTATTTTGCTTCTAGGTAACCTTTGAAATATTATACTCGTGACTCGTGATGAAGAGTACAAACTTTTATCAAAGCTATCTATTATCAAATGCTGTGCAAATGAAAGGGTATAAACTCCTGCGTAAGGATCGTGAAGGGAGAGGTGGTGGGGCGGCTCAGTATATTAAAGCAAACATAAACGCGAGAATAATTACTCATGATCTAGTTTGTTGCCAGCTAGAATATTTATTAATTGAGGTAAAACTGGGTAAATTTGTTCTCGCTCTTGGAGTAGTATATCGTCCCCCAAATTATGTTGCCTCGACTGCTGTCGAACCATTTGATAATATTCTTTCCCACTTGTCTGCAGTATATAAGTCTATAGTTATCGTTGGAGATGTAAATGTGAACCTTTTCAATTTACCAAACTGCATCTCCAGCTGCTTTGACGCTTATGGTTTTACGCAGCTTGTTAGTCAAGCAACCCGCGTGAGTGTTAGTAGCTCTACCCTTTTAGATCCCGTTTTTACTACTTGTCCTCAATTATTTTCTGATATCGAAGTATGCAATGCCGATCTTATAACTGATCATGAATGTGTTCGATGCAAAATTACTTTGCCAGTATTCAAATTTCAGCAACGTTTCATTGAATACAGAGATTTTAACCACTTTAATCAGTCTGACTTTTTAGAAGATCTGTGCGGCCAACCATGGCACACCTTCTTACGACTTAAGTCCATAGATGATAAAGTTGAAATTTTTACAAATATTATCAAAAATTTGTTTGATATACACGCACCTTTGATTATAGCTCGAATCAGCAAACCTCGATGTCCTTGGGTAACAGATGTCGTGAAACTACTAATGAAAGAGCGAGATAGGGCTAAATTTAAATTTAAAAATAATCCTTGCGATCAAAACTACAATGATTATAAAAACATACGTAATTACACACTTGCCGCACTGAGACGTGATAAAGCTGCATATTTAAATTGGCTCTTGAAAGAAAAAAAGGGGCAGCAATTTTGGAAAACATTAAAAGATTTAAACATCCAAAAAAGCAAGCTAATGGAATTACCCGGATGTTTAAGTAATCCAACTGCAATTAATGATCACTTCACAAGTAGTTTTATAAAAACTAGAGATTGCAGCGAAAAAATATCATTATACAACAGTACTAAGTTCAATCCGAATATTTCTTTCAGTTTCTCACTTGCCAATGACGATGAAGTAGCCAAAGCGTTACTTAGCATTAAGTCAAATGCAATCGGTAGTGACGGTATTTCAGCTAAAATGTTGAAACTAAGTATACCTGTAGTTATGCCATATCTCTCTCACATCATAAACTGTTGCCTAGAAACTGGATACTTTCCTAACATGTGGAAGCAAGCTTTGGTCTGTCCAATACCCAAAGTTTCTCAGCCTACTGTGCTCACTGATTTAATACCTATAAGCTTACTTCCCGTGGTCTCAAAACTCCTTGAAAAAATTGTCGACAAGCAGATTGGAAAATATTTTCTTGAAAACTCAATTATCCCTCCAAATCAATCCGGATTCAGGGTTGGGCACAGTACAACTACAGCTTTGCTTGATTTGACTGATAATATAGTTCGAGCCCTTGATAAGCGAATGGCAACTGTACTCTTGGCATTAGACTATTCAAAAGCGTTTGACACTATTAACCACGAATTGATGTGCTCAAAACTATCTTACTTTGGCTTGGATGAAAAATCTACAATTTTTTTAGGAGCTATTTACTAGGCAGGACACAAAGGGTGGTCATAAATAATATATCATCCCCTTGTAAGGGAATATGTGCTGGAGTGCCTCAGGGCTCTATTTTGGGACCCCTCCTCTTCATCGTGTATGTTTCAGACTTATATCAGCAAGTCACCTCATGCAATATTTCTTCTTACGCAGATAACACGAACCTAATGCACCATTTTGACCCAGCCGATGTGCAAAAAGCATCTGATTGTATCAATCGTGACCTATCTAAAATAGCTGAGTTCTCGGAAAAGCATAATCTAAAACTGAATCCTGTAAAATGCTGTGGGATCATTTTTTGTAATACTAGAATAAGAAACCAACTCAAAGAAACTATACACATCAGTGTCCAAGGGATAGATATTGAATTAGTCAACAGCATCAAATCACTTGGTGTTATACTCGATGAGAACCTAAAATTCCGGGAGCATGTAAATAAAATTGTTCAGAAGTCATATACATCATTGAAACTCCTTTATAGTAGCCGGCACATACTAAAGCAGTCCATTAAAAAATCCCTGAGTGAATCACTTGTTATGAGTATAGTTGGTTATTGTGATTTAGTTTACTATCCATTCCTTGATGTAGCTTCAAAAAATAGAATTCAAAAAATTCAAAATTCATGCTGTCGTTTCATATTCAATTTGAGAAAGTATGATTCTGTTTCAATACTAATTAAAGAACTTGGCTGGCTCAAAATCCAATCGCTTATTGAATTTCGATACGCTGTTTTTGTTCATCGACTTCTTGTTTCTCACAGTCCAATATATTTGAAAAATAAATTGGTCGTAAGGAGATCTATCCACTCCATCAACATACGTAGAAAAAATTTACTTACGATGCCTCAACATTCTACTTCTATATTTCAGTGCTCTTTCACATTTAGATCAGTGGTATGGTATAATCAAGTTACAGATAAGCTCAAACATCTGCCCATTGGCAAGTTCAAAATTACACTTAGACATGTTCTAGTCGAAAAATAGTTCTACTTGCTTAATTATCTTCTTTTGTATCTTTAGGTTAATTTAGATAAGTTCTAGGTTAATTTGGGTTAAATGTAAGAATAGCACTGTGCTAAATTTCGACCATTAATAAAGAAATTATTATTATTATTTTTATTATTATTATTATTATTATTATTACATACATTTTAACATAACCACTTTCCAATGATCTTTTGGTTGAATTAAAGTTTGATAGAACCTACAGGTTATATACAGGGTGTTCCTAAAGGTAGGTGAGACCCATATCAATTGTAACACGGTTTCAAATGTAACATAACTCTTTTCCACACCATCTATGGGCCGAATTCGAAGTGACTTTCAGAGTAGGTTCCATTGGTTCCATTCTAAAATACGACAGAAGTTCAGCGCGATCGGTTGGCTATTTACAAAGTTATCATCTAAAGTGTACATTCTACTGTCTCAGGTAAGTTTCAACTGTTATATTAAATATGTAATAACTCAATTGATGCTGCACTTTTTTCTGCTTTGTTGGTATTGTGTGAAAGAGTATCTTTTAAGCTTCCAACCGTGATATAAATTCATCTCAAAATGTGGGGTTATGTTGTTTCATTCGCGGTGAACGGCTAATTTCAGCGGGTGGTCACGTTTGTAACACTCAATGTGGGTCTCAATTGTAACATGTTACAATTGATACCCACCACGTCTTTAAATTATTTTAAGCATTTGATTCAAAATTTTTGTGGCAATATAGTTCAAATCTTTACAGAAATGGTCAAACCAAGAGTTCGGAAAACTGCAAGAGGGCTAATTCCTCAAGGTGTAAAGCAAATCGCGGCTATTACTTCCCAGGAAAGAGGAACATTGGTGACCCTCTGCGTACCTGTGAATGCTATAGGGAATGCCATTCCTCCAATGTTTATATTTCCCCTGAAAAGGTACAAGAAACATTTTGTACGAGATGGTCCCGAAAGCTGTATTGGCAGTGGGAATAAAAGCGGCTGGATGCAAGAGGAGGACTTTTATTTGTTCATGAAGCATTTCGTGAAGTATGCTAAACCAAGCGAAGAGAATAAGGTGCTACTTATCCTGGATAATCATAGCTCTCATTTATACTTACCAACGATTCAATATTGCAAAGATAAGCAAATAACGTTGTTGACCTTCCCACCTCATACTTCACACAAATTGCAACCTCTTGATAGGAGGGTTTTCGGACCATTTAAACGATATTACAATGCCACTTTTGAACAATGGATAAGAAACAACCCAGGAAAACGTATGGTTGTTCAGGCACTTCCTTCAGCAATAACTCCGAAATATATATTTTCGGACGACGAATTCTTACCTGCTCAGGTCACAGACCGGCCTCTGACCACTGAAACGTTAGCTAATACAGATCCAAATGTCACAGAAGAAGAAAATGCGTCGGAAAATGATCCTGCAGAAGTCAGATTAAAATCTCTTTCAACGACACCACCAGTTTCCGTTCAAATTAACCATTTTCCACCTTTACCGCAGAGGAGTGCAACTACATCTCCGGCAGACATCAGGCCCTTTCCTCGAGCAGATTTATCTAAGCCAAAGACGAATCGGAATAAAGGAAGAGCTGTCATCCTTACCGACACCCCTGAGAAAGACGAGATCGTTGAAAAATATAACAAAAAGCGGATCTTACTGGCAAAGAAACAAATACCTACTAAAGAAAGGGTTCAAAGGATCAAGCAAACTAAGAAGCGGATGAAGACACACGAAACTGCAAACGATTCTTCATCGGATGAAGAGGAAACAATTTGTCTCAAATGTTGCGGATCCTACAGGAACAGCAAGGAGGACTGGCTACAGTGCCGCCTATGCAAGAAATGGGCACATTCCACTTGTGCGAATAATGACCCTTTGTTCGTTTGCAACAATTGTAAATCAGATTAGGCAGAATAATATAATAAATTGTTATTTCTTATTATTCTAAGACCAGAATACTTTAATGTTTTGTTTTTAAGGTATATTTATTTATTTTTGTACCCTCAAATGAATATTTACATATGTTGTTATATTTATCAGAAATAAAAATTTTCTTTTTTTGTATTTGATTGTTGTTACAATTGACACCGTCTATTGTAACAATTGAAACCTACCCGGTTTCAATTGTCACATATGTCATGCTTGAATATTTCTTTTTTTCTACGCCGACTGAACGCAATTTTTCCAATATAAAAATTAAACTGTCAATTATCACAGTCGGAACAAATTAAAAATAAATAAACGAGCATTCTGATGCCTCCACATTACCGCGTATTAAATAAAAACGAAGAAATGTTACAATTGACATGGGTCTCCCCTATGGTACATATTGAAGGAGGTGATAGATCACTTGAAAATAAGGCTAGATTCAATAATGGTTTTCGGTTAACGAAAATAGTTTTTAAAAAGTTTTATTACAAGCAAGAAAGCAAAGAACAGAATGAATCTTAGATCTAATTTACATATATATATAATAGGATAAAATGACGTATTATGGGTAAACGCATGCGAAAAGGTTCTTCGGACGGTCTCACGGAGTCAGGACTTCAAGTGTGAGAAAGGATGATGATTTTCATACCGTCAGCGTTGTGGCTCCCATAACTCCTCCCATCTGAAGAGGAAACGAAAACGGTGAGCTTTGGTTTCCCGGTTCGTTGGTTATTGCTGCTGGTTTTCTGTACCATTTTCTTAGGAAAAATGCTAACAAACCGGCCATTGCAAATAACGTAAGAGTTGTTGCTAAACTCCAGGTAGCTGGATGAAAAGTCTCTTATGGGAAATTCATTGGTGTCTGAATTTCTTGTTTGAGATTTTGAATTTTATTTAGATCTAGTGTCTGTAGTGTTATTGGTTGGTCAACACTAGACACAGACAAGTTCCCAATGTCAATCTTTGGTAATCGTAGTGGTTTCATTTTGGATAATTCTTGTTTGTTCCAAAACTCCAAGTTATTGATTTTAATTCCGCAATTAAAAGGGATTTGGATTAAGCTTGGTTTGTCTATGAGGTTGAATTCCTTGAAATTAGACTCGTTCTGGAGTTTCACAGGACTGCTTGCTGGAATGGCTATTAAATACTCGTCAGTTATTGATTCCAGAATGGGTTCTTGTACATGGGCTGTATCAGTTTGGCAGTTTCGAGCTTCTGCTTCTTTGATCAGGTTGGCTATGCAGTTTTCAGTTAATGGCTCGAGATAATTAGGACATATTTGGATATTGTTGATCGTAGGACAGGATTCCTCCGAGTATTGTTCTTCAGTTCTACCAAGTGTAAGGTAGGGTAGTTTAGGTATGATTATTGACTGTTTTATCGGGATTGGAAAAAGATGGTAGCTTTCAAAGGTTTCTGGTGAGAAAATTGGTAAATGTATAGCGAAAGTTATTTTACTTCCAGAGAACGAAATTTGAAGGCTAGCTAGGGAGTAATAATCCATAGTATTCTTAAAAATAAGGAATCTGGATTGTCCATTTATTTTTACTAAATGATCTATTACGTTATTTAATTCTTATGCTGAAATTACGGAGCTATGAAGTGTGTTAATTCTGGCAAATGATATTGCGTTTTCTAAGTTATCGAGAAAATTTATGAGACTTTGACAATTAAGAATAATCTGGCCTAGAATGTTTTGAGTTTTTAGATAAATTACAATATCGTCAATAGTTTTATCAACATAGCCTTGAAGATATTCTAAGCGCATCTTGATCAGTTTTTGGTTTACGCTCAAAATAGTTATTGTTGAATTATAATTATCAATAAGTTTTCTTGAGAGAGATATTTGTAACGAGAGTTCTTTTGCCATTGTGTTTTCATTTGTTTGGAGATCTACAATTGCTTTGTCATATTTTAATCCATCGTCTGAGTCGAGAGTGCCAAATAGCCATTTGGAGGTTTTCCCAACTAGATCGACTAGACCTCGCTTAGATCTCATATGCGGTGTTAAATTATTCAATTTGGTATTTGCTTCAGTTATTAGATATTTTGCATGGTTTAATATACTAGTATAAAGGCCTAAGAATAAACCAGGGTGATTGTGCGTAAGGTTTAGGGATTTTTCTATATTGAAGAAGAAATTGTCTAAGTTTATCAATTGATCTTGTAAAGGTTTAAGTTCGAAGTAGGGAATAAAAGTATGTTTTGAGCTTACTACTCGAGTTTGTCCAGTGTGGAAGGGAAGTAATGGACTATCTATGCGATTTATTTTGACGTCAGGGATGGCTGCTTGTACTCGATGTATAGCTATTAGAAGAAGTATCATTGTCCACTTCATTGCCCTGCGAATAAGAATGAAAAGCTTTAGGCTTTTGAATCTGTGATTTGTGTATGAATTTGTCTTTACTGGTTTGGATTTTATTGCCAATATCTCTAACGACAGTTGTAATAATATGACGTGGTTTGGTCTTGCTTCTAAGGGCACTCTTGTTTTTACTAAATACCTTAGTATTGGTTTGAAATGATCTCATCAGTCATATCGAATGGATCGAGTGAATTAATTCTGCCGTTTATTACGTCAAACGGTTTTTGTTTCGTTACGCTATGAACAGATGAATTATAACCGATGACAGCGAAATGCATCAATTGGTTTATAGATGCGTTTGGATCTTTCAATTTGAGAACTCTGAAGAGTTCGATGAAGGTTGAGTGTGCTCTCTCAATAGGGCTATTGCTGTTGGAATTTCCTGGAGTAGTAAAATGTAACTGTATACGATGTAATTTACAGAAATCTAGTAGAATTGATGTTTTGAATTCTGTTCCGTTGTCACAGGTTATGAGTTTTGGAATTCCGAAATGTGATACAAAGTTTAATAAATTTTCAAAGACTACGAGGGCATTGCAGGTAGGCTCCAGGATATAAGCTTGAGCATATCTAGAAAATACATCGATTATGGTTATAAATTTCGTGTTAGCGATTTGGAAAGTGTTTGAGTTGGAGTTGCTGTGAGTTCGAACTTGATTTTCGGGGGATGTCTATCGTACATGGCTTGTTGACAAATATCGCAGTTATTAATAAATTCGGTTATGTTCTTTTTTTGATTTGGCCAATAATAAATTTTCTTCAGAGCTGAGGCGGATTCGTTTATTCCTCAATGGTATGTTGTTTCATGGTGGTGTGAAATAATGTCCCTTTGTTTATTTTTTTCGGTATTATCCTTGAGAAATTGGTTTGATATTACCAAGTTATAGGCATGGTTTTGGAAGGTTTTTTGCAATGTTATGGTTAATGCTGGAATGAAATCGATTTCTGATTTGCAAACATAAATACAGTACAACTTCTTTGGGTCAACATTTTCCTTGAAGAATTTGAAAATCTCATAATCATAATTTTTTGAGAGGTGAACTGTCTGCCTGGTTTTGGTCTCAAAAAGTTTTCTTCTGATGATATGGTATGATGTATTAGCACTCTGATTAAAAATAATTTGGTTAGAGTAGTGGTTCACAGAATTTTCGGTGAAAGGTATTTGTCTCGCTATCGGAGTCTGGAGGGCGCATATTTGAGTGTATAATTATCTTCGGTTCTAGTGGTGGCGGGTGAGCATTTTGAATGAAGATATTATCAATTTTTCCGAGATCGTCTATGGTCCCATTTGCATTTATTGAAACGGGAATATCCTCGAAATCATTAAGATTATCGTTATTATGCGGTGGTTGTGGAGAAAGGAATTCGTTTATATCTATTGATATATCGCCAGGATTACCTATGAGAGATTCATTTTCAATGGCATGAATTTCTATCCTTGAAAGAGCGTCTGCGTTAGTTTTCTGGATTCCTTTTTTATATAGTATTTGATAGTCATATTCCTCCATCCTAAGGCGCCATCTTACTAGTCGAGAATTTGGCTCTTTTAAACTGAATAGCCACTGAAGAGGTTTATAATCCGTAACTATTGTGAACTTTCTAACGAATAAATATGGGCGAAAATGCTGAGTGGCCAATACAATCGCAAGGAGCTCTTTCTCGATCGTGCTGTAATTAATCTCAGATGGGTTCAAGGTACGTGAAGCATATGCAATAGGCAAATCTTGACCTACCTTACCTTGACTCAAGACTGCACCGATTGCAAAATTCGAGACGTCTGTTGTAAGGTTGAATGGAAGGCTGAAATCTGGGTATAGCAGGATCGGATCATTACATAAAATATTCTTGCATAATTCAAAACTTTGTATAAACTCGGGAGTATATTCAATTCTCTCCCCCGTCTTTAAACAGTGGGTAAAGGGTTTTGTAAGTTTTGCAAAATTTCGTATGAATTTTTTATAGTATCCTAATAAACAGAGAAATGATTTTATTTCTTTTGAAGTTTTTGGTAACGGGAATTTCTTTATGGCTTCGATCTTCTTTGGGTTTGGACGTATACCTTCCGATGTTACAACATGTCCCAAGAACTCAACTTCTTTACGAAGAAATTCTGACTTGTCATGTTGAATTTTAAGTTTACAGTTTCTCAACCTTTTGAAAATAAGCTTCAGGTTTTTCATGTGTTCTTCGAGGTTGGGTGAAAAAATTATTATGTCGTCCATGATTTTTCCTTGAAGACCTTGAAAAATTTCATCCTTAACCCGTTGGAATGTGGCTGGAGCATTTTTCAGTCCAAAGGGCATCCTGACGTATTCGAAATGTCCATTTTCGACATTAAAGGCGGTTTTAGGGGTCGATTTCGGTTCCATTTCTATCTGATGGAAACCGGATGCCAAATCCAATGTCGAGAAATACTGACACCTCCCTAATTTGTCAAGGATGTCGTTGGATATCGATCATCAATTGTTTTCTCGTTGAGTTTCCTGTAGTCGACCACCAATCTCCACTTTTGTTTGCCACTTTTATCCAACTTCTTTGGTACTATCCATATAGGACTGCTCCAAGGGCTTTGACTTGGTCTTATTATGCCGTCCTCAAGCATTTTATTAATTTGCCGTTAGACTTCTTCCTTATGGATAAATGGATATCGATACGATTTTCAGTGTATTGGAATTTCATCACTAGTTTTGATTTCGTGTTGAACGTGGTTTTTGAATGATAATTTGTCATTATCATAGTGGAAAATTTCGTTAAATTCACGGCATAGGTCTACGAGTAATTTCTTTTCTTCGCAATTCAGGTGGTCATGTCTTATTAAATTTTTTATGTCTAACCTTTTTTTTTCTTTCTGATTTGGAAGAAAATGTTCAATGTGAAAGAAATCGAAGTTCTTTTTGTCGGAATCGGGGAAGGGCAACACATTTATAGGGTTATCGAAAGAATGTTGTATAATTTCATCGCTATTGTTAAAAATTTCTATTTTTGCGAATCCGTTTTTTGCAATTGTTAAAGTTTCGGGAATATGTAAGTTCTTAATATTACATTCGGGAACTATAATATCACCATCACATTCGGATACAGGCACATAGAGGGAAGGAATTTCAAAAGAGTTCAGGGTAATCTTATATTTTTCTGTTTCAGGGTTCCTAATTGTAATTGGGATATTTGTTTTATTATTGGAAAGCTGTTTATTTACCAAGTCAATCGAAAATTGAAGGTTTTGAAGTTGTTTTAATCCAATAATACCATCGAAGAAATTATGAAAATCGAAGAGAATAAAAGTTATTTGTTTATCGCTTTTCAATTCGGGCATTGCTGGAATATCAGCTCTAAAACGGACTTCTTTTTCTCCTACGCCTGTCCTTATTTGTGTTGGACAAGGATAGATACAATCACTAAAATATTTTTGTGCAATAGAAGGTTTTATGATAGAATTATAACAGCCGGTGTCTATCAATAATTTCATTGGAGGGTTTTGAATTTCTATGTAAGGTAAGCTGTTATTAATTTCAGTGTACATTTCGGATGTTTGTTTGTTAATGGGGAGGTGTTTCCTGGGCATCTATTAGAAAATTTTCAGAGTGTTCGACATAATTTGGGTTTTGATTTTCTGTAACGGGATTATCGTACCCTTCGAGATAGTTTCCTAAAATCTCTGGTTGATCGTATGTTATTTCAGGATTCTCGACAGTTTCCCCGTCAATTTGATAAAGCTCTTCTGAAATAAAATTACGTGGACCAGAGGATTTGAGATAATTTCTAGAATTTGTATGTTTCTTCATACTAGGAAGTGTATAGCTGGTTCTGGTAGACATTGGTTCTGGTTTATTGGTTGGAGTTTTTCCGGTTGGTTTGAATACGTCTTTAGGAGGTCTCTATTAGTGAACAATTTTTGTTGAATTGGTTGGGATTGAAAATGTGGTTCAGGAAATTGAAATGGTCCTGGACTTTGTAAATTTTGGGTTTGAATGAAATTTTGTGGTGGGTGGAAGCGATGTTGGGGTGAATAGCTTGACTGAATTCTTTGCATAGGGGATTGATAATATTGTGGTGGTTGAGGAGCGGTAAGTTTATTCATAGGCATTCTAAATAGATTGTGGGTATATTGAAAATTTTGTTCTTCGATAATAATTGTAATGGCCTCTTCTAGAGATTTAGGATTTTTCATTCTAATAAACAATTGCAAATGAGCAGGCAAACCACGAATGTAAGTTCTAAGGGATAATTGGTCGTATTGTCTCAGATGTATCTCTTTAGTAGCAGCATTCATGGATTGATTAGCAATTTTCTGTGCAAGGTTGCTTCTTAAAACTTGCAAGCGTTTGCCGAAGTCAACAGAACTCTCGTTTCTATTAGGCCTAGCCATGAACAGATCAGAAAGCATTAGAAATTATTTCGAATAATTTATTATCAAACTTGCAAACTGGTCATGACCGTCACCTGCTCTTATGCATGCATCTAGCCTTCTCCTAATTAAACTTCGTACTCTCTCAAACATTCCTGAAGTATTTCTTATTAGATTGCATTCGTTTATAATCCTCTCTCTTAAGTCGTCCATATCTACAATTGATGTTTGGTAAATGAGGGATTCAAGATGTCGCCAAAGAGAAAAATATTTTTGAAGAACCTTCAACACTCTGTATTTCAAAAACTATCGAGTATTCGACATAACTTCATATGAAAAACTAGCCCTATTTTCACGTGTTCTATCACCTCCTTCAATATGTACCATACCTTTAGGAACACCCTGTATATTAAAAGATGAGTTTTTCTTGTAAAGTTGACTGTCGACCTTTTCAACTAATTAACTGCCAACATTTGAGTTTTCTGGGCAGCACGCAGATACGTATATTACATGTATATGTTTCAACATTCATTAATAACACATAAAATACGAAACGACTGTACCCACTGGAGGCATAAGGGGAACAACTTTTTCCATTAGTTACTTCTCCCATGTACCAAGTTTCCATATTTTCGCAATCGATGCTCCTCCTCCTCCTGGGTAGCTGCTGCTAGGCTGCGGCAGAGTTACTCGCAGTATGACCCATAATCAGCAAACGTTGAGAGTATATATCGCGAAGCAGCATTTCAACTTCTTGTGCAAGCACATTAAAAGTTTGCTTTATTTTAATTTTACATTAGAATAATTATCTCTGAAATGCTTTTCATTAGGATGGAATCGTTACAATTAAAATTTTACACAGAATTTGCGCCGGAGCGTCGATTTGTAGAAGCTTTCTAATGAAATAGAAAACTCTTTAAAAAGGCACTTGCAAATCGCAAAAAAAAGAAATCTCTTTCTATGACTTTGATTAATTTTAAGCGTATTTTTGTCTCTTTAGTCTTCTTCGCTATTCGTTGCTTCTGCATTATCTCGTATTTCCCTTGTCTCCCGAAGGTACAATTTATTCCTGGAAAATCGACAGAGCAAATATTAATCTTTAATTTCTCAATTCCCCGTGAAGTGCTTTTCCGTCGTCGCAGGAGGATGCAGGAGGTCCTTTGTCCGATTTTTTTATTGCTTCTGTGTTTTACACACTGCAGCTGTTTGAACGCTTTCCCTGAACAGGTTCTATGCTCATGAAAATTAATGCTAGTGCCGCTTTTCCAAGGTATACAGCTGTGAAATACTTGTTGAATACATTTCAGCTACCAATTTAGAAACAATACATCGTTTCCACATGGATTAAGATAAATGATTCCACAGAAGTTTATTGTGGAAATTGGAGACTATACTTAAGTCAAATAAGTGAATGACAATCAAGACAATAATTTATTATGTGCTAGTGACTTTGGTAAGTTGAAGACTGATCACTGGATAGACTCGAATGTATTTGGAATTATTGTATAATGCATTGAAAAGTAAAAAATAATTTCTTGTTATTCTAATAATATCAGATTTACATTGATGCAATATTGCGTGAATTAAACAAAATGTGATTAAACAGAACATATGGGTATTTAAATAAGCAGTAGCAAACTTTTTTGGCTGCAAATTCATTTTGTTTGATTCACACAATATTTGTAGTTTTTGCAATAATTCTAGTATCAATACTAGAATAATAGTTATGTATGGTACTGGTGTGTTATGTTGAAAATAAGTCACGCGAGAAAATTTATACTACGAAGCCGTCAGGCTGCGAGTGGTATATAGTCTCAAGAGTGGCATACAATGTTTTATCCAACAAGTGGAAGACATCGTTTTTTTATGAGATGGTAATTAATAAGCTTTGTGATCGAATTAAAGCTACTTGTGTCTCAGTAGCCCATAAATGTCAGAAAGACTTGACAGTGACTTTTTTACATTTTGGAAGTAGGTTGTTTGTTTGGTTGCCACGGGCATAATACATTATTAATAAATGTTTAAATAAATTTTGACACTTGTCAGTTTTTCATTCAGAGAAGGGAAGCTTTTTTGAAAAAAAAGTATAGAAAATGGAGGGAACCGATGAAAATTACGTTCCTGAGTATATCCTCACGAAAGCGGAAGAAGCAGCGATGCAGATTTTGCCAGAAAAATCCCGAGATGCTTACGACAAGGAGTTCAAAATGTTTGGGTCTTGGATAAATTCATGGAAGATAATAGGTATCGATGAAAATGTTCTATTGGGTTAATTTTTACATTTGCAAAAAGGAGCGTTTGGTTCCAATGAACCAACGAATTTTACAATGACTTCAAATTCGAATAAACCGTTAGCGTTTTCTTTTAATTTCAATATAAATGTGAATTCTGACTGTAATAGTAATAAATAAATGGAATACTACTTTTAATATGAACGTGAGTTATTTGATAGTTTACTTGTCTAAAATGACATTAATAATGACAGTCATAATTGTCATGTGTTGGATAAAATATATTTTTGATTTTTATTATTGGACCTTTTGAAAAATTCAAAAGTAGTCTGAACAAAAAGTAATATATTTATCATTGATAAACTTGATTTCTACATATTCTTGAAAAGCTCGAAAACATATTTTAAAATAATTATATTTAAGTTATTAAAATAAGAGAAAAATCATAATCGCACCTTTGCCAGTCAGATAATCTTAAATAATCAGAAATATGTTCTCCTATTCTTTGACCGACCTCCCAAACGGAGGAGGTATAAAATTTGACTGTATGTCTGCATTATTTCTACTTTCCTACGCACCTAAATTTTTTTGACAATTTCATTGTGACAAAACTTTTTACTTTCCTACGCTAGTATAGTAAATGTATAAGGAAAGTATTGTAATCGTGTGAAATTTTCGGTATCGAGATTTTTACAAATGTTGACGTTTCAAAGTTTTCTAAGTCTAATAAACATATTTTCAGCCATTGGTCTGTCTGTCCGTCTGTCCGTCTGTCTGTCTGTCGGTGACACCATTATCTCAGGAACGGATCGGTGTATTTTGTTGCTTTCTTTTTTATTTCGTTTGGTACCAATATCACTCGCCGGTGGCACTGAATGAAAATCCTTTATACACTGGGCGATGAGCTATAGCCAAAAAACTTGATTTGCTCAAGCCTGTAGCGTGAAAACGGCTCTAAGGATGTTGATTAAATTTACCTAAAGTATTATTCTAAGAGCCCTTTACTACCCACATACAGCGACATCTCTGAGAAGAAAACACAAAAAAAAATAAGCTTGGATAAAATTCCATATTTTCCAGATGTTTCTTCAGATTCCGGTTAAACGTTTCCTTTTGCGAAAAAATGTTACATGGCCATTATTGTTTGTCTTGACATGCTCAAAAAAATGAATGGTAGCACGATTTTACCAGAGGATTTTTACTTTACTACCGCTATTATTATTCCCCGGAATTTGCCTGCGAGCGCTAGGAAAGTCGTGAGAGTGGAAACACCAGATTTTTTTATATTTGTTCGTGGCTCTTGCGTAGTAAACGTACACCGATTTTGAAGATTTGAGAGAGGCCTATTGAGAATTGGTTCCATTGAAAAAAAAAACAATATTAGACATATCCTTCCCTAAAAACCTTTTCCCGAAAATTGAAAATTTGGCAAAATTTAAAAGTTTCCGCGTTACAGTCTGAAATATGTGTTTCAGCTATGTGGAAGGGGCAAATTTTGCCGAAAATCGAAAATTCGACATTTGAAAATTGGACTGGGGACCAATATTCGGAAATTGAAATTGAAAATGTTCTCAGAACAGTCGGTTTTTGGGCTTAAAGCAATGGTAATGTCTGAGATATGTGATATGTGTATTTCCGCTATATGGAAGGGGCAATTTTTTTAGAGAATTGGAAATATGAGTCGGCCAAATTGAAGAAGAGCTTATATGAATGTATCAACATTTAAATCGATTGTTTTTTTCAAAAGAATTGCGGTTTTCGAGTTACGGCAGTAAAGTCTGAAGTATGTATATCTGCGGCGACAGGTTTTGTGACCTCTGCATAAGAACAAGCACAAGCTGAACATGTTATATAATAGCAAAGTGTATCTATTTAGACTTTGGTAATAAGATAAGTACTATCTTCTTTAGTATTAGTGAACGTTCAAAAACTTTGATGACTATTGTTACACTCAAAAGTGTGAAATAAATATTTCTTACAAAAAATTGGACCGACGTTATTAGTTGGTGCACTGAAAAATACAAAATAATATTGATTCTGTTGGTGTGGGTACTTTTGGAATTGAAGCCTACAACAACAAACTACAACGGCAGGCAATACTGATCATCGGTTTCGCGAGCTGGGAAGATTTTACCCATCCGAAAAATGCCTAAAGTGCCCATTTTTCAGTACAACCACGAATACCTCTGGTCCAATTTTATTCTTACATATTTATTTCTAATGAAAATCTACTTGGCTTAGAGCGGAACCTATAATTTCCATAAAACATTTAATCAAAAAAGTATTGAAATCCAACGGAAAAAAGAAAAAGTTTTATATCTGATTTTTGTTCTAACGCCGGTCACAGTATCGTTTCATAATTATAACTCGGAGACACTTTTACGCTATAACCACTGTGTGTGTGTGTGTGTGGAACTTTAGTATGTTGTAACGGACAGACGGAGCGGAATGGAGCGAAGCAAAATAAATAGGGTTTAAAATAGTCTTGGCTGCTCTGGAACGAGAGAGTTGGCGGCCGTGATTCTTTTGTAAACAACGAACGATGTGCGACCGCTCTATTTGTTCGTGTGTGTATATACAGAGAATGTGGGTCACATTCACCGGATTGTTTAAGCAAAGAAAAAAATATTTACAACATCGTCGAACGGAAATGTTTTGTATTGAAGATCAGCGCGGTGAGGAAGAGAAGGGGGAGGCTTTTTTCCACAGGGAATTACCAAAGGAGTACCCCGTGGAAGTGAACAGGTATATATGTTACAGTCAAAGAAGAAATCAAATCAAAATACCCACGTTGAGTTCTACTATTAATAGTGCTCTGTGCGCTTTCTCTCAATACATGGATATACATATGTTCCTAAAACGACGTATTCAACTGACGAAAGTTTTCATCAATGAAAACGAAGATATTTTCTTAAATCTCATAGAATGACTCACTTGAGTATTTTTCACCTTTGTTTCAAATAACGTAGATTCTCGGGGGTTGATGCTCAATATCCCCAGAGCATATTATTAGCGTTTTTCTAAATACAAACCTTTAGCCTGGCCAGGCTTAAATTATGTTATCTGTCAGTGTCATATTCCTTTATTGAGTCCGTATATCAGTCAATTTTCGACGGCCATTTTAACCCTGGCCAGGCTAATGGTTTGTATTTCGGGACAGAACATCGGGAAACAATATATTTTTAAAGAGCATTTTTTTGATATTTTTATCTCGAAATCTATATACCCTTATAAAACTGTAAATTTGCAAAAATTACAAACGTCTGTGTGTATTTGCAGTACTAGCTTTTACCGTATTCGAGATATCACAACAAAATTTTGCACACCTGTTTATTATACCTTAACTAAAGTAGGGACTCTATATGGCGGGTTCTGTACCTGAGAGTCTGTTGTATATTTCTGAACTTTATGGCTGGATTATGATAGTCTTTTTGCCATGTATGCACGTAGAATGTTATTCGAATGATCTGATAGTGGCTGTAAGTGTGACTTGGCCTCCTAGGTGGAGGGTACCATACTAGTAATACACAAAGAAGTACCTCTGAGCTCTATGGCTAAATTTTCGTGGATTTTTGGTCACATTTGTTTGTAGTATTTCACTGGACTGTTTTGTGAGAGTCTTTCAGTGCGACTGGGACTTAACGGTAGAGGGTTCCATATCGGAAAATTTCTAAAAACTATATGTAGCAGAAATTTTCATGCTGTTCTCTCTTGGTGCATGTCTGTCGATGGATTTGGGTTGGTGTTCGGACTGGTTCTACGTGTGAGTAAGACTCTGAGGTAGAAGGGTTCCATACCCAAGACTTTTTATGGCTTTATCTTTCCACACCACAAACTACCAAAGTGTTTGACAGGGAAGTGCTGGGTAAAAGAGCTATTATATAGATAGTTTTCAAAAGTGTCTCACAACTTATGTGCTTAAATATCAACAAACTTTTTGTTGTCACTCAAATGGTCTGAAGATGACAAAAATTCTAGTTCTACATGTCCAATCTCTATCCGTACCATTAACATGATTGTAATAGCATGATATAGAAACAATGACATAAACTTCCAAGATGAAGGAAACTTTAACAATAAAATAAGACGTTAAAATTCTTCCATTTTCCAATTTAGAAATTGTACATTAGATCAGACTAAATTTTTCCAGTTGAGACATTTCAACGAAAACTCGCACGCTCCCTCTGAAAACAACTTACGTGATTCTGACAAATACTTCACCTACACAAACACAAGAGGAAACCCGCCAACGAAAATTTCCCTTTACAAAACTTTTCCTCTGATTAACTTCGAAATAGACGAGCTCCTCCCATTTCCGGTATGGATTTTCAATTTGCTGTAGCTATATATATGGTAGACGTGTGTCGAAGTTTATGAAAGCCGTGTGCACTAAGCTCAAGGTTTTCAGTACCACTTCCTGTTTTTTTTCTTGTTTTTAGTTTGGCTCGTTAGAGAATTCATCAAGTTCTCTTATTACATTTTCTACTTCAAACCTATTTGTGCAGACTACTCAAAAGTTTAGCGGGTATGTTCCAGAAATTACAGCCATACTCATAAATTAGTACATTTATAATTTAGCATAGTTCTAAATTTAATTTTAGATCCGTCATGATACGTAGGAAGGTTGTCTTAGAAAAATAGCTTAAATTTTAATGAAAATTAGTTCACCATAATGGACCGGTGGCGCTGCAATAAGATTCCCCACTTACAGCACAAAACGTGCTAATCTCTGTTTTTTTATTCTCTATGCAACGGACCATTCCAGAATGACGTCACGATAGATCTACCAGATGCTGCTGAGGAGCAAACTGTCAAAGTCGAACATATCATTTGACCGAAGGCTAACAAAGATTAGGTTTCCTGATGTATGTATAAGCACTTTTGGACTTTTTGAGTAGTGCAAACAACTTTTGAACAGAGAGTGCAGGACTATTCTTTGCAGTATGTTTCTATACTATGAACTCCATACTGACTATGCAAAAGACCATTGATTATTATGGCCTGTCGTGACTCCTGGATTCTACAATACGAATGAAAGTAGAATTGTTTGAAAGGACTGTTTCAAGAAAATCTTCGATATCTTATAAAGATATCTAAACCACGAACTATGGACTATGCATATCAAAATCATTTCCGTTCCGATAGAAAAGTGAATCAGAGAAAGGTCCAGAAAAAAAGGCGGATAAGTTATCTCAAAAGGAAGGAGTATGGAAAATGGGTAAGGTGACATCTTGGCGAAGGTAGGCCACCGAAAGACTGAATTGAAAGAAAAAGAAGATGTCGGTGGGTACGTATTGAGCTGATATTCAGCAACAAGTTAACTGATAATATTCGCATTGTTGTTCTGGCTCGGTTCACTGTTCTATGATGAAGGCATTCTGAGCATTTAAGTTTTGTATCAAATTGGTATAGGTAAACACAGTAGTCGCATTCACCGGCGACGCCTTAGATGATAGTTTCGGAGCATCATTTTTTGCGGTCATAAATTATAAATGCGAAGTAGACGGTTCGTCAAAGGCCAGCCGATATCATGTATCGCCGTTTATGGATACGGCAGATACGGCGGCAATGGCAAGTCAGATCAAGGAATGCTTGTGTGGGACTACTGTGTTTTACCTATACTGTGGTTTCATATTCACGAATTTGTAAACAGGTTCGCAAACATTGCTTGCTCTTCGTATATATAAAGGAGAACTCTCATAGCAGATTGTTTTCCCAAAAAAGTGTTTCGGTATGGCAAAACGAAAACGAATAAATATTGGTGATTCGCGGAGTGACATTGAAACTCCCAAACTGGAACCAAAAATTGTGGCTGAACGGTATCATGATTATCGAGCCTGGAAAAAACTTTTGAATAATGCTAGTGTTAAAATATGTAAGAACGATGCACGACGTTAGCGGAATGGCCGGCTACGTAAGAAAGCTTCGCTCGAGAGTGGTACTCCGTCTCATTGTCTTGTTGAAACAGTTGTAGAAAGTGGTGCCCCTTCCTATTCTTTTGTCGGAACAGCTCTACAAATTGATGATCGAAGTGTACATTCAGACGATTACGAAAGGCTCAATTTTCATATCTTACAAACTACTTACAGTAATTTCAATCTGCATAAAACCACCCTCGAAGAGTTCAAATATAAATTCTTGGACAACTCATTTGGATCGCCATGCTCTATTTGCGATAGAGTTTGGTTCAAGAAGGATTTAAATTCGCCTTCTCCCAAAAAAAAAAAAAAATCTGAACATTTTAGTGCGAGGAAACTCCATAGATTGGCTCAAATTATGCTTCAGCTGGATGCAGCCAGTCAATAAATATAATATAGCGGCATTATCAGTGTACAATGGCGTCACATATCCAGAAATACCATCATACTTGCCTCGCTTAGATCTTGTTTCTGAAAGATTGATTTCTCCAAGAATACCATTTATGCAGATTCGACGATTACGGCATGTACATGGCCAATTAGGAATTTTAGAAATTCATCCTATCCCTAGCTAAATACTTTATACATCTCATAAAAGTTGAACTTCTACCGCGTGACTTTTCACGCACCAGTTTTTTTATTTCACTACTATATAGGATTGATTTGGATATTCCATTGTCTGAGCTCTCGAGAGATTGATTCAAGACATACTTCAAATGCACATTTTCAGCAACTTTTTCACATCTCTTCAACTTCCATGAAAAACTTTGCTTTTAAAACGTGACAACTCTCAAGAGTGGGAAAATTCAACTTGCCTCGCCCTCCAATCTCTAATTTTCCTTTCATACATGTCAATTTCAAACTATAAATGAACGCGAGAAAGTGTGAAAGCACACAAAGTCCACCGTATGTACCTATGTAGGGTACGTGCGTGTAAAGAGCAGTCTCATTCATGCACTACCCCCCGAGACTTGTCTCTCTTCTCTGTTTGCTCGTCCTCACCACTCTCCTTTTGTTTCATAATTAAAAAGCAGCAACAGCACCAGCAATACTTCTTTTCATAGCCCCACTACTACACACATTCACCCCCTATACGATTGAGGCGCCCTCTCTCTTTCTAAGTTTGTGAGTGTTACCGACAAAGGCTAGCCACGTCAAAGCGTAATTGAAATATCTAGGAACGATTCGACGACGACGATGTTCGATGAAATCATTATATATCGCCGCCGCCACCGCCACCATCAAGTTTCGATTGCGGAATGTGTCACCGACAGAAACAAAAAGGTTTTCGGTGCGAACAGCCGCTCGTGCTGACCCTGTTTGACGAATTTAAGGTAACGTGTGGCACACTTTAATGTTCTGTGGTGAGGATCACGACACCATAAGGACGTCAAACGATTTTGTTCATTTTGGACTTTAGGTACAACACACAACAACTCTTGACTGTTGTAGGTTGGAAAATTTATCAGGTCTTTTGTAGGGTATGCGATCTCAGATTGCCTAGAGTCTGTTATTGATAGAGCTGGCGCCATCCCCCAACTGTGTTATGAACTAGAGAAAAAAAAAATGGATCTTTTACAGGAATCTGCATTTCAGCATGTCATGATCATTCTCGGTTGTCAGTGTCAGTATAATAGACTAATGTTCTTATTTATTATTTTATTCTTAGTTTTATGGTTTTACATTTTACAACAGTGACATTAAAACACTTTGAAATGAGTGCTGTGTGCCTCCCCTCGTATTTTATCTAAGGTGCCTTCATGTGGAAGTGATAATCCTCGAAGGTTAGTAAAAGGTTTACTAAATAAGAAGAAATTATAGTTTTCAAGCAAAATTTATTGCTAACTCAATCTTACAAATGTCAGATTAAGGGCCGATTTCATAATGAATCCTTAATGGGAGATTAGTTAATTCTTCAATTTGTTCAACTTATATCTCGATGACTGAATAAAAAGAGTGCATTTTTCCATAACTTTTGCAACATAAGTCACCTTATCTTCCGTTCTTTTAAAGTAACTTTAAATTATATGACCAACCAAAAAAATTATGATATTTTTAATCTAGGATTAAAAGTCATAGGAGATTAAATTTGATTATGAAATCGGCCCTAAGAGTAAAAGATCTGTATAAAAATAAACTTATCTCATGATTTCATCTCAATTCTTAGAAGTTATTATTATCTATTTAATACGAATATTTATGATCATGTAGAAATCATAAGATTTTTTCCAGATATCGATTATCCCATTCATTGACATTGATCGTCGAAGGGAATGAGTGAGAATGATTTCTTCGGAATTTGAAAATATGTACCTTAGAAACTATTATGTTTGTCAAATCTATTCTCATCCAGACTATATTGGTCCAGTAAATAAGATCGCATTTCGGACATTACATTTGCCCTCTAAGTATTTTTTCTACTTTCAATATAGATTATTGGTGCTATGAATATTTCTCATTTTATATACATATATAATAATAATAATAATATCATAATTGGGATTACAGATTGCCAGCAAGGATCCCCTACTGATCATCTTGTAGAAACATCTCAGATTTCTAGAGGGTACACATTGCTAGAAATTAGTGAGTAAATAAGTATATGATACACCTATATGTTTGAGCTAATCAGATTCTATTTCAGATTCAATAACCATTATCAGAATGAAGGTTGTTCAAATTATATAATACTGAAAATGAAGAGAATTCTATCGAGATCGAATCCCGTTGAAAACCATCTAATATTTTTACTACCCCAAATAACCGTGCCATCCGAAAACAGCATTTGCTGGATGAGTAAGAATTAAATGGTAATCTAAAAATATATTAACTATCTATTTCTATGAATTTCCTAGTAAGACTATTTTGGAATAGTAGGTTCTCTTAGATCATTGGTAACAATCACAGGAAACACACCAATATGGCACTTGAAATATTGTTTGTGTGTAACTTACATGTAACAAAAATGGCATCAATTTGTTTGTATCTACCTCACATAATGAAGTTTCTACTGTACTCCATATTAAAACGATTCTAAAAAAGTTTCTCCTTAAATCTAATCATGTTCTCAAAAAATATTCAGTGGTCCTGTAATTTTATTTATAAGAAATTGAGCTAATATTTTTGAAGATAGAATTTCACATATTTATCTTTCTCATAACGACAAATCATTGCTGTAAATCATTCTAAAAATACATAATAATTTGATGTATTATTTTTATTAGTGATTTCACTTTTCACCCAAACTAAACTGATACCTATTATATTAGCGGTCAGATATTATTTATTATTTGTTAGTTGTATATATGTACATATTACTCTATTGTACTATTTTGAATATATCAACAATTTTTTTAAAAATAGGTAAGTTGAATTACTTTTTTGTAAAATTATATGGTCATTATAGCTGAGCCATTTATTGAATATATTGTTAACCATAAGCATAGTGCTGATAGTGCAATATAATTATACATAAATAGGTCCCTGTAGAACGGTGAACATCATTTAGTTGACTCTCTCTATTAATCTGTTTTTATTTAATAATGTTA
The DNA here is from genome assembly GCA_958507055.1 of Crioceris asparagi. NCBI lineage: Eukaryota > Metazoa > Arthropoda > Insecta > Coleoptera > Chrysomelidae > Crioceris > Crioceris asparagi. The sequence goes on along the minus strand of OY293831.1, from coordinate 12,874,539 downwards.
TTTCTAAGGTTTAACCAAGGAAAGGTATTTAACTGTAAACTTATCTCTGTATCTAATGACCATAATAATCTTTTGTATCACAAAATGACATGTATATGTTTTATTATTGCTTAGCAATTATTGCTCATATAATTTGTTTTAAATAGAATTCAATAAATATATATGTATTAATATTTTTTTTCCGGTATTCATCAATATCGCTAATTCGTATATTATATTATTAATTAATATCATAGATTTCTTTATAAAGCTAAACAATACAATTTAACTTTTTGAGAAACCTACGAAATTAATTGAGAATATGATTAAATAACGTAAGATGATTTCAAATTACGAGCTTTTACATTTCAAATTTGCGGCCGATCAAAAACTTCTCATTTAGTTCTTCGTCAAGTACTTGAATTTGAGACAAGTTTTACATCATAGAGTTGCTACTCTATATTCTATTTATTATTCTATGGTCTTTTGTAACAACACTTTGATGTGTATCATGTGTATAATTCACGATATAAGACTGAATTGAAAGTTTCAAAGCTACAACTTGAAGTAGCTTTGTATGTGATGAGAAATGTGAAATAGTTTCGTGTAATTGAATTTAAGTTTTAAACTTTTCAAAGTTATCTGATATCAACATCTGACAATGGCCTTATGACTGGCTTCAAACCTCCCTTATACCAGTAGAAAGAGTCTAGAAAAAGCTGTCAAAATTATAAAACCATAGCCCTAATCTCTCAAAAAATTAAAGTGATGTTAAGTATACTGGTATACTGAAACAACGCCTCGAGCGACAAATGTCAATAGAACAGGCAGATTTGTAAAGAAGAAGATACCCTAGATAGCAAATATTGAATATCAGACAACTGGTTCCAGCACTCACATGTTTCCTAGACAATTCTCAGGAGTCTAATCTCCTATCTTCTTCAAGATTTTTTAGAAATATATCAAGCGTAGGGCTCTAGATTAATGGAATGCTGGAATATCAGCTGGGGATAACAACATTTCCAATTTAAGATTTGTTAATAACGCCACACTAATTGGCTCGACTGAAGAAGAGTTTTTATATATGACCCGTAGAGCTAGACCGAAATAAAACCTAAGTGAATGTTATTGACCAATTCAGCTAAATACAACTGACTGGAGCGCTAAATAGTCTGGAGATGGTACATAGCTTTGTTTATTTGTGATCGTTGATAAATAATGATGGGTATTGTGGACCGGAGATCAGGAACTGTGCGAGCTTAAGACTGATAAAAGGTAAATTCTTTGGAAATGTGGTGTTGAAGGCATATGTTGAGGATTCCGTGGACAGCACACAGAATTAAATTATTCATCCGAAATTAAATTGAGATTAACACAAGACTCTATCATCCATATGTCTCTAGCGCAGTCTCCAATTGTTCGGACACATTGCTCGCGGAGACAATAACTCCTTGGAGAAATTGATGGTGATAGGAATTCCATGACGAAGAGGCAGGTCACCAACACCATGAACAGATAGCAGGTTTATCTTTCTAAAACTCTGCTAACAACAGAAGAAACTGGAAATATATCATTAAAACAAGATTTTTCCATCACGACCCTCAGTTAGGAGAAGCACGAAATGGAGAGAAATACAAAATAAACGAGGTCATCTAAAAGTAAAATATCTCCTGGTATAGTTATTCAGGAGAATAAGAAAGTTTGGTAGGATCGCCAGTCAAGGTGACCAGTGATTTATTTCTATAGATCACTCGATGTAATGTAAGGTAGGTAGGTACCTCAGTGTATAGTTGATTTTCGCACAATCATTATGAAACACCGAAAGAAACAACAAAAAAAATGCACAATCTACCCAGAAACATGTACACACATATTACACATACGGACGTTAAATTAAATAGTGGATCGAATCATCCGAGGCTGTTACCAGTGTGTTGTGCTTTTGCTATGTGTAGAAATATATATGCCGGTGTGTTGCAGATGTTCGCGTAATATACATAAAATTTTATGAACTGCAACGGCATATAATGTATACGCATTCCCGCAGGCGTGCTTTCACGAGGAAAATAGGAAACGCAGCTGGATAGAGTGGGGGTTTATGGGAGGGATTGGAGGGGGAAGTAGCAGCAACAGCAGCATCAGCAAGCCGATGCCACCGCCACCATGCCGTTCATAGGTAGGTACATTTCAGCGATGTTGTCGATAATAATTATATCATTGCTCTGATATTCAGTGGGTGATTTTCAAGAGATATTATTCATCATACAAAAAAAAGTAATACAAGCAAGTAGTTTGAAAAGTGCGTAACCTATGTTTTTATGATAAGCTAACGAAATTGTCGTCTCGTACAGGTTAGCCTATAACTCAATGTTCAAATTAACATTTCATATATATATAAACAGGCTGGTTCTCCGAGAAATACATCGATCGATTTTGGGCAAACGATAACTACAAACAGTCTGAAAATTTGGTGACATACAAAAGTCACAGGGGGACATACGTCTAAAATATTTTCATGTCAGTAGCTTTTCCGATTATCCCGGAAACAGATGAAAACTTTGTTACTTATAATAGAATACCCTATATATCCTATACCTAAGTCTAACCGTTTTTGACATATCTTAAATTTTGTCAAAAATTAAGTTTACAGTCCAAAACAAAATTATCAATCTTTCCTATGAGGAAGCCTTTAATATTTAATTTTGTTTCATTTTCTTGTAGAAGAAGATCTACTTTATCAGTATTCTTATGATATTTTGATAATAATTTGTACAGAGTGATCGAAAAAGAAGCTTGAATACTAGATCCAAAAAAAGGCATTTTTTTCAAATGGAAGCCCACGTTTTTTATTATTTTATTGTATTAAGCAGCGAAAATAAATAAGGGGAATTTTGTATAAGGTTGTCTATACCAAAAATTAGTAGTTTTTTAAAATAATTGGCAATTTTTCATTTTTCTATGTAAATATGCTGCACATCTTAATAGTTGTATTAGATGTGGGCCATGATTGCATTAGAAAATAATAACAAATGTCAATAAAAGTCAAACAAGCGTCAAAAAAGTCAACATGATACTTTTTATTTGCAAATTCTTAGTAATTAGTAAGCCGAGAAGAGCTCCATTTTTCTTGAGAAATCAGTCTCCTTACTCTTTCATATGCTGAACTACCGTGAGTATGGATGAAACTTGTGTTTCCATAAAAAATTTAGAGCTAGGTAGGTATTCCTAAATCGCATCCTACTTGCCTTGTAGAAATTGTTGGATATGCAGCAAAATATCCAAAATTGAGATTTCAATATCTTCATTGTTAACAATCGTTTTTTTTTCTACGTAATTTAGGCTTTATAGTTACAAAGTTCTTGAAGTCTTCTACAATATTCTTAACAAATTTTGTTGTTGGTTTGTGTTTCTGTGGATATAGTGTTGCGATTGTATTACATGTTCACTTCATCACATTCTCCATAATAATAAATAAATTCAACTAATCTTTACTTGTATTATTGAGTCTTTTCGGCATGATAATTATACAAAATTTGTAAATGAAAACTATTATATTGACTTTTTTGACGCATGTTGGAATTTTATTGACATTTGCTATTATTTTCTAATGCAATCTTCTCTCACTTCTTACACAACTTCAAAGGGTATTCCATTTGAAAAAACAAAGTTGACATCTATTTCCGGTATGACCGGAAATGCTACTGACATGAAAATACTTTAGACGCATGTCCTCCAGTGACTTTATTATGTCAATATATTTTCAGATTGTTGTTAGTTATAGTTTGCCCACAATCGATCGATGTATTTCCCAGAGAAGCTCCCTGTATTTATATTGTATATAAATATATTATCAAAGTTATACCTACATATATACCACAATCCATGGGGTATAAATTGAGACCACAATCTGCTAAGGCACTTCTATGTAATCTTAGCATAAGCAGTTAAAAAAAATCACAGCAAATAGCAAAGAGTTATCTTTGAATTCTTAATGTACGGTAATGGTAGGTTATGTTACAATTTCGTTTATGCTAGCTGTCAATTATTCCGACCAAATTTTCTGCTTTCTGGATCACTAACGCTAATAGGTCTTTGGTCTAACTTCTTAATATACCTTACTTCTGAATGGTTCAAAATGCTCCACTACTTATAAACTTTTGAATCTGACAAATAACTTGTTATTCTTATTAAAATCTTTGATTCCAGTATAGAAACAACCCAAATGCTAGAAAGAGTCTATAAGCCAGATGATTGACAATAGAAGAATTTGTTGATTTGTCCCATGTCCAATACTCTCAGAAAGAAATGACGATCAAAGCCCTTTAACATGTGCCATGTACCTACCTAATGGAGATTCAGTTCATACGAGTTTGTGTTATGTCAAATAAAAAAAGACGGGACGGGCCGTGTGATGGTGTGGTACATGAATTCAATTAAAAATAAAACGGGCAACACGTTGGACACACGTCCAGTGTTGTAATCAGCCAGCGACAGATAATATCGATTTTATATGATGATGTTTGGGAGTTCAACGAATTAATAAAATGTGTCATTTATTCCACCATTCACTTTACCAAATGAACGATTTATGTGATAAAATCTTGTAAGCAAGAGATACGAAATGGTGTGCTTAAAAGATATGTATTTTGAAATGTATAAACGAGAAGAAAACGTAAAAGATGCACTAGAATTTAGTAGTAGTAATAAGTAGAGAAGAACACATCACACCATAATGCTATAGTAGAAGTGTCAAGAAAAGTGATGAAAGAAATACATAATGAAGAAGAAATTTAAGAAAACCATTTACCAGATGCAGTTAAAAATGATGAACTACAAAAAAATACTTACAGGTTATTAATATCTAGAATACTGGACCAGAAGAGGTGATAGTAGAAGTTGTTATTACATATTATGTTCCAATCAGTTTTTTTGAGAATATTTACCAAGGAAATCATGTAACCTAGTTCATTTGGCAAATACAATTTCCTAGCCGAGTCTGTGAGATATTTAACGCTAAACCAGCTTGAAAATGACAAGCAATAATGCGAGAAAACTTGCAGAACCACAGAAAACAAGAAACTTTGGTTATTGTCAAGAAATATCTAGAGTTCAGTGTTTCAGGTTAATTATTAGTTATTGTAATTATTAAAGAAAATGATAGAAAAATATACAAGATTAAAACCAGTTTGTCAGTTCTTGCTAGAAGAAGGCTGTGGGAATAAAATCATGTTTAGCAATATATAGTAGCTTATAAGTATAGATAATATTATTCAATTCGATATAGATACTGCTATAATTTTCAATGAGTTAAGACTGGACTGGTCTGAGGTAGGAAGAAAGATGATACTGGTTCAAATTTCTAGGAAGTAGAGGAGGAAGTATCTGTTCAGGTAACACTTTTGTTCCAACTCCGTAAGAGTTACGAATATGTCGGTGATAAAGTTCGTAATGAAGAATTTCAGGAGGTAATAATTGTTTTAATGGTTCTATCCACGTAATGCCTCATGTACTGGACATGACTTACATAATGGTTGTTATTGGACAGTGGATGAGACACGGTGTTGCTGCTTGTTTTTGTTTCAAGACTAGCCATTTTTTTGTTGTTCTAATTCCATGTATCTCCTGGAAACAAGATATAGTGCGATAGAGTAGAATGGCCTAATATCGTATTCCTTTTGAAATTTTTTTGCGGCAGAACAAATGTTAAAGTATTTAAATTAAATAAAGATTCTAAAATAGACAAGTTGCTGAAAAAATGGTACTAATACCGGATAGGGCAAAAAATTAAAGTATCAAAATCCGGCTGGGACTTCAAATAAAATATTCCCTTTTTGATGAAAATTCTTAAACCTATTACTTATTCAACAATGGGACAGTCGCTACCAAGCCGTTGGCAGAGTTTTTTGTCGTAATATCAAACATCAGATTTATGGCACTGTGGTTATAAGATATTAGGCATCTTTCAGGTAAAGTTTATCAAACAAAAAAATTATATTAATCTAACAAAAGATCACAAAATACATATGTATATCTATATACCCTGTATATTATGTCTTATTTAACGCATCGTATTCAAAATTCATAAGTAATTATTATGTAGAGCGTTGGATATAATGATCCTTATAGTAGAATTCTCTACATTTTTAGTTCCAGTGATCCCCAAAGCTGTACAGGGTGTCCCATTTTGGGTTCTTCTGCGTGGTATCTCCGTTATTCTTGTACATAGAAGGTAGCGGTATTCGCAATTTGCTATTTTTCGTAAAACTAAAAATGCCGATAACAAACGTTTCATAGCCCTCTTAGTTTTAAAGGTACATTTTTGAAAATGTTGCATTTTGGGATCCCCACGTATCTCCGTTATCCATCAACTTATCGAAGAGCTAAAATAACAATATTATAGATTTTTTCCGTAGAATGCCGTGATGTAGATGATTTTTACAACATATTTACTATTTTTGACTTATAAACCAAATTTATGTTTTTTTTTATGGAAAACACCATGTATATTTATAGACTCAAAAATGTTTCTTTTTCAATTTTAGCTTTTGTTACTTCTTCTAACGTTTACGTAAATTTTGTTGAATTAGTAATTAAAAACTTGTATTTCAAAAAATTTACCGTGTTTAAAAGTTGATATTTCTCGAAAACGGTCGACTTTAGAGCTCACAGCCACAAATATCTTTTTTGTGTAGAAATCATAGGCGGTTCAAATGGGCACCTCAAAACCTTACTTTTTCCATTGGCGTAGAAATTGGGGAGATAAACAACCACTACTCCTTCAAAATCTTCACCAATTATGAGTTAACAAAAAAACTCTAAACTTAGCTTATTATGAGTGGAAAATGCTTACAAAAGACGTTTTCTGAACAATAAACGGTTTCGGAGATATTCACAAAAAACGAATATTTTTTTCAGTTTCAACACCCTGTATCTCGAAAAAGGTGCATTTTAGAAGGAAAGTTAATATAATCATATTTTTGGATGAGCTATCATATCCTCAAGTCCTGCGCATATATTATGAAACACCCTGTATAAACGGTTACACAAGAATGAATTAATCCGCGAATTAGTAATTTTGGTGTCAGAAAAAACAAATAATCGTTCCAGCTAAGTCTCGACAGATAGAGACAACGAATAATAATAATTAAATAATCCTGTGTGTATGCTTCGTCCTTGAGCTGACGACGGTTCACTTTGGAGTTACAGAAAGAAAGAATCTTGTCTAAGCCTTCTTGCATAACGCTGAGCCTTTTAATTAGAATTGAAACATTATCGTCACAAAGAGCCCACTGTGTAGTGTTGCGAAAGGTCTGCTGTCTCTTTTGTTTTTGTTTCTTTTTGTCTCCATTTTTTTGCTTCTTTTTTCTCAAAGCACTTTAGCTTTTACTCTCATTCATTAGATTCTTGGCAATATTGTTGTTTGCTGCCCTTATATTTATATCATAAAGGGAAACGCCCTCGGGAAGTTTCAGCGCAGATTGAATTTAGAATGTTCTTTTGGAAGAAATGTTACTTAATATTTAATGTCACTAAACTTTCTTCGCCTAGGGTATTTGAAATTAGAAGTATAATCGAACTCATATTATAGAAGATCGAGAATCGAATATGAAATGAAGCAGTATAATACATTCATAATGTCTGAAGAATTTGATAATAGATTACAGTCTATTTATATAAATTTGGTTTTATGCTAATTTACGGAATAAATCATAAGGTACTTAGCTTAATTATTGGATTTTTTCTCACACTACTCTATCAAACAGATAATTTTCTTGTAATAGAATAAACTTGAAATTAACATAGCGGACTTTACTGAAATTAACTTTGACGAAAAACTTCTACGCTAGTTTTCAGATGGTACTCATAATATATATACGAATACTTTGGAGTGATGTACATGGTTTAGGAGAAAAAGCATTCTTTTAATCATAATAAAGATAAAGATGTAACAACTTCCATTGAAATAGTACATCTCGTTAGAAAAATTACTGTCAAAATTGCAATTACGTAGCACTTTAATAAAATTGTATGAAACGATTAGATTTTAATAATGTACCCCTAGCAAAAAAATTGAAAAAAATTGATGGGCTCTGCTTCACCTGATATTAAAAACGTCTAGAGCTAAAGTTGTAGTCCAGGCGAACTGGACAATAATTTTGAAACCACCCCTGTTTAATACAAAAGCAAATACATTCACAGAAAACATTCGCAAAAATGAGGAGGAAATTTTCAATGAATGAACTTATTTTTCCTTGAAAGTTCTTTTCTCGAGCAGTTGCATGACCTAGATGATAACCAAAGATAAATATTTTTTACTGAAAAGTATAAAATAATATTAATTCTATTGGTGCTGGTACTTTTGAAGTTGGTACCAAAAGTTTTCTATATAACTACAATAGTTCCAAGGTATCAGCATCAATAGAATTCATATTATTTTGTACTTTTCAATGCACCAACTGATAACGTCGGTCCAATTTTTGGTAAAAAATATTTATTTCACACTTTTGAGTGTTACATTTGTCACAAAAATCGTTAAACGTTCATCATTATTCATCTAGGCTTTGCTTGTTTTGCTATTATTCATAAATCTAAGAAATACGCATATTATAAAATTTACCATTGCTTAACTCGAAAACCGTAGCTCTATGGAAAAATTCTACAAAACAAATATTGCTACAAATAACCTGGTCATTAGTTTTTCATCCTCTGATTTCCAATATTCGAAAGAAATTGGCTCTTCCACATAGCAAAAATACACATATTTCAAATTTTAACATCGCAGAAACTCGAAAAACGTAGTTCTTTTGAAAAAAAAAATTTAAACCTTACCGGATATTTTGTTATCTTGAATTCTGCCATCTCAGATTTCCGATTTTCGGGGGTGGTTTTCGGAGGGAAGGATACTTCGGATTTACATTTTTTATGAATATGGGACTGTTTCTCAAGTCTCCTCTTTCAAATTAATCAAAAATCATCAAAATCGTAATACGTTTACTATATAAAACGCGGGCACGAACCAAAAAAAGCATAGTCGAATTGTATACCTCCTCCGTTCGGGGTTCGTCGGTCGTCTCTAATTCATCCGAAACATGAGTTAATCTACCACACTAGTGCTGAAAGTTAGTTATTCAACGCAGGCTTTAATTCAGATGTTATATTTTACCTGATTAAATTTTTTTCAATTATACTCTTAAAGAAAAGTACCCAAAATTAACGTGTCAGACAGATGGAATTTAATATGTCTGATGAACAATATTCGATTTAATTGTTATATTATTACTTATTACATATCGAACAGGAAGGATTAAAATTAAATCTATTTGAGTCATTGGAAATTAATATACGTAAACATTCAGGTAATCTCCTGACAGACCAAATCGATGGCATGTCCAGCCTATAACTTAAAAATAGTCATAAGGAATTATGATTATCATCCTCCTTGTTATATAAATAAGCACTGATCCAATTAGAATTTAGTTTATATTCACATTTGAAAAAGGTACAGTGTGCGGAAACAACTGTCATTTGTTATTTTGTAATTAACATAATAGTAGAAATTTAATATACATTCGCATATAAATAAAACAATCTTTAAATGATAGTCTTATTAATAATCTGAATGCTCTGTTGTTATTCACAACAAAGATGAAAATGTCGTCGGGTTGACCGGAAAGAATATTTTCTGTTATACAATACCCAATTGGTATATTGTAAGAAAGTTTTTCCTACCAAAATAAATAACATTTTTAACTATACATTTTAATATTTATTTAAGTGCAAAAGAAAGTCGTCTATTCGAATGTTGATATTAAAAATTTTTAATCCACTATCTATTCGATTCTATATTTCAGATCATTTATATCGTTTTCGTATTAGTGAGCATTTTTTTTCAATTTGGTTTTCCAAATTTACAATCCAAGGGATCCATTATCAATGTTCCTTTTCTTACTTTATGGAAATGACAGCTGTATGTTAATCTTTATTATGATCCATTATCAGTAATTTGACAGTAAGATTAGCAGCAAAGAGATCAACTATTCAAGTCAATTAGCCCCAAAATGGCGGACGAAAAGACACACGTTTCTTAGTGCTCTAGAATAACCCAACCATTATTACCCCGCCTAAGAAGACTCCTCTCACTTAAAAACGACAGCAGCTCATGATCACGAAGACACATAAGGTAATTGTCAAGATGTTTGTCGTACACGAAGCCATGACCTTGAAATGCAACTTCTGTAATCTCATGTGGCTACGTAGAAAAGCATAGGAAGTTTAATATCCTGCTTCCAGTCTTATTGACCCTGCTTCTTCCCCCATAGGAGCTATCTCCTTGCCTGTTAACACTTCTCACTAAATTTCCTTTGTCTATGGTCATATCTGGTGACATCTATACTTTTGATTGCGAACTGTGACTTTGGCTATGACAAACGTCAAACAATTGAAAATAAACAATAATAAATTCTATATGTCCGTTAAATGGATCTTCCAAAGCAGTTGTTGCAAAAAATATTGTTTCCAACAGATGAGCAAGAGGCTAAACTATCGTGATACAATGTTCTCCTCCATGTACAAGGGAAATTCATCGTCACTACTCGCCTTTGGCTCGAACAGCATATACCGACCACATCCTCCTTCAGTGGACACATGTACATATTAGATCAAGTTTCGCTTTGATTTCTATTTGATTTCAGAATAATTGCAAAAAGATTCTAGGAAATCCAGACATGATCTACGGCTTAGCATCAGAAGAATACCTATCTAATTTGCCTGGACTATTTGGCTCCCGTAACATCAGCAAGCTTCAAGATTCATATTGCTACAACAACAAAAGTAAGCAACAACTTGACATAAATATTAAAATTTTAATAGCTCACACAACCTGTGAGACGTGATTTATTACATTGTAGTAGAACGCAATAAGGTAGATGGTAGTCAGTCGACAGCGCTCTAGATAGGATATAGAGCAAGAGCTAACTGAAAAAAAAAACTGGCAACAGGATGAAAATGAGCAACAAGCAATATTTTTATTTTCGCTTTCATTTTGAAGAATTCTATGTAATTTAGACTATAAGTAGGTATATTACAAAAATATAGATATATGTTATATCCCAATATAATTCACCATATTCAATAATAATGATCAAGTCTCACAGGTGTCATATTTTAACGACACGTGTTTTATATTTTTCTTTGTTCATATGTTCGTTCTCAGAGATAATGCTGACTTGCAGTTTTGTACTCTGGAATATTCTCAGAATTCGATACATTTTACATTCTCATAGAATATGCAACTTTGCAATTCCCATACTCTGGAATATTCCATATTCTAAGAATATTGTAGTTTTATCAGAATATGCAAACTTGCAGATCCCATGCTCCAGAACTTGTAACAGACGAAGCAAGCGCAAGTCACATGATGCCTAATCAGCATAAAATCACTATAAATACGATTGCACCTGGTTCACCGAGGTTCTTGGTTCAAATAAGCCTTAGCTCTCAGTTCACGTTGTTTTTCTACGTTTTTATTATCGTATTTTTGTAACTTGTAAATTATAAAAAATAATGTTTTTTAAGAAGTAAAGTCTTAAACTATAAATATAAAATAAATATTTAAATTTATTGCAGAAAATGAGGTTTTAAACTGACTACAGGAGCTACAGTTCCGATGACGTCACTCATGTCTGTCACTGTCACTCATATTTGTTCGTCTCTGGCTTTCATAAGTATTGCATTGCAATTTTTTGTATAGGTAATTAAAGAAATTGTAAAATATTTAAAGTGAAAATTTATTTTAGAGTCATCCATCAACATCAGGTAGTCATAATAATGCTACTAATGTTCTTTCTTATAAAAGCAGTGTTGTTTCATGTTTTGTGCCGGTGTGTCCAGTACTTCAACAAAGTTTCCAAATAAATTGTATATAAGTGTAACCTCAAACAAGTTGTTGTCAGGAGTTATAAGGAGGAAATATATGACAGACATGAGTGACGTCATCGGAACTGTAGGTTCGTTATCGCGCGAGGATTGAAATAGGTATTTTAAAACCGCATTATTTTGCAATACATTATAGTACCTTGATTTTTTAATACGGTAGTGGTCTATTCTACAACGGAATATGACATCAAAAGGCATCAAAAATAATTATATTGCATGTTGCCTATTATTAGTTTTCACATCGACCATAAGGAATTTGTCAAAATTTTTATTATAACTTCTCTATGAAACAATCTTTGTTTAGCCTGAAATTAATCTTGACAAAACTTAGTATTTACTGAAAAAGATATGTTCTTGGGTGTCCATTTGAATCTTGTTCAAATACATGGGCAAACAATTTTTGACCGACTAAAAAGGAGGAGGTAAACAATTGTATTGTATTGTTTGTGTGCTTTTTTATATATAGCTGCTCGCGCGATTTTGTTAGTAAACGTGCTCCGATTTTGATGATTTGTAATTCGTATGAAAGAAGAGAGTTGAGAAATTGTCCCATATTTAGTAAAAATCAGATCCGAAATCTTATTCCCTGCCAAAACCGCTCCTGAATGGAGTGGAGGAGGCAATTTTTATTGAGAATGCAAATCATGGGACGGCTGAATTAAAGATAAGACCATATCCGGAAACGTTTTAATTGAACATTTTTTTCAAAAGAGAGATATTTTCCAGTTACAGCAGTTGTAAAGTCTGAAATAGGTGTATTTCCGCTATGTGAAGGGGCAATTTTTTTTGAAAATTGAAAATATGAGACCGCCAAATTAAAGAAGAGATTATATGCAGCAACATTTTAATTGGACATTGTTGACAAAATATACGGTTCTCGAGTTACTGCAACGGTAAGACCTGAATTATGTGTATTTCAGCCGCGATGTTTTAATATATCTGAACAACAAGTACAAGCAAAGAATATACAAGAGTAAAAGGATAAGTACTATCTTCTTTGATAGTAATGAACGTTCAACTATTTTCATTATCAATGTTACACTCAAAATAGTGAAATAAATATGTTTTACCGAAAATTGGACTAACTTTATTAGTTGGTGCACTGAAAAATACAAAATAATATTGGTGCTGGTACATTTGAAGTTGTGCAATTGAAGTTAGATAGAAGAATTTTGACACCAAAATATTATTTTGTTTTTTTCAGTGCACCAACTAGTAGAATCGGTCCAGTTTTTAGTAAGGAAACATTTTCTTTTTTGGTCTACTACTGTAACTATCAAGAAGCAATATCAAACTGTAACTGAATCAAAGTTTAAACAGTTTTATATTAGAGAAACCATGGGTACCACGTGTCTGCCTGATTCAAAAATCATTCTTATTCGCTATGAAGACTTTGAAATTACCATTAATGTGTGATCATTATCATTGAGATGTAGCGCATAGTTTGAATATGTTTTATAGTAAATGAATGAGCGCTTGTATTCATTGATGCGCATTTGAATATTTCTGCCAGTTTGATCCACGTAAACTTTCGAGCACCGCAAGTGAGGTCATAAACATATAAGACAATTAGAACTCACAATCCATTAAGGAGATTTTTTTTCAGTTTTTGATAGATTATCAAAAAGAAGCTCACTAATTTCCTACCATTTGATGACACATCGACTTGGAAAATCACTTGCAATTCTACACATGACAATTCACTACTTTGAAGGCTACTTCCATGGTACAAATTTTATACCTACTATGGCTACTTCCTGGTAGCTCTAGAACTAGTCCTATCTGATTAGGTCTCAATAAGTATTGAAGTTTGATCCTAAGAAAGTCCTACTAATCTTTGCGACCGTTCAAAGTTTCTACTTCATAAAATCATAAATTCCACAACAACAATTCCATAATATAATATGTCTTGAAATAATTGACGCCATAGGTAGTTAGCTTCTGTCACATTTGTTTTGGGAAAAGAAACATGAAACCACTGAATTAACGCAGCTCTTCACGAGAAAGTCTCAACGATTATAATTAAATTCTGAAAATCCTAGTTAGGTCTCCCATTTAATTAGTAGGCCCTAAATCGGTTACGTTGCAAAAGGTGAAAGAGATTGGGAGAAGAGACACACAGCAGATGTAGGTAGGTAGGTAGGTATATACTTGAGGATAATTAAACCGTCCTATATATCAGGTGCTTGTCACTGTTTTAAAGGAGGTTTTGAATTATCCATCACAGTAATCCTTTTCTCGTAGAAGCTACCAGTACAACCGGTTGGGGAAGGGTTCTAACAAGCATTTTAATAGCGAAGCTCTCACATTTGATATGGATTTCTTGATAAAGAAAATATCGGCCTTAATCATAATAGAAGTTAAAATGCTGTAGTAAAATAAGATATAAAATACTAATTGGTATCATAGTTGAGGATTAATTAATCAAATCAAATCATTTATTCATGCTTCTCATAATTTCAGTTGTTTTACACGCGTCATAAATTGTAAATTTCAAACTTTGCAAAGGTTAAAAAATTCAAAAGTATAACTATAGGTCTGCTTTTTCGATCGACGAACCCCGAACGGAGGAGGTATACATTTCGACTGTCTGTTTTTTTAGTTTGTTTGCGCGTTTTATATAGTAAACCTACTCCGATTTTGATGATATTTGATTCATTTGAAAGAGGAGTCTTGAGAAATGGACCCATATTTGTAAAAACTCAAATCGAAATTTCCTACGATTACGGTTTTCGAATTACATTCATGTTAAAATCTCACATATGTGTATTTAGGTTATGTGGAACGGGCGATTTCTTTCGAAAACTGAAAATCTCTGGGTACCACATGAAAGATAATAATATTTGTAGCAACATATATAATGAAAATTTTTCCTTATAGTTATGGTTTTCGAGTTAAGCGGTGGTAAATTGGTTAAATCTAAAATATCTAAGCGTATTTCCGCAGTAATGCTCTGAGATCTCTACATAATAACAAGGACAAGCTAAGAATATACGTGGGTAATAGGATATTAGCGGTATTAGTGAACGTTCAACGATTTTCGTTACAATGTTACACTTAAAAGTGTGAAATAAATATTTTTTTAAAAAAAGATGGACCTATGCTATTAGTTGGTGCAAATTCAAAAGTAACAGCACCAATAGAATTTACATTATTTCGTATTTTTCAGTGCAAAAACGAATGACGTTGGTCCAATTTTTTGTAAAAAAATATTTTTAACTTATCATACATAATACATCAATATTACATTTTTACACAATCAAATTTTATCTCATTGAATTTCTTCATTTTCATGACCCTAAGGAAACCTTTTCAGAATTCATTAAATCTTCTAAATTATTAAAAGTATAGTTTTTTAGAAGTTCCTTGATTTTTTTCAGA
The DNA here is from genome assembly GCA_958507055.1 of Crioceris asparagi. Classification (NCBI taxonomy): domain Eukaryota; kingdom Metazoa; phylum Arthropoda; class Insecta; order Coleoptera; family Chrysomelidae; genus Crioceris; species Crioceris asparagi. Next base: position 12,859,245 of record OY293831.1, on the reverse strand, counting down.
AATAAAAACGTGTTTTGCATGTGAGGACTGTCCCTATACTATTAGCTTGAAAGTATACCAAGTCCATGTTCTTGTGAAATGTGTCAATCCTCGCTTCTTCAACAAGTAATGCAAATATAAGGATATTGGTACCCGAACTCACCCTAACGTCATTCATATAGATTAAAAATAGGGTGGGCCCAAGGACCCACCCCTGAGGAACACCACACTTGACTTTCCTGGTACTCGATTTACGATAACGATTTCATTCGACATATGGTGATCTGTTATGTAGGTAAGAGGTAATAAGGTTAACAACTTTTTCCTTGAAAATAGGTGATTCCACTTTATTTACTAAAATTTTGAAGGATACGGTATCAAAAGCCTTCTGCAAACCACAAAATCTAGAATCAACTACCTCCCCCTGTTCTTGGCCGTCAATAATTTTATTTACTCGCATCCGTACCTAGTCGACTTACGTCGTGGTCTATGATTATAATGAAATAAGTTGTTTTTTTCAAAGTGAGTGATTATTTGCAAAGATTAGAAACTCGTTATGTGTTTGTTTAGTATATTTTCAAATATTTTAGATATAATCTGAAGTATGGATATAGGTCTCAAATTGCCAAGATGATCTAAACCAGATTTTTTTCAATCTTTGCAAGTTTCAAGTATTTCGGGAAGACTGACCTTTCAATGAATTCATTTATAAGCATAGTCAGAGGTGAAAAAAATATATCTTTGACAAATTTAATAATTTTGACATTTAAATTATTTTTAATTCCCTTTTAGTGAGCAAAACGTCACTATTGCTTAATATAGACGTCATATTACTGTCAGCAGGGGAAACTCTGATATGCAGCTTCCAATGACTTAGAAACAGAGATAGACGGAACTGTAAACAATAAATTAGTTTGACATCATCCCTGGTTTGGTCACTCCCATCGCTTAACCGCATTTTCCCCACTATTATTTGGTGCTTTGGTGTTGTTTTTGAAGATAATCCTTTTTTGGTTTAAAAACTTTCAAAATGACTAGAGGTTGCAAAGTTTGCAAAAGAATAGAATCTACTAACCCAGAAGTATCTTTTCATCGGTAAGTAGCCCAAATTAAAATTTTGAAAGAATGTTATTGACATATAAACGTGGGTCATGGGCGTACCTACTAGAGAAAATAATACCTAATTATTATTATTTAATTAAAGCGACTTTTATAATGTTTGTGTTTTGAAATCCTAGAGTTAAAAAATAGCTATTGCACATACCTATTGATTATTTCGTCATATAAATCTCAATTAAGGATAATAAATAATATTTGCTTGAGTTTAAATTAATTAATCAGCACAAATAAAAAATAAAAGCACGAGACGCCACAGGAGTCATATTTCCTACGCGAAAAAGATGCATGGAGTGGAGGCGGGGTTAGCGTAAACAGTTGTATCCCCCCTTCTGACCGCTTCCATAGCTCACTTCCCTTGGCCTAAAAACATGTTGTCAACCAAACAAAACGTATTTTATCAATGGAGTGTTTCATGGTAATAGGTCATTGGTAACTTCTCATAATTTGACTAAGCATAGTCAGTGGTGTACCTACTTCTGTTATCTTATGTGGTCTGGGTTTTAGTACTCCTCAAATATAATTTCACAACTAAAGTGATAGAGGACATGTTATTTATCAACGATAGAGTAACTAAGCAGGTAAACTAGCAATTCTGATTGCAACATACGTAATAAATTACCAAGAGTATGTGTCAAACAAGTAACTCAAAAGAAAAAGAATGAGCATCAAGAAGAAACAACTGGGAAGAAATGGGAGCTTAGAATTAAGAAAAATAATAATAAGCAAGCAGAATTTGTGCATTCAGTGAAAGTATGAACAGTGTAATCTCAACTTGAACCGCACAATGGTTCATAATTTTACCTATGTAGGTAGGTATATAATCATGGATTTGATTTGGAAAAGGGACCAACTTCTGAAAGGAATTTTGCTCATTTCACTATTTCCATGGGACATTCATCAAGATTTCAATACATCCTGCTCAGATTTCGAACACACATTTTGTTTTTAATAATAATTGTATGACGCAGGTGAAAAGCTTCCATTTCTCACCTTGCTCGCTGTTTCTAATTATAAACGGGGACAATACTCAGAGTGTTCCGAGTGCAAGGCAGTAAAAAGAGCGCGCGTCGAGTATCCAGTAAGAGAGAAGTGTTGTTATGTGAGCATGTGACGATAACGTCCTCGTCGAAAGAATTTTACGATATACCATTGAAGAGCACAAAAGCAAAACAAAAAAAAAGTGAGGAAGTTATGCGAGAATATTATATAACAGGCGAAAGCGAGCTTCGGCGAGATGGCAACAAAAGAATGACGCATAATAAATACGCATACCGCGCGGATGTTGGACGTTAAGATGTGTGAGAGAGAGAGAGAGCAATATTATTTCTTTTTTTTGTTCGTCTGCCTTTTATAAGCGATCATATTAAAATGATGTACATTCTTTACTTCTTGCTCATGATACAATATTATCAGAGATTGCTTAGAAATATACAGGGTAGCCAATCGAGAACGAAACAGAGCCATTATTTTAGGAAAAAGCAGGAACCCGTCGCTTTTGGATTCAAGGGGTCACTTTTTTTCGTATAAGAAAAGTACATTTTAAAACTTATCTGCAAACATTAAGTTACTATGCCAATGATGTATTTTTTTAGTTCTTGTTTTGCTTTGTTTTGTTGCAGTTTGTTATCACTTGTGGAAAGAACGGGAATGGATACAATATAAACACACAAAGAACTTGTACCTTCTTTTTGAAATTTGAATACCATGGTTTATTCGATTGCGGATAGATATTATTTCACTTTACTCCATGAACAATAAATGTGCGAACAGAACAGCTCAGCTATTTAATGAACAACATCCTCCGCATTTTGCTTTGATTGTTCTTCTTTGGATTGAGAGAAGAGGCAGCATTGTATGGCCTCCTCGATCCCCAGATTTAGCACCACTCGATTATTTTTTTGTGGGGATACCTAAGAAGGAAAATCTACAGAACACAACCAGCGTTGTTAGATTTGCGTCGGAAATGCTTCGGAATGTGCGCGAACGTTTCAAATACAATCTTTATTATTGTATGGAGATAGATGGTCATCAGTTTGAACATTTAATGAACTAAGTAGTAAGAAAGCAGCATACATTGGACGATATTATTTCTAAGGACAATATATATATATATATATATATATATATATATATATATATATATATATATATATATATATATATATATCTGACTTGTTGTTCAATTTCTTTAATGCAACTATGTAATTGTAATAATAATATAATAATATGGGGTCACGATGGCGGAGTGGGCTAAGGCGCTGGAAGAGCGTTCGTAGCTTGCCACAGCTCATCGTGAGCGCGGGTTCGAATCCCGCCAGAGCCATGGTTGTTTGTAAACTTTTTAATGACTATGTCCCATGTCATTGATGCATAATATTTGTGTGTTTTGTGATATGCATGATCCATATCTATTTGTACATATTTCAAAGAATATCCATCTTGAAGGCCAAATAGTTTACCTGCTTTAATTAAAGCTGTTATAGAATCGACCGAAGATGAATATTCAAATAAAATTCACGTAAGCTACTAGAATATTTAGACAAGCTTTGCTTTCATCTGCTGCAATTTATACCTATATTTTTATGAGTTTCTATATACAACAAGAATAAGACTAATTCAAATGAACTCAAACTGCTCTACAAAATGATAATAAAAAATAATTCTATGCCTATACAGGCTGTTTCAAATTCGACTCTCACCATTGGGATCTCGGAAAATATAGGCAATACGAAGAATGGTTAAAGTTGTGCATTTATGTGCTCAACAATACGCCGTTTAAAAAAATTATAATTTCGAGTAGTTTCAGCGATATCTGGAAAAAACTGAATTTTCGGAAAATAAACAAATGGATTGTTAACCGAGTGAAACTCGCTACCCCGAATATTCATTGCTAAAACGCCGTAATATTTATGTTGTAATTGTAAACACGTTCTAGTCTAGTAAGGACCTACAGATATAATCACGAATAATGGATAGCCAACATATCCTTATTCAACACCAGCTTTGTTCTTTGCTGGATTAGGCTAAACAATGTAATTTATGACTTGTTGAGTAAATTATCCACTTTTGGATTTCCGAGTCTCTTGACTCCAACTGCACAAAACAGAAACCATATTATGTGGTGAAATACCTGGATGAAGATATGAAGAGTTTGCCGCTTTTGCGAGGAAGAGGGTACGATACCTCGGAGAATATCCAGGAGAAGAGGGAAATCTTCCTAGGAAGAAGCCTGGAAGCATTGGGGGAACTGCTTCTGTTATTGAAGACATCCTAAAAGACTGGGAAGCTGATGGAAACATAACAGACCTGATAGGTTAGGATGAAGTATACATATTTTCTACAAAAGAAACCAACAGGTCTTTTTGTGGGACAGAGTTGGATATCAATCTAACCACCAAGTGCAGAGTGGCATTTTGTTTTTGATCCAGTATGTTTATCGCATGGATGGACTTACCGGTATGGAGGCTTTTTCCTCGGTTTCGGCCTGCCCATCGGGCGGTACATGTCCTGCCTTGGCTACAAGTCCCGCTGGGACGCGCACCGTGAGGCAGTCCAAAACTGCTGCACGTGGTGCTTGCTGCTGTCCAAAGGATGATAATACCACCGATCAAGACAAAATCGTATCTTCTAGTCGGGCCACTCACACTGTTTCAACAGTTCATCACACCTTTTTTTTGTAGTATTTTAGCAGCTAGAAATAACGCGCTAATGATATCGCACTCGCGTCGCGTCGCCTCCTATATGTTGTGAGAGAGTTTATTTTTTGGTATCGAAGATAGGGTTCGGGGAGGTGGGGGTGAATTTGGATTGTTTTTGTTAAAGGTGTTCCTACTACAAATAATGTATCGCGTGATGGAGCCGTGTGCTATGAGCGCGCGTGTTTGACGCCGATGTCGTCGGTTCGCATCGGACGCCGGGTGAAGTTGTGGCGGCACTGACACACTAGTGAGTTGCTATCGACGCGCGATGGTGGCGCCATGGCGCAGAAGCGGGCGCCGGCGCTAAGGAGTTGCCTACCTGCTGCTGCTGTCGGTCGCCGCGACTAACTGCGATTGTACACACATATGACATACACATACAAATATGCTCTTATAAAAGATTATGCTTGAGAAAATGATGAGATGCTATCCGTATATATTTATTAACTTGTGGATATGCGATTGGGAATGGTAAAGAAATAAAATAGATAGTCAAAATCACTAATATTCTATATCGTGATTTTGCTATTTTTGACCGACTTTCCAAACAGAGGAGGTAAACAATTCCACTGTGGGCCTTTTTGATGTTCATACGTACTCTGATTTGTATGATTTTTATTAGGTAATTTTTATATAGAAATATTTATACCTATTGTGATTGTTCACACTTTTGAATTATATATATGCCTACACGTATATATGGGATATTGCGAAATTTATTATCACCATAGAGGTCGCACTTTTGGAAGAATCAAGCTCAAATTTGCTACAAAAATCAATCTCTTAAATATCTGGGCTGATTTCGTTTTTGGGTATTATCGGGTTATTAGGCCAAAAACGGAAACCGAAAACCAGGGCCTTAGTGTAAATATCATCAAAAATAATTTTGGGTTATAGATATAATCAGTACCTACAATTTTTGTTCGAAGCAATTTTTCATAAACTGCACAGAAAAAAATATAAAAAAATAATTAAGAAAAAATCTATAAATGTTCAAATTTCAATTCAATGAATTTTGAGAAATTTATCTTTCCGCGGGATTCAGGCCATCGGGATTTTATTTATTTGAAGCATTGCTGAGAAATTGTCTCATAATAAAGCAAGAGGTGTTGCTTTTCTTGAAAATACAAAATCTGAGACGGCAAAATCAAATAAGAGACATTTAAATTAGAGAGTTTTTACTAGCTTGAATAACTTCCGAAAATTTTTTCGAAGTGCAGTTTTTGGAAAAGATTCTGAGGCCTCGGCCGAGAAAACAATTCTTTAAAAAAATCGCAACTGGGAAAAAAATAGAGTATAATTCAAGCTCGCGGGAGATTCGGTACGAAAATTTTGATAGGAAATTATCCAAAGATGCAAAATTTCCAAAATTAAAGCTATATCTAATATTTTTAAATCACTATACTAAAGTAAACGTACAACGAGATAAATATCCAATAAATAACAGTGAAAAAGGTAAAATAGATAACTTTTCACAAAAATTCAACCGACATTATTAGACCTTCATAAATCAATCCTTTTCGGTCACTACACTTTGCAAGTGCATCAACGCTTATTCCACTAATGCTAACTAAGGCTTGACCATTTTTTTTTCGAATTGTATCAATACCCATTTAACGTCAATTAAAGAAGACTCAATAAAACCACAACGAAAAATTTGATATTTATCAAAATTCCGAAAAATTACACTGAAAACCGTTTTGTAAAAGAATTTTCTCCCTGTTTTCATGCATCGATCACAAATTACTAATTTTAATCTTATATTTAAATTGAATGAGAACTGCTTCTTGCATGCGCCTCATCCTCATCCGACAAGTGTTTTGTCATGGATTTTCCTCTTTCACTCTCGTCAGATCAAATTCTACTACTAACGACTTCCCTTCAAGATAACTCGCCTTCCCTCTCTTATCTTCCTGCTCCATTCTCTAATAAGAAAGAGATTTCATGTACAGAGTGTTTCTCTTCCCGTATCAGCAAATAGAAGTGCTGGAGTTTAATAAAAAAATTGAACTAAGGTGTGTGCTTCTAAATTCGATATGGCGCTGATTGACTTGATTAATAGAAGATTGATACGCTTATGTCATTAATTTTGGAGTAACAAGAACACTGTTACTGACCAGTATACTAAATAGAAAATACGCAAACCCAAAAATTTTCATTTTGACTGTTCATATAAACATACCTTTATATTCACCGAGAATTTATAGCAGTTGATGAAAGGTTTTAACCAGAATTGTGTGGACAAATTTCATCAAAATCGTTAGAGACCGTTTTCGTGCCATGCCTGCGGTTTAACACTGGCCAATTTCGATCAAAGGAGTTACGCAACGCCATAGGTGTATTCTGTGATAACACTTTCAACGCAGAGAATTCGCATACCCTCGGATACAAGTACAGCACTTGAATGAGAAGAAGAATCCTATGAACCAGTGCAAATATGATGTCTGACCTGTCTCACCGGTGAGCGGTATCAATACCCTACAAAACAAAAAAGAAAACAACAAAATCTGTCGATCCCTTCCCGAGATAATCGAATTAAACTAAGAGACAGACAGGTAGACCGATGGCTGAAAATATGTTTATCAGTCTTAGAGGAACCAGAAACGTAAGCGAGTGTTAAATTAATTAAATTAAACGAGCCTCCGAAAATTATTTCCTTACTGGCTACTTAAGGTAACGGTAGGGAGGTAAAAATCAGATTTAATATGAAAGTTATCGTCCACTTACACGTTGAATCACTCTGTATATGTACATAGGAGAAGATAATTCCCGATAACGACCAGAATCTCTTCTCTCTTCTAGTCACACACACATGCATCTATAGCTCACAACTCATCCCCAACAATAAAGAAGATAAACAGCCATAGATAAGGGGCAAAATATATGCAAAGGAGATGGATGCCACTCAAATGTGAATCGTTAAAGATATCCTTGGAGTGATGAAGCTACTGAATGCTCTCTACTCTTCCGATGCTGGGGCATTCTGGCAAAGAGGTAGAGGTACCTATGTCTAATAGCACACAGAATTTTAAGAAGAACTGCTGGTCGAAAACTCTCAAGTGAAGTTTGTCGTACGAGGATCGCTTTCGTCTCATATTGACTCAACAAGCTATTGTTGAGTGTTCAAGGATTGCAGACGATTAAAATTATCTTTAGCTATAATAGGTATATAATGTAAATAATCAATATATGGTTATATTTGAACCAATTAAAAGGTTATTCGAAATATAAGAAGAATAATTAAACTTTAGATAGGTGGTACATGAAATTTTCACCGTCTAACTCCCCATTCTATTTACAGATTTTGTACCAATCAAATATACCTAGGTACTTTTTATTTCTCAAAAACTTGGATTGCATTTTTTAGTTGGTGCTCTAAAATATACAATATAATAAGTTCTATAGGTGTTGTTACTTTTGAAGTAATATAAATTTCTCGATACATCTGACGGTTTTGCAGTTAAGGATGTGACAAGGTAAGAAAATATCAAGCTTTTTTCGGAAATAGATGGTTATAAATTGAACTATTTACAGAATAATATTTTGTAACCACAGATATGCTATGAATCTGATTTTGCAATAATGTAGATTTATGATCTTAAAAAAAGGAAAATATAATGTGAATAAGGTTCCCCTGATAAGTGACTGGCACCTTTTTCAAGTTTAAACAACTCTGAAAATTAAATACACAGACTTATACGCATAGCATAGTTAAATTAAAATGATATGATAATAATAATAAGTACACCATTTTCGACTTCTGATTTGAAGTTATCCCATGAGTTACTTAGATAGATCAATGCAGTATCATCTACGAATACGATTATGACAATAGATCTTTGAATAAAAAAATATTCGTATATATAATATTTTGAAGAGAAGTGGTCCCGGCACCGTACCTTGCGGAACTTCGTGTTCGGTATTTAATACATCACATCACTCTGAACACCATCGGTTCTTACAGTCTGATGTCTTTCGGAAATATTACTCTGGAATAGCTTCAGTTCATTACCTCGTATACTAATATCTTCCAGTGATTGAGGAAGTAAAGGGTGACTGTCGAATGTCTTGCTCAATTCGAGAGAAATACTCAAACATGGTTTACACTGATTTAGGGCGCTATGATTTTTGTTAGTAAGAGAAATTAGAGCATCTTGAGTAGGAATTCCTTCTCTTGAAGTCAAATTGGTAATCGAAAATGATGTTGATTTTTTCAAGATAGGAGTCTAGGCGCTTCTTAATAACTTTTTCAAATAACTTCGCCAGTGGTGAAATGAGTGATATGGGTCTGTTGTTAATAGTATCCGTTTTGTCTTCTTTCTTGTGAATTAGTATTACTAATCTTTCAGTGGTGTAGGCCAAACTCCATTTTCTATACTTCTAATAAATATAAATACCAAGCGTTCAATAATTTATCACAGTGTAACATTAAGAATTTCTGTCGCAGTTCCATCTGGTACGAGTCCTTCTTCTGATTTAAAGATCCTTATCAAGTATTTTAATTCTTCACGATCGATTGTTACAAAACGGGATGTTGAATTCGTCCGCGATGTATTTCGTTTTTATTATTAGATCTCCTTCTTTATTCTTGACAGAATTCATGCATTTAGCGACTCATTAGTTTCACTTATCCCTTTTACGACTTGCGATAGATTGTTCGGAATCTGTTCAATCAGAGATTTTTAATAATTATATTTAGTTAATTTAATCAGAGAAGTGAATTTATTCCTATTTTTTATATTACTTTTTCAATACCTTGTTATTTTTATTTTCTTGTGAATTATTGTAACGTTTTTGCTTAGTATTATTTGACATTATTAGTGAGGGAGTAATCCAGAGAGATTTCTTTTTTTATTTGATATCCTCTTTATAGTGCACTCATTTATCGAATTTATCATGATGTTTAGAAATTATTTTGCTGAAGATTCAACATCTTGTGCTTGATAAACCGAATTCCAAGAAGAATTTTTAAGAAGTTCCCTATGTTTTTCATACCCAACCTGAAATATTTTTTATTAGTATCTTTTTCTATATTAGACTCATCAGTAATTAATTGTATAGTTATAGTTGAATCATCTATGATACAGGTAGTGATAATAAATAGGATGCATTGTAAGGCGTATTTTTTGATTTTAGAAGAATATGGTCCACGTGCATTTAGTCTTGAACATAAATTTTTAGTAAAGATAAAACCTTTCTCTTCTAGTGTAGGTACTATTGTACTCATTAGAACATTTATTATATCTCAATAGATCTCCAATGAAAATATGTATATTATCTCAATTCGATTTATTATCAATGAAGTAGGTACTCAAGCAACAAGTTTGGAAAATTAGAAGGGTCAGAAGATGGTGATGTGCTATACTCGGGAAATTATTATGTTATTCATATCAAATAGGATTTCGTGGAATACTGATAAAACCCAGTTTATGTATTGAAGAACTAAAGCTTAATTTTGATTTTACAAAGGCATCAACTCTTTCAGCTAGGATGCAAGATCCATTGATCGAATCACCATGGGGGTATCTAGTGTTTTTTCATCAAATTTTTTTCTTATAGTGAGTAGTGATTTTATTGACGAAAGGCTTCATAATGACTTCAATGTCAATAATTTATCACAAACACTAGAAATAAATAACTAAAAAAATACAACCAACTTCATAAGTAAAAAGTAAAAATGTTGCTATGAGGCTTTAATAACTGTTAGATCATCACTTGGCAGCAACTTCAAAATCTTTGTTGGTTCATTCTTTTTAATGTAACATCTAATAAAGTAGTAGTAGTACCACCCCTGTGTTCCTTTGTAATAAGGATGACTGAAAAAATATTATACAAAGTACCACTCTTTGATAAACTATTCGCGCTTCCCTGACAAAAAATGAGATCCCCTTGTAGCGCTACTGTTTCCAACAGGTGCATCCCATTTCCCGACTATATACTTTCTATTCCGCTCCATTGCCACGCCGTCGCCCAAACTCTACTGGGCAATTTTCATCAATTACGAATGGAGATTTTCCTTCGAGAAAAAAAGACCCTATTCTCTCCGTCTCACTCTCTACATGTAAATACATATATAGGTAGTCTAGTCTATAGTTGCACACATGGAAATAGCGCTTTCATATAAATATATGCACTGACTTGCTAATGAATTGATGTCTGGATACCATATATACAGTGTGTCTCAAATCCCAGCTGAATGTGTTAAATGGGAAATGCTGCTCAGAATACTGTTAGAATTTTAATCCCTCTTTCAAATCAAAGCAGTTCTTTTATTTTCAAAGGAAATTGGGTAAAAGATAATCTCTGGAAATTTGAAGTGAGTTTATACTTACTCAAGCAGTGAGGAGAATATTAGATGATACCATTGGAACGTGATGTTCTCATCTGGAATTACTTGATTCTGATAATCATACATCATATATCATACATCATACATCATACATCATACATCATACATCATACATCATACATCATACATCATACATCATACATCATACATCATACATCATACATCATACATCATACATCATACATCATACATCATACATCATACATCATACATCATACATCATACATCATACATCATACATCATACATCATACATCATACATCATACATCATACATCATACATCATACATCATAAATCATAAATCATACATCATACATCATACATCATACATCATACATCATACATCATACATCATACATCATACATCATACATCATACATCATACATCATACATCATACATCATACATCATACATCATACATCATACATCATACATCATACATCATACATCATACATCATACATCATACATCATACATGATACATCATACATCATACATCATACATCATACATCATACATCGTACAACATACATCATACATCATACAACATACTTCATACATCATACATCATACATCATACATCATACATCATACAACATACATCATACATCATACATCATACATCATACATCATACATCATACATCATACATCATACATCATACATCACATCATACATCATACATCATACATCATACATCATACATCATACATTATACATCATACATCATACATCATACATCATACATCATACATCATACATCATACATCATACATCATACATCATACATCATACATCATACATCATAAATCGTACAACATACATCATACATCATACATATTCCAAAAGGCATTCCAGAAAATTACGAACAAAACAACATGAGGATACTGCAGATCAACCTCAATGATTGTGAGGCTGCACATGACCTGCTCATGCAGACCGTGGGGGAGCTAGAGCTGGATTTAGTATTGATAGCAAAGCCTTACAGACACCTAAGTATCCAACCTTGGGAAACAGACAGCACCACTAAAGCTGTCATCTGGTCTTCTAGCAAATTCGCATTCCAAAGAGGGGTCAATAATAGAGAAGCCGGTTTTGTTGCAGCATGCGTAGAAGGAATTCGCTTCAACAGCTGCTATGCGCCGCCCAGTCTATCTATTAATGAGTTTACCGATTTCCTAGATCGGTTAACTCAGGATACAAGGTAACACTTTCCTTTAGCAATAGCAGGTGACTTCAACTCCTGGGCAGTTGAATGGGGCACACAAACGCACGTGGAAAGGCACTACTCGAGGCAATGGTCCTTTTTAACATTTGTGAGACATCAACATACACCAAGGGAAAAGCGTGCTCTATAATAGACCTCCCGTTTATCAGCAGCAGCTTAACTAGAGGAAACCATTCTTGGAAGGTGATGTACACCCACACAGCCAGCGACCATAGTTCGATACTTTGGGAAATATCGATTGGCCAGAGCCCCGGAAGAACAATCAGGGAAACAAATGCGGTAGGATGGAAAATAAAACCTTTTGACCCAACTGCCTTAGTAGTAGCCTTAGATAGCGACCCAATCACCAGTAAAAGTGCTGAAGAAAAGACCAAAGACCTAATGAAGAAAGTCACCCAGGCCTGTGACGCCAGTATGCCCCGGAAATGTGCCAGAAATCAAAAACCTTCGGTGCACTGGTGGAACGATCAAATTAGAGTTCTTCGTACTGAGCGCTTCAAAAAGAGAAGAATATCTCAGCGTGACTACCGACGACCTAACTCTGCAGGGCTGGTAGCAGAGTACAAAAAGGCTCGTCAGAAACGAAACAAGGCCATAAGAGACAGCAAACGACTTCGCTGGGAAGAACTTATCAATGAAGTGGAAAGGGACCCATGGGGAAGGCCGTATAAGGTGGTTATGACGCTCTTGAAAAGCCAGCCAATACCATCACCTACGTGTCCACAACTCCTATGGAAGATCGTGATCGAGCTGTTTCCACCTCAACGCCAATTTACCTACGCAATAGCGCAGGGCCAATCAGAAGACGTTCCACCTGTCACTGAAGAAGAACTGATGGAAGCCTGTAATCGAGTAGGGAATAATAAGGCGCCGGGATTAGATGGAATCCCAAATATTGAATTAAAAACAGCTATAAATGCAGCGCCGGCATTATTCTTACATACCTACGATGAATGACTCAAAGAAGGAAGTTTTCCTAGTAGGTGGAAACAGCAGAGACTAGTATTGCTCCCTAAAGGAAAGAAACCACCAGAACCATCATCTTACCGTCCACTCTGCATGATAGACACAGCCGGTAAAATACTGGCGCGCATAATTCACCAGAGAATCGAAGCAGTATGCGTTATCTCCGGAACTCTGCCTCTCAAAGTCCTAGCAGAGGAAATACGGACCCTTTAACATCGAAAGAGGTCAACCACACTGAGCCCCGAACAACTCAGAATAGAAGAACGGCAGAATAGCACAAGCAGATGGCAGCAACAGTGGGATGTTACTGAGAAGGGTAGATGGACGTACCGCCTCATACCACGGATCGACTTTTGGCTGAACTGAAATCAGGGCGAGGTCAACTATTAGATGCTGTCAGGACACGGCTGCTTCAGAGCGTATCTCCTTCGCTTCACGCACGATGATTCCCCGGAGTGCCCGTCCCATCCAGGAGTTCCAGAGGACGTGGAACAAGTCTTCTTCTTGTGTCCCCGCTTCAACTCGTTTCGAAATAACCTGGAGAGCATCCTTGAACAGGAAATCCAGCCAGAGACGCTAGTAGCCGCGATGCTGTCATCAAAGTCTGCCTGGAACGCAACCAGCATTTTTGCGACAAAAGTTCTCCAAGATCTTGGTTCCATCGAAAGTATGAGAGCTAACAAAGCTTAGGAGCAAAGAAGCAGTAGCTTGGACCAGAAGGAAGAGCAGCAGCTAGATCCTCCCCCTGCGAAGTAATGCCTAACGGCGGTTTCCGCGGGGATTCAGAGGCCGCAGGAAGGGGTGGTTTTTAGTCAGTATTAGTACCTTGATTCCGACATATCCAGGTGAAACACCTAAGCCTGATGATACGTAAACGTATTTTCCTCCTCTACAAAACAAAAAAAAACATCATACATCATACATCATACATCATACATCAATCTATACTTCTTATATAAAATAAAATTGTAATAGGTCGAAGTATGTACATTAAAGATTTTTAAGAAAAACCAATATGGAGGGTCTTTATTAGAGCAACAGAAGCCAAAACAACAGTTTTTAGAATTTTTTCTTCTGTCTGTATGTTTGTAGGCATCTGGCGAGAACTACTGCATGGAATTGAAGGTAGTTTTCACCGAAGATTTACTAGAGGTCTAACTTAAAATATAGGCTAATTTTATCGCGTCTGTCAGTCTTTCTGTATGTTTTTACACGTATCATGCAAAAACTACTACATGGAATTGAATACAATTTTCACCGATGTATTGGTGGAGGTCTATTTTCAAATTAAGGTTTCATGTTACCAGGTCTGTCTGTATGTTTGTACACGAATCACGCAAAAACTATCGCATGGAATTTAATGCAGTTTTCCACGCGCACGAAGTCGCGGGCAAAAGCTAGTAATCAATATAATGAATTAGTATATACTGGGTGTTATCACAGATATGAAATAGGTATAAGTAATGCGTTCTCTGGAATCTAGAGTGTCTTAATTTCAACTCCAAGGTTAAGGAAATACGAAAGTATAATTATAGGCATAGAATTTCACTTTCCACTTCTCTATAATTTTCTCTACAAACAAAAAATGTAGATATTATTTTGAGAAGGGAATATAGTGTTTGACTAGATTCAGAACAATTTGTTCGTACCAACCTACTCTACATCTCATATATTAGGAGATTTAGGACACACTATATGTATATCCATATAACAAAATGCAATAATATACTTTGCAGTTGATAGAGCTCTTCATGAATATGCCATATTCTAGTTAATTAATAATAGTGGCTGATGGAGGAGAGATTATATTGTGAAAGATGGATAGCTTTTCCAGTTGACCAAAAGCATAATACAGAAAAAAAATTCCCGTAGGAATGAAATTGAGAGGTAAGTTGGTACCTTGGTACATTTGCCGTGTCTGCTACCAGCTGTTACGCTATATGGAAGTGAATTAAAGTTTTCCATCATGATCTATCACTTTTTTGGAGTATGTACAGCAATTTAACAACGATATCAGTTATCGCTATGTAATGGAGCTTACAAAAGTACAGTTTTCGAATGCTCTTGTATCTTGTATTTATATTGAAGTTACTTGAACTATATAGGCTGTTTCAAATTCGACTGTCACAATTGAGATCTCGGAAACTATAGGAAATACGAAGATGGTTAGGGAAAATTCGCACATTTATGTGCTCAACAATACGTCGTTTAAAATTTCTTGTAGTTACGGAGATATACGGAAAAACGAACGAATTTTCGGAAAATCATTCTATTTTTTCCTGGCTTTATTTCTTAATGAATTTCTAAATAAATAGCACATTTACGTTGCCACTTCCTTCACTCTTTCCAATGGTGTTAATAGTTTTGTAACCTGACGTGCGTAATGCGTAATTATCATGAACTTTTTTTTTCTTAGGGGAGACATATTGGAATTCCACAAATTTGAATAGCCCTTTCTATTACCTTTTCGACGATGTATGAATATATATGTATGAATAAGTTGGCCTTGTTGTCCAAAAAATCCGAGAAATTAAATAAATTACTTTTATAAAGTAGTTGGCTTGATTTTTCCAATCGGTGACTCATAAATGACATTCTGTAATATTGTTAATTGCTGAGTCATTGATAATGGAGTTGCCCAATGAAGAAAAACGAGATATGATAAAACTTTATTACAAGAATGACAGAAACAGTATGGATACATTGGAAGTGTATCATCTTAACATGTAGGTATCCCGAGAGACGACAACCCCACGGATCTTTATACAAATTATTGGATACATATTTAGCTAAGCATGGTTCCTTCAAAAACCCCAGACAAAAAACTGGAGACAGGATTGATGAAGAATCTAAAGAAACCATTATTAATGAGGTATAATTATTTTAAAGTTTTTCAAACGAGCCAAACCCAACGCAAATTCTGTCCATCAATTTGGAAAAAAATGGTAGAGGTTGTCGTCTCTCGAGTCATGTAGCCAGACACAGCTCCACAACGTCTCTGATGATCATATTACAACTAAATGCTGATCTTTCATTTGTTAAACTATAAAAGCCATGTAATACTTGTTCTCAGATTAGATATAATCTTGTCTTGTAATTGTATACTTGAATGTGAAATAAATCTTTTTAAAAAGGTATTTCTCGGTCATTGAAACTTAACTGGCGCTGCGAACAGGATATCGTCGGTAAATCAATAAAGTTATCCCTTCAGTGCGATAATAGTTTTACTGTTTTCTATCAAGAAATTCGGACGATATCACGAACAAAAATTAAAAAAGACATTAGTGACCAAGTGCAATTACGAGGTGCATCAAAGGTTATATCTCCGGCCTACATCAGAACCCTTCAGAGGAATCCAGGTCGAAAAGACAGGCTCCAGTTCCTCCAGTGAACCAAGAGACAAGGAATAAGCTGGCAAATGATCCTTCTGTGCATCATCCTGTGAGTCATTTTTCCTTTAATTTAATTTATTGGCTAATTCTCATCTGTAGAATCTAGTACAAAAATAGAGTTCCTTCAGAGAACATATTTTTATAAGATAAGATTAATTTTATTCATTTTCGAATAATTTTTTTTTACAAAACATTCACTGCAAGATTTGCTTGATTTTTAAATCATTTATATATAGACAAAAATAGTGAAGTAATTAATTTCTCTCGATTTTTTTTTCAATCAATTTATTTATGAGCAAAAATCGTAGTCGATCTAGATCACCTATACAGACGGACAGTTTATTAGAACAACTCAAACAATTGAATATTTCTTCCACCAATCAAACATCAAACATGTCTAATCCAATCACTCAACTTGAAATTAGCATGGCCAACAACCTTCTGCCGAAATATTCGGGAGGTTCGAAAGACCTTGCATATTTTATTAGACAATCCGAAAAATACATTGTACTTTTGGAAACGAAAGATAATGCATTGTTCAACACTCTGGTTCTAGAACAAATTAAAGCTAAACTTTCCGGTCCAGCTAGGGATGTCATAATCAATCAATCTTTTGAAAATTGGATAAGCCTAAAGAAAGCCCTTACTGAACGTTTCGGCGATCCTAGATCTGAAGAGCTACTTGCTCATGACTTAAATATTTCGATTCAAATATATCCTCAAACCTTTTCCGAATTTTACGAAGAAGTGATCTCCAAATTACAAATTCTTAAAGAACATTTAGCGATCAATACTAATGATGCAAGTGTTCGTAAATCAAAAGAAGAAATGTATACTGAACAAGCCCTTGCAATATTCAAAGCAGGTCTTTTAGAACCCTATCGAGATCATCTCCTTCATATCTCTGTTCCTAGCCTCGAACATGCTCTGTTCGAATGCAAGAAACTTGATAATGAAAGATCCCAAATAGAGTTCGCAAATTTCCTAAGAGCTCAAAAAACTTCTAAATCACGTCCACTCCCGAAATCTCAATTTCCAAACTATCAATCTAAACAACTATCCCAATCTCATCATTTTAAGCCCCAAAATTCATCTTTCCAATATCAACAATTCAGGCCTCATATGTTGAATCAACCTCAACAGTTTCAGCCACAAATGCAAATTCAACCTTTACAATATCAACAAGTTCAACATCAAATTCCAAATCAATTCCTGCAAAACCAGCAATTCAGACCCCAATTTCCTCAGAGATTTCCAACGGAAAATAAGCCCACCCCACCCAAACAATTCCCTTCTAACTCTCAAGTTTTTAAAAGACAACAGAAACCACATGATAACTACAAACCCACACCAATGAGCATATCAACCGCTCATACATTCAGACCCCAAAATAGACCCCAGAATCACTTTAAGCAAACTGGCCCTCCCAGAGTAATGGTGGAAGAGCTATTTAATGTTGAACAAGACCACAACGCTGATGAAAACCAATATTACGATAATTATGAAGATGACTATACACATGACGAACAAACATACTTAGATTATACAGATGATCAATTTCAAAATTTAAATATAGAAGAAAACGATGATACCGAAAATTTTTAATTAATAGCCTCGGAATAGATATTAATAATATAAACTCATCGCCAAAACTACCTTTTATCTATCTTGCCGGATTGGACCTTAAGATTTTGATCGATCCAGGAGCCACTAATTCAATAATTAATCCGAAACCAGCTTTTAAATTATTTTCAAATTACATTTACGAATCAAAATTTTCTGTTAAATCTATTCAAACTACATATAATGGTTCCCTAAGTTGTCAATATCCCCTACTCAATGAGTTTGGAATTGAACACATCTTCGATATGTTTATAGTACCGTGGCATGAAAGATTCGACGCTCTTATTGGTAGCCAAGACTTTGATATTCTTAAGGCTCTAATCGATTATAGTAACCATATTTTAAAAATAGGAAATATTAGAATACCATTTTATTTTGAACTAAATCCTAGTTTATTTAAACCATATGAACAAAAGCTTAATAAACCCATTCTTAAAATTCCTGTTACTATAGAAAACGGACCAGTAATTTTTCCGGAAATATCCTTGAATAACATTTTTATCCCTGAATGTATAACTTCAGCTTTAGATGGATACGTTCATATTCCAATTGAACAAGATCTACCATTATCTCATATCGCTATAAACTATCACGAACCAATTCTAGTACAACCCCTCTCAAAATTCCAACAATCTAATCCAAACTGTGAAACCAATAACATCGATATAAGTAAACTTATCCGTACCGAACATCTCAATCCCGAAGAAAAAAGCCAGATAATATCACTTTGTAAATCATTTAAGAACGTCTTTTATAATGAGAACTCCGACTTATCATTTACTCACATGGTAAAACACAACATAAGAACTATTGATGAAGAACCTATTTATCAAAAATCATATAGGTATCCGTACCACCTTAAGGAAGAAATCCAGAATCAGATTCAGAAACTTCTAGACAATAAGATTATAAAACCCAGTATTTCGCCTTATAGTTCTCCTGTCTGGATTGTTCCAAAAAAATTAGACTCTAGCGGCAAAAGAAAATTCCGTATGGTCATCGACTACCGGAAATTGAACGAAAAAACCATCGAAGATAAATACCCTCTTCCTAGAATTGATGAAATTCTCGACAATCTTGGCAGATGTGTTTACTTTTCGACACTAGATCTTGCCCAGGGATTCCACCAAATAGAAATTCATCCAGACTCTGCTGAGAAAACAGCCTTTACTGTTGATAATGGCCATTATGAATATACTCGTATGCCATTTGGTCTTAAGAATGCTCCAGCAACATTCCAGCGGGTTATGGATACAATTTTACGACCCTTTCTATATAAGTTCTGCTTCGTTTATATGGATGATATTGTTATATTCTCTAGGTCACTCCAAGAACATATTCTTCATGTTAAACAAATTTTTCAACAACTTCAGAACCACAATTTGAAAATTCAATTAGACAAATCCGAATTCCTTAGAAAAGAAGTAGCATTTCTAGGACATATCATCACCCCAAATGGAATTAAACCCAATCCAGATAAAATTGAAGCAATTCAGTCATTCCCCCTTCCAAAAACAGAAAAGCAAATAAGATCATTCCTCGGTATGATTTCATATTACCGCAAATTTATCAAAGACTTTGCCAAAATTTCCCACCCAATCAATAAATACCTTAAGAAAAATACTAAAATCAATACGAGCGATCAGGAATATATTAATGCATTTGAAAAATGCAAACAAATTATTTGTAACGCCCCTGTTCTTGCATACCCGGATTTTTCAAAAACTTTCACTTTAACAACAGATGCTAGCAACGTGGCTATAGGTAGTGTTATTTCCCAAAATTCACACCCTATTGCATTTTACTCGAGAACTCTAAACTCCGCTGAAAGAAATTATGGTACTATTGAGAAAGAACTGCTCGCAATCATCGATAGCTGTAAACATTTCCGCCCATATTTATTTGGCAGGAAATTTGTTATAGAAACCGATCACAAACCTTTGGTTTGGTTACACTCACTAAAAGAACCGAATCAACGACTTATTAGATGGAAACTTAAACTTGAGGAATTTAATTTCGAAATCAAGTATAAAAAAGGAAAAGAGAACTTTGTTGCCGATGCTCTTTCAAGAATTGAAATAAATGCTATAGATAAGACCATACCAAACAGACGCAATAGAAAAAACTTAGCACTTATAAAATCTGCTCGAAAAGACCCAAAAATAAACATCATCAGCGATATTGTAGTCAAGCCACCCACAAATACCGCAAAGAAAAACTTAGACTTAATAAAAAATGATCAGGATAGAGATACCGACCTTTTATCAATACTACCAACATTCGGCTCAGAATCCAATTTATCCATAACAAATAGTGAAGCGGATAATATTTTAAACGCCAACCCTTTCTCAAATCAATCCAGTACACAAAATGATGATGATGAGAAAATAAGCAACAATGATTCAGGTGAAACCAGACATACAGCACAAGAAAATCCAGTTTTTAATTTTCCAATATCTGAGAAATCTTTAAATTCTACCCATTATCAGATTCTACTGAAATATGGTGAAAAGAATGATATTGAATTCACAAAACCTTTTGGTAAAAATAGATATACTTTGACATTTAGAAAAGGACTTGACGAAACTGTACTAGGCAATATGTTTCATGAAATAATAGACCCTACGAAAACATACTACATCTACTGCCCAGATGATAACCTTATTCAATCAGCGTACAGAAAATGTTCAGAAATATTTGAGCCCAACGTTAAAATCATTAAAGTCAATACGTTTTTAGAGGACATACTTAACAAAGAAGAACAGATACAGATAATCTCAGATTATCACTCACATACCCACAATGGAATAATTGAAACAATAAAACATCTTCAGTCCCAATACTATTTCCCAAAAATTCAGGATCTTGTTACAAATCATATTAATAAATGCGATTTATGCCTTACTTCGAAATACGATCGAAATCCTCGAAAATTTCCATTTTCCGGTCCACTTATAGCCAAAAGACCTTTCGAAATAATTCACATAGATACATTTTTTGTTGAAAATAAGCGATTCTTAACAATAATCGATTTATTTACCAGATATCTTCAAGCATATGAACTTCCTGACACAAATTCTATAACTATTCTTAGCAAATTAAGACATTACTTTTCTCATCACAATTATCCATCACAAATAACATGTGACAATGCTAAAGAATTTTCTAGTGAAACTTTTAAGGAATTCATGTCCATGTTCCAAATTCGAGTTCACTACACCACACCTCAAGCTCATACGGGGAATTCCCCAATAGAAAGAGCACATTCTACTTTAATAGAAAAATTGCGTATCCTTAGGCAAAAATCAAAAGAAAGTACAACGGATATACTTACCACCGCGATCCTAATATACAATCAATCTGTTCATTCAGTAACGAATTTCACACCATTTTCATTACTTTATGGCCCATATGAAAACCTCAATCTACATGAGATCAACCTAGATAAGCAAATATTTCAGGACTACAATGAACACAGAAAACAAGAGATCATCCCTTTCTATAACGATCTATATCAAAAACAACTCAAGAAACGAACAAATCACTTAGAAAAAGTAAATACAGAACGTACCGGAAAAATTCCTAAGACCGATATTGTATATCTGAATACAGAACCTAGAAATAAGATTAAACCTAAATACAAGAAAGTGCTTCTAGACCCAAACAAATCAAATGAACAAACTCTTATCTCACAAAAAGGAAAGAAAATTAGTAAGCACATGATCAAAAACACCAAATGTTTTCAGATTGACAATGACACTGACAACCACCAACCAGGCACTTCAGCTGACACCAATTGACCCCCCTGGATACATTTTAGACGACTTAGGCTTAGCTAAATATAAAGTTAATTACCACAAAGTTTATTTTACAATAAGTATAGAAAGTATTGAAACAACTTATGCTAAATTATCTTTAAATCAAATACCTATAATGAATCAAGTTAAAAATGACAAACCTAATTTACTAACTACTTACAAAAGAGACATTGACCTTCTATCCGAAGATATCAACAAATTAAGAATATACTCCCGCCCTGACAAAAATCAGAAAAGAAGTCTGTTCGATGGCTTAGGTTCAGCTATTAGATATATTTCAGGTAATCTAGACCAAAATGATTTAATTGATATAAAAAATAATTTTATGAGAATAAATTCCAACGAAGAGAAGTTAATGACTGAAATCTCCAAACTACATACACTAGCAGGTCAAATAACTGAAAGATGGCAAAAAGATCTACTCAAAATTCAAGCACATGCAGAAAATGTTTATAAAGATCTATCTGATATAGAGGATAGACTGAATAGTGAAATAATTATTCATATAGAACTAGAACAGATTCGAAACTTAAGAAATTACATCCAGAGACTCTTGAGAACTATATCATTTAGTAATCAAGGTATACTTAATGTTGAATTGATTAACCAACGGGAACTACAAGAAATTTTCAATTATCTTAAATCGATTCACTCCCACACTGAAGTTGCTCCCGACATACCAACTTTATTAGAGATCACCAAAATTAATCTTATGTTTACTACAAAAACACTAATTTGTACTTTGAAAATACCTATATTGGCCAATGAATTATACCATCTGTCCAAAATAATTCCTATTCCTAGTACCCATAACAATATCCTAATACCACCCCATACATTTGCACTCAACTCAAAAGGATCAACTAAATGGACCAACGAAGACTGCATTAAAACGTTCTCTCTCTGGTACTGCCAAAAAGTGCCACATGAAGACCTCTGCAGCCTAGACGATTTATCACAATGCAATTTTGCCACTGTTGATAATAATTTTACTTTATTTACTCAACTATCGAATGGAAACACAATCATATGTACAAAACAACCAGAAGACATCAATGAAGATTGCTCAAAATCCTTTAAGTCTGTTAAAATTTCAAAATGTAATGCTATTCTAGGGAACACAGACTGCACGTATTCGTTTCAAAAGTATACATGGATAGGTTCAAATAAAACATTTTCACAAGAATGGCCTAGTCACCAAGAACCATCAAAAATTAAACATAGGTTAAATGTCAAACCACTCCACCTAGACGATCCAACTAAAATGATACCCCTATATGAAGAGCCCAAATTACTTCCAATCGAGTTCCACCAAGGACATTTTGGAATCACTCTTGCCTGCATCGTACTTATCATCATTTTTACCATCATTTACCTGATAAGTAGAAAAATAAATATTCTACCATCAAGGAGACCAAGTCCATCTGCTATCATCGAAATTCCATTAGAAGAAAGAAAATTACCTAGATCAATCCTTAAGTCGAACCACGAGGACGTGCTTCAAACCTAGAGGGGAGGAGTCATGTAGCCAGACACAGCTCCACAACGTCTCTGATGATCATATTACAACTAAATGCTGATCTTTCATTTGTTAAACTATAAAAGCCATGTAATACTTGTTCTCAGATTAGATATAATCTTGTCTTGTAATTGTATACTTGAATGTGAAATAAATCTTTTTAAAAAGGTATTTCTCGGTCATTGAAACTTAACTCTCGGGATACATCTTAAGATACGCTTCCAATGTATTTATTCACAATTCACACTGTTTCTATCATTCTTGACATAAAGTTTTATCATATCTCGTTTTTCTTAATTGGAAAACTCCATTTTCAACGACTTAGCAACTGACAATAGAGAATGCCATTTACGTGTCACCGATTGTAAATCAAAGCCAACTACTTTATAAAAGTAATTTATTTACATCCTCAAATTCTTAGGACAAGACCAACTTATCGTCAAAAAGGTAATAAAAAAGGCTATTCAAATTTGTGGCATGCTAACATTATAATAAAATATGGACGATGCAATTTAAAAAATCAAGTTATGGTTCTTCAACATTTCGGAAAGTTAACGTGCCGTAATTAGGTAACTCCATAATGTAGACAACCGTTGTCGACTTGAAAACCTACTCCAACATGTTGTTTAAATATAGTTTGAATCCAGTCCACTTTGTGAAATAATCCATGGCTACTAGGATATACTTATTCCCATTGTCCGTTTCAGGAAATGGCCCTGCAATATCCACAGTAACTCGCTCCATGGGACTCCCAACATTATACTGCCTCATAGGTGCCCGCTTTCTACCAAGTGGTCCATTGCTGGCTGTACACACTTCACACTTACGGCACCACTGTATCACATCTTTGCAATTTACCCAATAGAATCGCTCCCGAACCTTCTGCAGAGTCTTGGTGATTCCAAAATGCCCACCCGAGGCTCCATAATGTAGCTGACATAGTACCTCCGGCACTTTGCTTCTTGGCACAACTAGTTGTAATCTGGATTCAGTGCCATCTTCAGACTCAAAGGTTCTATACAGCAGATCATCTCTTAACACAAAAGAGTCCCATTGGCTCCAATATGCTTTCACTTCAGGGCTTCGTAAGCTTATATCCTGCCAAGACGGCCTCTCCTTACGGCGCATCCACTCTAAGACCACTCTCAAACATGGGTCATTCTCTTGGGCCAGTTTCATTTGTTCGGGCTGCCACTCCTTATTCTCTACGGTTGTTCGTCGTATAGGGCAAAGCTTCTCTTCCATCTTCGAGCAGTGGGTGCAGTTGCACGGTCTTCTGGATAAGGCATCTGCGTTTCCATGAACTTTTCCTGCCCTGTGCTCGATGTCATAGTCATATTCCTGAAGACGTTCTAACCATCTTGCCACTTGTCCTTCAGGATTACGGAACTGCAGGAGCCACTTCAACGCTGCATGTTCAGTTCTAACTAGAAAGCGGCGACCATACAAATACTTATGAAAGTATTCGCAGGCTTTCACTACTCCCAACAGTTCTCTTCTGGTAACGCAATAATTACTCTCCGATTTTGACAAAACTTTGCTGAAGTAGGCAATCACTTTCTCCTGCCCGTCTTGAATCTGAGAGAGAACAGCACCAATGGCTGTATTACTGGCATCTGTGTCCAACACGAATTTTCCGTCATGCCTCGGATAGCCCAAAATTGGTGCGCTAATAAGAGTTTCTTGCAGTTGTTCGAAAGCTCTCTGACAATCATCATTCCAGGAATATTCTTCTGTTAGTGTAGTTAGAGGCTTAGCGATGTTAGCAAAACCTTTCACAAACCGTCGGCAGTAGGTACACAAGCCCAGAAAATTTCTAATCTCATGCTTGTTCTTGGGAATAGGCCATTCCTTAATGGCTGTTATCTTTTCTGGATCTGCCGTGACGCCGTCCCCAGATACGATGTGACCAGATATCTTACTTCACGTCGGAACAGATAACATTTCTTAGGACTCAGCTTCAGGTTGGCCTCACGTAATCGTTGGAAAACTTCTCTTAAATTGTTCGAGTGTTCCTCAAATGATTTACCTACCACGATTACGTAATCCAAATACACTAGGCAGGTTTGCCATGTCAGTCCTCTCACAACTGCTTCCATGAGCCTCTCAAATGTAGCGGGAGCATTGTATAGTCCAAACGGCATCACAGTGAATTGCCAGAGCCCTGATCCTATCGAGAAAGCAGTCTTCTCTCGATATGCGGAATCCATTCCAACTTGCCAGTATCCACTTTTCAGATCTAGTGTAGAAAACCACCGTGACCCAGAGAGAGTATCTAGGGTGTCATCTATTCTGGGTAACGGATAACTGTCCTTCTTAGTGACTGAATTCAGAAGTCGGTAATCTACACAGAATCTTGTAGAACCATCCTTTTTCTTCACGAGCAGTACTGGCGAGGTCCATGGACTATTTGATGGCTCAATGACTCCTTGTTTGCTCATTTCTTGAATCATTTTCTCGGCTTCGTCTCCTTTGGCCAATGGAAGTCTTCTTGGCTGCTGTATTATTGGCTGAGCGTTCCCCGTGTTTATCTTGTGAGTCACTATACTTGTTTTACCTTTGTATTCTTCTTCCATCGCAAATACGTCCTGGAATTCCACAAGCATATCTCTCACTTTTCGTAATTGTTTCTCGTCTAAGTCCTGGACAGTCTTGATGACCACATCAATCAGCTCTTTCGAATATCTGGTCCTGGATGGTTTACTAATCGTTCATACAATTTCCAACCATACTTCCCTTGCTCAACTTGATGGGGCTCTGCTTTAGATTCATTACTCTGACAGGAGCGACATCTCCTACTCGAACAAGAGCTTTAGCTGTTAGAAATTCCTTATTATTAATTTCTTCTACCAGTCTCAGACTTCCAGGTTTGCAGTTTCCATCCGGGTTGGTCATCAATATTTTTTCACTATAGCCGGGTATTATTACGTCACTAGTCGTTATTAATCGGACAATATCTTTGTTATCCTCGTGAAAGGGCAGTTCTTCATTGTCGACCTTCAAGACACCATTTTTGACATCCAACACAGCCCCAAGCTTCTTCAAAAGGTCCATTTCCAAAATAAACTGGTCAGATATGTCAGCGATTAAAACTGTGTGCTTGGTGGTGATCTTGCCAATGCTGGTGGTCATGC
Organism: Crioceris asparagi; assembly: GCA_958507055.1. Taxonomy (NCBI): domain Eukaryota; kingdom Metazoa; phylum Arthropoda; class Insecta; order Coleoptera; family Chrysomelidae; genus Crioceris; species Crioceris asparagi. Next base: position 12,832,418 of record OY293831.1, on the reverse strand, counting down.
TCGCTTCACCATGTGTTCTTATTTTCTCTCCAGTCGCTGTTCTGAGTTGGACCTTTGTTGGTAGTATCCGGGAAAGATCTGTGATGAGCTCTGGCCTGACTATTGTTCTTGTTGCACCGGTGTCTATTAGGAGTGTTCTGTCTTCTCCATTGATTCGACCATCGATGTTTAAGCTTAAGGCTCCGCCAGAAGATGACACATTGACCGTAATTACTGGGGCACTATTTCTGCAGGTCGATGATTGCCCCATCATCTCGACCCATTCTAGTTTTCCGACTGTGCAATCTTCTGCGGCGTACGTGTCCTAGCTCACCACAGTTCGAACACCTTGGCTCTCTCTTTCTTTGATTACGCTTCCGTCACTAGCTTCCTTATCATATCTAACAGGGACTCTCTGTTGGATTGGTCTTCTTCCTCGATTGCTCTAACACGGTGCCCTCGGGAAGTTTGGCTAGCGGCTTCATGCTCTAAAGCAATAGCTAGTGCTTCTTCTAGCAATTTTGGTCTGGCCAGCTTCAAAGCCTTCTGCATGCCCGCTTGCCCTCAATCCATTTACAAATGTGTCTACCGCAATTTCATCAAAGAAGCTATCGGCAGCTGTAGGATATGCTAGCCGCACAATACGAGCTACTTCCCCCTCAAATTCTTGCAGACTCTCATTTGCATGTTGCACCCGAGATCGTAATTGTGCTTAGTATACTTGCTGAAGATGACTGTCTCCATACCGATTCTCTAATTTAGAAAGCAAGACATGGTAGTTTGCTTGGCCAGCTGGAATAGACCTAAGGATGTCTGCTGCATCACCTCGTAAAGCAACGGTTAACGAAAAAGCTTTCTGCTCTTTGGTCCATTGGTTAGCCATTGCCACTGCTTCAAATTGCCTTCGATAGGTTGACCAAGAACACTTTCCATCAAAATTTGGTAGCTTAACTCTCATACAACTTGCGTCTCCTATATCTTCGCCTTTGAAGGTCTGGTTCGCATTTTCATCTTTTTGTACACTGCAGTGACCATTCTCAACTACCATTTCCAATGTCTTGATTTTCTGTTGCAGTAGCTCCATGTTCTTTTCTGTAGTGACAAATTTTTCGTCAACTGCTCTTGAAATTTCTTCAAGTCTTTTGTCAGTTTTACTGGAAACATCTTTAATTTCATCTTTAAGAGTTCTAGAAACTTCATCAAACTTGTTCGAGACTTCATCGAATTTCACTCCAAATGTCCTGGTTACTTCATCAAATCTTTCGTTATTATTTCTAGAAATTTCTTCAAATTTATCATTATTATTTCTAGAAATGTCTTCAAACTTTTTCGAGACTTCATCGAATTGTACACCAAATGTTCTGGTTACTGCATCGAATTTAACATTGTTATTTCTAGAAATTTCTTAATTCATCTCTTTCAGTAGCAGCTCTTCCGGAAAGTGGAACTCGAACATATCAGGAGCGTCTCCATTTTCAATCAGAATGTCCCTTAACCGTTTCTGGAGGGTCGCTTTATTACCGGAATCATCACAATCCCGCTCCACCAACTGTTCTTTTAGTTGTTTCACGGTTAACTGCACTAATTGCATTTTTAATTGTCTTTATTAACTCAATTAGTCAATACAGTCTTAAAGTTTTCGACACGAAAACGAACAAAATTCTTCACACAAACTCGATAAAAAGTATTCACATTCACACGAGAACAAACGAAAAGTCTTCACACTAAAACGAACTAAAGAGTCTTCACACTAATACAAAAACGAACAAAAAGTATTTACACCAACACGAAAACGAACAAAAGAGTCTTAAACTTAAACTTAAATCTAGCAAAATCTCAAAAACACTCCAATCTGCACGAAACCGCAGTCTCTTAAAGTCTGTACAATTTTATAATCACTCACTGATTCCACACTGACACCAATGTAACGGGGATTTATATTAAAACTGGGTTCGATTTATTTTCACTAATTTATTTACATCAATAACTACTCGTCTATATACACATTTATATTCACACTATATTTCTCGGACTATAACGACTTTCTACTCTCTATGTGTTCCATCACTAACTGTCACTGACCGTGCTTTATGACCAACTAAACTAGTCATTGCCATCAACCTTATATATATATATATATATATATATATATATATATATATATATATATATATATCTGACCTAAAAAGCTCTAGATGGTTCCAGTGTTGTTTTCGTTGTTTCTGGAGGTTATTTCTCAATATATGGCTAAGAGATTAGACCAGGACTTATTCTCGTTGCCTCTGATGTCTCCCGTGATTTCCGGAATGTTTGTAATGTGTATAGTTCATTTGTGAGTGTAGTTTATTATTCGGTAAGTCTACACGTTACATTAATAAATTTAGATATCCTGATCAATTTTTAACAGAAATGGTCTCTCTAGTTATTCGCTAAACGAACCGTTATCGTGAAAAAAATAATTTTTGTTTGCATATGCACCTAATATCTGAGGTTTACAAAACACAATTCGCGCTATTTCAATTCGTTTTTATTTACATCACATTTCCAAAAATTATCATAAGTTATTATTTTTTCAAATTTAGGAATAATTAATACCAAGTACCAAGAATTAACAACTAAACAACTAAAAATAAATAGCTATGATACTAATAAAAACATTAATAAGTAGCAGAAGTAATGCATGCCATTTACTTCTATGCATTTACGAATTTTTCTATGTACCGAATTCACGGCCGCCCTGATTTGATGCTTATTATTTGAAGAGTCTGACAAGCATTTTTATAAACATATTTTATTTTTAATTTATTTTTAGGTGTTGGTATTAATTAATATCAAATTCAGATGATATAATTTTTTTGAATAGGTTACGTAAATATAAACGAATTGAAATAGCTCGAATTATCTTAATTTAATTTGCAAGCCTCAGATATTAGGTGCACAGGCAAATATTTTTTTTTCTCGAAAACGGTTCGTTTTAGCGAAAAGACTAAAAGACCATTTTTTAGAATTGATCAAGGTCTAAATTAAAATCTAAAATGCGATAAACCATTGGAGTACAATTATAAATAAATATCATTTTGGATTCATGAAAAACATAGGCACAAAAGATGCGTTACAATGTATTACTAACAAAATCTATCAGAGTCTAGATAAAAGTGAACCCATTATTGTAACGTTCCTGGACCTAGCGAAGGCCTTTGATACAGTCGATCACAAAATTCTGCTCGAAAAAAAGCATTGCTACGGCATCAGATGGTTAGCCTGTCAATTAATAGAAATTTATCTTACTAACAGACAACAGAGGGTAAAAGCTAATGGAACTTGCTGTGATTATAAAAATATGAACATTGGTGTTCCACAAGGAACCATTCTGGGTCCACTATTGTTTATTTTATATGTCAATGAAATTTTAAATGGTATACCAAATGATACGATATTATCTTACGCTAATGATACAGCCTTGATATCAACAGGGAAAACTTGGAATGAAGCAATAACAAATATGAATAGTTATCTGCAAAAAATTGCCATTGGGCTTGAACTAAGAAAGCTATCACTCAACGTAGATAAAACGGTATATATGACTTTTGGAAACTATTGTGATAGTGTGCCTAAGGATAAATTAACGAAAGGCCTTTAAAAAGAGTAGAAAATTGTAAATACCTTGGAGTTATCTTTGACTTTAACATGAAATGGGACAAACATATAAACTACATAATAAAAAAAACAAAATATCTTGTATATATTTTCTATAAAATAGCAAAAACAATGTCTACAAAAACTCTAATGATGATATATAATGCATTTTTTCACAGTATTATAAACTATGGCCTAATAACATGGGGCGGAGCTTATAAAAGTAGTATGATATTATTACAAAAACTACACAATAAATTATTAAGAATTATAAATAAAAATACATTGATAACTGAAAATTATCCGCTCAACTTGGACCAACTATTTAAATTAGAAGCACTTCATTATCATTACACAGAACTTAAAAGTAAATTCGAAAACTCAGATAATATAACAAGGAAAAAAGTATACAGCTACCAAAATGCTCGAAAACTGTTGGTGATAAAAGTAGCTATATAATTCCAATTAAAATATATAATCAGTTGCCTAATTCTCTAAAGAATTCATCTAGCAAAATGATCACTGTTAAACATAAATTGAAAAAATTGATAAAAGATAATAATACAACTTGAAAAACAGTGAATGAATATAGTGGAAATAAAATAATATTTTATTAATTTTTTGTCTTTCCACTTAAACTAATTAATTATAAATTAAATAAATGTACTTTTACTATGTGAAGAGTAGGTATAGGTCTTAGGTTTAAGTATTTTTTTTAATACATTTTAGTAAGTAAGTATTTCCAGGCCTACGAACAGGTAATATTGTTACCTCTGTAGGAATTACATTTTCTCTCTTGTAATTATTATCTGGATAGAATAAATAAAATAAATAAAAATAAAATAAAAATAAATAAAAATAAATTAAAACAGTCTCACGAACGCCACTGGTAAAACAAAACCAAGTTTATCAAGCTATAAATCTGTTTTTATGTGGCAATAATACCTACTAAGTTTGAAAGCAAAATCTAGAAAAGTTTTTCGCAATATTTCAACACCCCGTATCTCCAAAACGAAGCGTTTTTTGGGGATAAGTTTATATGAACTTTTTAATTATTTTTATACGCTGTTAAAATTCTCCATTATAATTCGGACCACCCAGAATAACTCTCAATTTTCAAACTTTTATTTTGACCAGAACCCAATAAACATCTAATGAACGGTCTCGCTGAGACCCCCGGTACATTTTACATATTTTTCTTGACAAATTCATTTGTTTTGTTCTCAGCAATGACTTGTCTATGGACAAAGTATCAATAATAATAAATCATATTCTTTTAGCTCTCCATTTTGTCCCATACAACAAAAACATAAATAAATCGTTTCATCATTGGTTGGAACAAAAAAAAACTCGAGAACTGCATATTCGCATTGATATATTACCATACAAATAGAACGTACATTTCAAATATTATATAGAAGTAATATCATGTTATAATATATTTATTACTGCTCGGCCTGTTATATTTTCCAATAAAATGTTAAAAATCGTCGAAGCATGAATAGAATATAAAATTACACATTAACGATGCTAAATCTTTTTTATGGCGTTTCGGGAAATGTTGCCATAAATATAAAACGGATAAATGCACCAGCAAATATATGTATGATTGTGCAATAGAAGTTATTATGATATTTTAGATTCTTTTTGTCGTTATTATCTGGTCTCTCTTTTGTTATGGCTTTAATTGGATTCGCTCTATTTATAGCTATCCGTCTGGAAAACGATATTTTGGGAAGCATTCATTATTATTATTATTATTTGTAATAATTAATGGGGCATATTTGATATGCATAATATTTCCTTAATTATTTGTTATATCCCCATAAATACATGGGGTATTCATTTTAAAATAGGAACCCCTATTAAGTAAAACTTTGAATATAAAATTCCACTGCAGCTTATGACATGAGAAATTTAAAAAAATATTGGTTAATGCTAAAAGTGCATAAAGAGGCGAATATCAGACTATCGTGATTTTGCAACATGACCCCAGGTATGTGCCGTATTCGCGTGTGTCATGTCGAGCGACGGAGAGACGTGACGGCTACACGAGAATCCTACATCCTTTCTAAGATATTTTCTGATCAAATGTCGCTTAAAGAATAATTCAATAGAATAGCATCCAAGTCATAATGTTCTACGAACCAAAGTTACCAAATTTATACAAAAATCATATTTTCGTATTTTTGTTTCATTCAAAACTAATTTCTTTTATATATAATCCATATACCCTTTATATGTATAATGGTGAAGGGATTACAATCTTTTTATACTTGCACACATGTTCTCCATTCCTTCCTGTCGCATTCCAGTCCAGTTGCTTCTTTTCACTTCATCCCTCTCTTCTCCTGCAATTGTGTGATTATTTTATACCTGATGTTCCTGGGTCTGCCCCGTTTGCGATTCTTCTGTATTCTAGCTCTCCATACTTTCTTAACTGGTCTGTTTTCATCCAACCTCTGCAGATGTCTCCACCAAAATATTTTAGAGTTGCTTTTATTTCTAAATCTTGTCTTATAACTATATTTTTAATTCTGTGTCTTCTGTCATGTTTCGCAACCAAAAGTAAGTACTGGTCTTTAGGTACCTATATCGTTTTAAAAACTTTGACCTTTGTATCTCTCTTTATGTCTTTTTTGTTTATGAATCTTTTGTTCAGTGCGAAGTGAAGCTTATTGACTTTTTGAATTCTGTTGGTGATATCTATTTCTTGTTTGTCTTTTTCGTCTAGAGTTATTCCTTGGTATTGGAAATGATCTACTTGTTCTATATGATCTCCATCTCACATTATTTCTAGCTTTTCTATATTTTCTCCAACCATCATGACTTTGGTTTTATTCTTATTTAGTTTTAATCCATTTTCATTCAATGCCGTGTTTCATATTGTAACGGGCATATAAAAGTGACTGGGCTTTATTTATTTCTACAGTATTTATATATACACACTAAATATCCATAACTATATACAATTTATATTCACTATTTATCTAAGTTAACACTATTTATATTTACACTTCACTATTTACAACTATGTACAATTTATATTCACTGCCCCAGACTTACTCGTCTGCACCGGGCGATTGCCCCTGACTGACTCGTCTGCAGCGGGCGATTGCCCCTGACTGACTAACTGACTCCGCAGCACTCTCCAATATATAGGCTAGCAGAAAGGCCTCGTATTTTCTACACCCATCTTCCGATGCCAAGCGAGCTCTCCCGAACTTGCGCGAAGTTACTGTACTGGTGGTTAATGAGGCTATATTGTTTCTAATTACTATTCTAATTCTAAGTTGCCTTCGTATATGTTTTTCGTTAGTTTTGAATCATTCCGCTTATTCCTCGGTCCTTCAAATTTTTCTATATTTTATGTCTTTGTACCGAATCCAAACCTTTTTAAGGTCTAGAAATACCATTTAAAATTTTCTTCTTTCTTGGGTTGCTTTTTCTGTGATTTGTTTAATCGTGAAAACATGGTCCAGTGTAAGTACTTCTTCCACTTCTAAGCCCGCTCTGTGATTTTTTTGATGTACTTTCGATCTTTGTTCTTATTTTTTTCTCTATTATTCTCTCAACCATTTTCATCGCTGTAGATAACATGGTTATTCTTCTGTAGTAATTTCATAAACTGATTGTTATACATTATTTAGAAGCTAAGAAAGTCCTTTTTTTTTATTTTAATTCAGATTCAATATGGCAAAAGTTTTTGATGGCTCCAGACAACTGAAACCTTACACATTTTCAGTCATGTTGTACTGACTATTTATAATCATACAGAGAGAGAAATGCTAATCTTTCTGAATTGGATTCATTAAAATAATATCGTTGGTATGAATAGAGTTGAGAGCGCAGTAGCTCAGCTAAAAAACGTATATAAAAAAGGTACGTACCTAGAGCATCAATGGTCAATTCTTTTGATAGCCCAACAAAAGGCAGTAGCATCGGCAGCTGCTTTTGCTCGATGGCCATTTAATGGTCCATTCCAGTCTCAATGGTGTCGATTCTATGCTGCCGGACGACGGCCTCTCTTCTATGGACGAGGCAGCGCCAGGAGCCGCTTCAAGTTGCTAAGTACGCGAAACAAAAGGGCCCAATTAGAGCAAAACTTATAAATAGGGCGGGCAGGGCCAGCCGAATCCTATCGACAACGTTGGAAATGAGAAATAATGAAGAAAAAAAGCAACGAACGAAAACACACTGCTGTTGACTATATATAGATCAAGCAATAAAATAGAGAAAATATTTCCAGGATGATGCCATCACACGAAATTGAGTTATATTATGTTCATAAACAATTTGTGCGTGAAAACAGTCAAGTGGTCAAGTGTAGAACGGTAGACGTGGGTCAGGATCGTAAACCACGTGATCGTGCTTTGATTTTGTCGCGTTGAATTGTTTATTTTAATATTGGCTTTCCTAAGCAAGTAACTAATTTCACTAGTTCACTATCCACGTAACAATCAAAATTGGAAAAGTGTGTTGATCGTGTTATTTGAAACTGTTTCTGGTTTTATTGTCTTGATTATCAAACTCTTTTCTCAGTTTCTTCAATGCCTACAGAAGTATTCAAATATTTTTTTAACAATTAATCTGTTCAAAATCTTTTTTCAGGCACATGCGTTTATAATACTTTAAGAAAATATCAAACGAATCTTTAGGAAAGTATCAAATGAACTTTGCTTTTCGCTCTAGATTTCCAAACACTGAGTAGAAAATCTTAAAAATGTCTAATATCTTTCACTACATTTTTTGATGAGAGTTTCTCTTGAATGATCCATAATGTTGCAAGACTTTTAAATGGATATATCTGGATGATGATGGCCCTTCAACGATTAGATTGGCCTCTATGAAGCCATGATCTAGGCCGGATCGACAAATGGGTTGAACAGGTTGAAGAGGCTAACTTTTGTTACTGTTGTAAATTGCTCCCATTTAACTGTATATATTCATCTGAAAAAAAAGACACTTCATAGCAATCTTGAATTTTTCCCCAGGGTGATAGGAATAGATAAATTTGGTTCCACCCTTTAAGGTTGATTCGAAATTATCGTAAGCTTAATATTAGATCATTTACAAGTTTAGAAGGCCTACATGTTGAGAAAAAAATATAGAATACCATGAAGAATTAAAATATTTATTCAAGATTTAATTTTATCAAAATTTCCTTTGTCCATTTTTTGGCTTGTCCAGGAGTGTATTTTTAAACCATTTTCCCAAAATATGAATGAGGACTGATGGTACCATTATTATTCTTTTTAAATCTAGTGTGCCCTTCCTCCCAAAATGATGGGATACTCTATAATTTTGATCAAAACTGACAATCGAAAAGGATTAATAAGTATTTCTTACAAATAATTAGACCGAGTAATATCGCTGAAAAAATACAAAAAAGTATTAATTCTATTGGTAATTTTGAAGTTGTGCAGTTACAGGTAGTTAAACTTTCGGTACAAGCACTAAAAGAATTATATTTAATTTGCATTTTTCAGAGCTACAGCACATGAAATATATTTATTTCCTGAAAAAAATCTCAATTGCTTGGCTTAAATAGCAACTGCGTCGCGGTGCGGGGACAGGGGTAAGAGCCGGGTGAGAAGGGCGGGAAATCCCTCGTTACGTTGCCGTTTTTCTTACGACGACGACGACGAGAAATCTAAAAATTATTAGAAGACTAACGAAAGAGGGAGAAAGAGAAATTTAATTTGTCTCAAAGTTTCGCAATTAGTCCAGGCGACTTCAAAGGGAGGCGAGTCTGAGCTGATTTTTTCGCTCGTTCTGCTGCTTTGCGTCCACCTTTTCGTCTCGTTCCCTATAACATCCCGAGTGGGAGCGAGAGGGAGAGATAATGATAGAAAAAAAGGAGTAAATTGATGCTCTAGCGTCTTTGGTAAATCCAGCGAGCAGTCAACAAAATTTTAGGTGAGTTCTTGAATAAATGCATCTGTCGGAGGTAGAAGGTATAATTTCTGAGGGAAATTTACTTTTGTGCATTCAAATCAAGATATTTCTCTTCTCCTATATTTCGCTGAAATCTCATTACCATTACACTAGAGCCCAAAGACGCAATTATTCGAAATAGAGCTCATTTATTTATACCTGTTTATTTCTTATTTTTATTCTGTTCTGTTTCAGAGAAATGAAGAACTACCATAAAACTCCCAATGATGAAAGCTGTTTGTAATTAGATTAAATTACAAATACGACTCTCAAATTACTTCACGACAATTGCTAAAATTAGGATTCAGTGAGGAAAGCAGATATTGTAATCACTTCAAAAATTAATATCTGAAGCGAATTCTAATTAAAATCCCAACAGAAAGTTTCAAAGATTTTTTATGAGAGTCTTGCCGATTAGCCCGCATGCTAAGAATTTTGTCTTTTCTAAATAAAAGTAGATTTGCCTATTTGAGGGCAAGGGAATTTCAGGAAACATGCTCAGAATTCAAAATGTATACACTTGTTTTTAATTTCCTCGTTCTGGTCCAGGTAAAAAAATGGGACAATTACAAATAAAGATCGCAAAATTTGGACAAGCTTCAAGAGTCATATTGATTTGAATGTGCCTTTCAGGAAGAAGCAGCATGTCTACCAGATGGGCGGGTCAATGGAAAGTGCTCAGCTATCGCTGCTGCTGAGATGTCGTTGAAGACCAGATTGAACAAGAAAGGTAGTTTGTGTTGGTATCTTCCTAGATATTCAGGAAGAGTTCAACTGCATCTCAAGACGTAATCAGGAAAGATGCAGAGATAGGAACCCAACCACGTCATAGATATGGAAATCCATCAGCGGACTGGTCACTAGGGGCTGCACTCAAGAAGAACTCTTGTGGTGCTTGGAATAAAGGCAATACAATACGTGAACGATTTAGCTATCCTGGCCAGGAAAAGTGGAGATTCATATCCCAGAGGGAAAACAAGGCTGTGAGATGGGGATATCTGGTATAAGGATGGGTGAAAAAAATAAGGAAATGGTTGCAGTAGAACTCTGTGGACCAAGATACCAGGATGAATTATACCTTAGACTGAAAAAACATAATACCGTCTTTCAGGAAGAAATGCTCGCCATCAAGATATGCGCACAGGAGATCTAGAACATTGGCAAGAGAGGCAATATAATTTGAGTACGATTGAATAGCCTTGCGGACGTAAGGAAAACATAAAACAAACACTAAATTGGTTGAAAATACAACAGTTGTAATCTTACTTGGATTTCAAGTCACTCTGGATGGAAAGGGAATGAATGAGCGGATATACTGGATAAGCTAGGAAGTCAAATACAAGGCCTTACATTACAGCATATATTGGTGAGAGGTCACTGCAGACTAGAAGGAAACAAGGGTGCAGAAAGGCGTGTGGTGGGACACTGAAGACGAATGAATTAAATAACCACCAAGCCTAAGCAGAGAGGCGATAGAAATAGTAACAAGACATGGCAACCTGACGGGATTTTGATTTAATTTCGGGAAAAATGTATCATCAAGATGGGCTATGATGAAACACCTATACATCATCATGATAAAGCAGTAGGACTAGTAGAGTAAAGCCACTCTGAGACATGGAAGGGAATAGGGCACAAAAGCTAAGTATACGCTGAACAGTAAGGATCATTCCCAGATAATTGAAATCTACAAAACATCTACGTGACGGTAGGAACGACATTTTGAATTGGTTCATAACTTTTTGTTTTGTTTTGTTGGTTATTTTCTCTGGATGGAAACTCATTTGAATGTTTTTATATAAAAAAGATTCGTAGGAAACTCCGTAAAAACTCATCCCATTCTAAGATAAAATTTAATTTGTTTTAGATTTTTTTGTTATTTCCTGTATTTTTTTACATTCACAAATTATCGATCATATTGGTTATGTTAGGTTAGTTATACCTAATATTATTTTCCATTTATCAGTAGGTCTCTTATTTTCTTTTCGTATGTTCTCTTTCAACTCTTGGAATCTTCTGGTTGACTCTGTTTCTTACAGCTCATAATTCATTACAGGATTAGGTAATTTAATAACTTCATCTGACCGTACCAACTTCCAGTTACGGATACATCTGAACCTTATCTTTGAGAATCATCTATCGATCAGATTGGTTATTAACAGCATTGTATATAATAACGCTTCGAAACAGATCCAGCCAATAATAGCAGAAATTGCGCTCGTACGAGCGGAGAGCGACCGCAAATCTACTTGTTGTTTATAATTATTATTATATGTATATATGTATGTATGTAGATATATCTGCACGCTTTGTGCCTCGGACGGTGCGCGTCTTAATTTAATACAGTCATAATTAGATTTCGCGCAACGATGATTTTAATTACCGAAAACATTAGGGCAGGTTTCAATTTGCGCCTCCCCACCCCCGCCCACAACTCCTCTACACAACCCTTGTTCAGTGCCAAAGCACCACAACCGGATCCAACCAGTCGTCTGTTGTGAATCGAAAAGCGCGAGGGTGCACTGTCAAAATCACGCAGCTTGTGGGAGTCCCCGAAATTACACTATGCATAACGATTGGGTGTCTTAAGAGACTAGAATTAATAATAAGAGCTAAATAATTGTAATGTCGGATTTTTGCTAATGCTGTAACAAAATGTATATATTTTTGGAGTGCCATATTTGCTCTGGTGACTGCACGTCGTGACTGGCCGACTTCGATAATCGAAGTTATAAGCAGCGCACTACATGGTGAAATGTTTGGACGGATGATCGTCGATATTAGATGTTATATCTCATAGACTGCTAGTTAAGAGACAATACCCGGCCAAAGATAGAAGGCTACGGGCAGTACCGACTCGCACGATGTCTAGCTTTCAACAACGCACTGATAAGCACTGGTACACAAAGCTAAAAATCATTACAATCTGGAATGAAACAGCGCTACCTTGTAGTTACTTCCTTATGGACCTGATATCTACATGGATGTGATAGCTTGAAATGAAATGTAAAAGAAAACAAAATATTTTTAACAGACCAAACATAGGTTTTTCAACAAATACATAAAGGCTTTGGGTAAAATTACAATCAAAACTAATGGCAACGCCTTGCATAATTTATTGTCTCTCATTCTAATCCAATTTTATCTATTGGTTCAAATTCGATTGAACTAATGAGTTATTAAGTACTTTTCCACCGCTGTGCCAAAGTAGTACTTAGGTACGCAAGAAAAGTATTGTAACAAATTTTCTTGTTTCAGAGGTTCCTGAGATAGAAAAAGTACTTAGCAAATAAAGTTAAGTCAAATGAACTGTTAAATTTTCCATTTGTTAACTCATATTCTGGCTAAACTGTCCCGTATGGAATATATATGACCATTGTTGTTATGAGTTACTGTGTTACACATCAGAATATTTTTATTCTACGCACTTTTCAACATTTCAGATACGAAAATAACTTTTCATCCATTCTAATTTTCTCAAGAACTTTTCCAATGTTAGAGTCAACTGGTTATTTGTCCCTTTGAAAGACATTAGCTACCTTATATATATTATAGACGATCCAATCGATTTCCTCATCAGTGTTCGCCTACATACACAAAAATCTGGAACACAATTTCAAATGAGATTTTTTCAGTGGGTTTGATATCATATAATATAGTAGGTATTCCGCCTCTTTCGTAGTTTTATTTTTATTTTCTTGGGCTATTTCAATCGTTCCAAAATGCCGAGCAGAGAGAACGTAAATCATATCGGCGGCAAAAACAAAGTGCAATCGCCGATATACGTTAAATGACGCGTGACAGAGAGATATATATATACACATATATATAAATGAAGTATATAGGTAGATAGAGAGAAACAGAGACAAAAGTAGGGCGAGGAAGAACCGATTCACCATCACAAACATGAAATATAACCCGAATGTGAGTGAGATTCGTCGTAGTTGCGGAAAACCGATTTAATGCACACAGTTCATTGCAAAAACATTGCCAAGTAGTCAGAATTTCGAGCGTTTCTCCATTGTGCTTGCATTGTTTGTACCATTCTATAGGGTGAAATGGAGATATTTGCTAATAATAAGACCGATTCAACATACAAGGCAATTTAACTGATTTGGTTAAATCAGTGTATTATTGAACTATGAACGCCGGAAATATTTCTATCACAGCTAACATCAGAAGTGGGATATTTTCCTGTGACGTAGGCACATGGAAGAAACAGGCTTGCGTCTACATTGGTGACTAATTTAGGAAAAATATGGAATGGCTGATGATGATAAAAGATTTAATTGATCAAATAATCCAGCAGTAACTGATCATGCGGATCGTGATAGAGAATCGATGTACCTATAATAAAATGATGTCGATGTTAAAAAAGTAGCAGGAAAGTAACAATCATTTGCCATTTCAATTAATGCATAGATTATTTAAAATACCTAACACAGAATATTCTAATAAGTGTTTCAGAAATTTTTGCAACGATTTTCGGTTATCAAAATTTTATCTTTACGATACTTGATTCGTCAAGACCGTATAGATCTACAAAAACCATCAAAAGTCTATTTGAAACAAAAATTCAATAACTTTACTATAGAATCTGAAATATGTTAGACATTGTATATGAAAGATTCCCGTATCATTAACTGATGAAGCATCATTGTTTTTCATAATAAAATTACGCTTAATATAAATCCTTCAAATGTACCTATTTTCAATATAAATGATTATTATTATTAAAAAATATACAAAAAATGGGACCCTCCGCTCCCGATATATTCTTGACACATATAGACAGACTGACGTTTTCTTGGACCAGGGACCCCTAAAAAGCAAACATCCTAAGATACTTTACGTAGGTACTTTTATACTTTTATTGCCGGAAAAGTCATAACGATTCCTATGACAATCTCCCAGCATCATAATACAGATATAAAAAAGGCTTATTTTATTATCCCATTAACCAGACAAATGTTATCAAATAATTTCGATAGCTCATTACCTACATTCACATGACAAACAGCGCTCGCCTGATTCGGAAATGGATCCCCCCTAACATTACTTTTGAATAAAAAGGAGTCCCCCTATCTCTCTCTGTTCCATCACCAGGTGGCTGCAGAGTATATAGGAGAGATATATTTTTGGCAAAAACGTTGTTCCACAACTAGAAAATTTTCCAAAAATGAACGATGCAAACAGCGAGCATAGTGCATGCACTAACACCAACACACGTATAGGTATAGTTGTTATACGCGAACGGGAACGGGACGCTTTTATCTGGAAACATTGTTCGGCCGTCGTAGCTGTAATGGCTGGCCATTGTGTAGACTAATTTATGGCTCAATATCATCGTCGTTTGGGAGTGCAGGGACGGGGTGGGGCAGTAGCATGGGGGTCTGTTGCAGGGGTGTTGGGTGGTGGCGTAGTAGATTGGGGAGCAGAATTTGGGGAAGGAGGTACGGTTCGAGATGGAACCGCGAACATGTAATGTTGATATTTCAGGTGCGAGCTCTGGATCTAGGATAGCGGGCGTTTGTTTCTCTACTTTTTGCTATTTGCAAAATCAATTTGATAGAATTTCATAAATTGACGTAAGTAATGATCTGAGTCTTCAACTACATTCCGCATGCTCTAACGTCCACTAATAATAATATTACTGATGATTTACTATGGTAAATTAACCGACGATGATTTACAAATGCATCCTTAACTAAACTATGGTTAACTTACTTTTTTGATTAAGTAAAAAACATTCTCTGGCTCTGGAGAAAAAAATTACTAGGGATTTTTCAAAAACTATATATATAGCATAAACTGACGCGTCTCAGGATTTTTAAACAGTTTTATCTAGTTTGCCTTGCTTCTTATTTATTTATTTGGGTCTAATCTATTAATTGATATTTGACCCCCTTCCTGTTAACAAATTGATCTGAAATTTAGTACACACCTTTAGTTCTGATGGCAATACAACTTAATGCATTATGTATCTTTGTAAATCCAAGATGGCCGCCGCTACAAAGTGGCGGATTATTTATTGTTGCACAATCCTTTCAATATGGGTATCAAATGAAAGGAATTGACTTGAAGAATATAATTCACTATGAAATATAATAATAATTTGATATGGCTGCCAGAAAAATGGTGGATTAAGTATCTACATATGTTTCCACAACCTCTTCAATATGGGTATCAAATGAAAGAGCTTGTCTAGTAGAATATAG
The DNA here is from genome assembly GCA_958507055.1 of Crioceris asparagi. Classification (NCBI taxonomy): domain Eukaryota; kingdom Metazoa; phylum Arthropoda; class Insecta; order Coleoptera; family Chrysomelidae; genus Crioceris; species Crioceris asparagi. Next base: position 12,816,648 of record OY293831.1, on the reverse strand, counting down.
CTCACTATGTGATTACTGAAATTGTATAGCCTCAGTTTCGTCGAACCCAAATGTACCAAACAGATGTACCGTCAGTACGGATCGCCATTGGAAGAGACGGTGTAGTATACCTACACCTTATTCATCCTAAAGCCATAAAGCTTACGTAGCTCTGACTCGAGTAAAATCTTTGGAAATATTAATGTATTGAGGAGTTAGATTGCAACAAATTGTCAGGGAAAAAACCTTGTAACAATGAGGAAATAAATGAACTATATAGAATAATGAGCTAAATAGAATCAGAGTTATTAAATTACCAAATTATAAACTAAAAACTTGAAAATAAAATCAATAAGAAAGCTGAAAAATAATTCGATAGGTCTAAGGTACCAGTCATCACACTACTCTTGGGCGTATGTAGCGTAACCTGACATTACAAAATATGTAAATAGCATTTATAATGTTATAGCGGTTGACTTGATTGAAATTTCACGAGCCCAATGATTTTATGTTTTTGTCTGAACAATGCCCTAGATTGATGAGGATCGTATTGTGATGACCGGTATATCTAAGTCTTACCAAATTATTTTTTTTGCTTCTAGTGCATTAAGAGCATCAGTACTGTCATTATTTTCTTCTAATAAAACCGTTCAAATAAAAAAGGCCTTAGGTAAATATGCAGTTACTTTTAATCAGGATTTTTTTCCATCTGAATATTTGACATCATAAAGATTTGAATAACTTCATATTTCCATATTAATTAAGAGCCTCAATAAAATAAATGCAGTGATTACACATCTGAAATGAAATCTAGCATATTATGTGCCATTCGATTATCCACAGCGGCGCTATATATTTCTGATGCGACTCCGCATCCCCTATATTACAGCCGAGACGATGTTGGTGGTGGCGATGAACGATCATCGGCAGCAGTAGCAGTAGCAGAGGAGCGACCCGGATCCAGTGACCGGAAGTCCGGCATTGTCTGGAAGGGCCGCCAGCAGAACCGAAGGAGTTATGACAGCCCCAAGACCATAAATTACGTGCCAAATATCCGGCAGGCCGTTTATGTCTTCACATCCGCGCGCTCCCCAACCTACCCCTAAAACCCTCCTTCACAGTGCCCTGAATTGATGTGCCGACGCCATCTCCAGAACCACGGAAGAAATCATATATATAGAGCATGGAAAGGGTGGTGAGATTTTGACTTCTCGTTGAGGCAAGGGTATAATCTTTTGAGGGGTGAATTTAGGACAAAGATTAAGTTTAATATGAGAATAAGTAGGTCATACAACTGGGGAGATTTATTTAGGTCATCAGAACAGTTGTAGCCAATTAAATGGACTATCTATACTGCGTTTCACAATGAGAACGCAGTGTGTCTGGATATAGGCAATGTATTTTAAATGAGAGAAGGGCTCACAGTGCTGCCACTCTTTGAATTAACCTTTAACATTTTCTTCTGAAATTATGACTATGACTTTGAGGTTTGAATAAGAGACGCTGGCATTGACATGTGGATAATCTACTTATCTGTATCATACATTATTTTGACAGTGCATCTAGCATTGTTGCTGATAGGTACACGTCAAAAACGATTAAATTGACCTAACTAGACCATTTATCTCTATTCTATATTATATTCCCCAACCCTTCTTTATGGCATCGAATTCTCGACATCGATATCTCTACCGATTTCGACAAGATTACAGTTTAACATATACGAGTAAATAGATATATATATATCCACATAATATATATGTATCTTTGTAATTGTATACATGGATAGTATCGATTTTCCTGAGAAGTATCAGTTAAATGGGGCAACAAAACTCCATAGAATGATGGTATCTGTGTAAATAGTGCTGGATATATCAATTAATAGATAACTAATAGCTGTATATATCGTGTCTGCGATTCCATTGAGTTTGCGATATACGATACGCCCGCGCCGCTGGGGAATATTTATTTATATGGATGACAACAGATTGGCTGATGGTATATTTATAGTAGGTATGCTTCATTTTCCATGGAAAAGCATGATTGGTTGATATTGTAACAGGACACTCCTATTCGCAATTTGGGAAGCAGACAATCGCGGTAACTTGAATAGAGTTTATTTAACCAACTAAATAAAATAGACACACCGAATACAGCTGAACAAACGAACTTGTGCGTAATGAAGTACTATTACTTCGAAGTTGACCCCTTGGATTTGATACGCCGCTGATCTCGCTGCTGCCGCTACCAATGATGCATATTCAGTACTGAATCCATGCTACTTGGCCGCACGCTCTCGGTATATATACCCAGCCTACTGTTTGCGGGCAATCGAAAGAGTATGTTAGTTTCACTCATGTTAGAAATGATGGCCGCTCTTATCCTACAGATGCAGTACGAAGATTCTAGACGCTTCCATTAGTCTTCATCTTCATTCCAGAATATTCCATTTCTGCAGGCTCACCACAATATGGTTTATTTAATCGTATTTTGTCGTAATGCGCTTGTCAAAAAAACTATGGCGTCCTCCATTAGCATCGCTTTACCAACTGCCATAGCGCGCCTGCTTTACTCACCGACTGAACGCGCTAAGAGTGTCTCCTGGATGAGCTATACTACTGATACTATTCAATATTTGTTTTTTTGGTCTGAATGCGAATATGAATTTCTTTTTGATGGCATATATTAGTACAAATTAGATCATTCCATTTTATGTGACTGTTTTTAATTTTTCTTGATTTTTTGTTGTGGTTGTGCTGACTTCATATGAAGCCAGCAGCGCCACGATTGTTTGCAAAACTGCATGTGGTACAGTTTTTTCTAGTTGCACAAATTAGCACAAAATAAGCACTAAAAAGTGTGATAGGTGCGTTTCGATTTTGCCGATTTGGTCGTGCCTACTTCAGAGAGTGTATTATCTCGGGAGCTGAAGGATCGATTTTATTGCATTCTTTTTCGGTTTGTAGGCTATCAATGGCGCTCTCCAGTGACACAGATTGGGCATTCTGCTCGTACTGGTTGCTAGGCAATGGCAGACAAATATGAGTAGACACAAAAGATTTTTGTACTGCTTTAATTTTTTCCTTATTTCTGCGTTTTTTATATGTATATTCCATTCTGGATCTTCTTGCTGTTTTTTTCACGAAATTGGTGTAAACTGCTCTCAAGTTGTTATAATTATTTCACTGGTCGTAATATGGCATCATATATTCTCTTTTTTGTTTCGGGTCAATATCCTTCTGCCGTAAAACTGAGTATCACTTTTTCCCTCTGGTTATTATATCTTTGATGGATCCATCATTTCATCTTGTTGTTGTTTGTTTAAGACTTAGACTTAGCTCGTTAATAATGATATAATATTCTTCAACAATTATAGCCATAGGTTCAAGAAACGATAATGTAACTTGTAATGCAAAAGTGTTTTAAAATAAAAAATAATAGATCTCGCGAAAAGTTCATATATTCAAGTAAATTTACATCCTGTTTCAATTAAACAGCATTACTTCCTTCAAAATTTCTCTGTATATGAAAGCTGCAAATCAAAGCACTCATTCCATTCCATGCACCCTCCCTTCTGTTTGAAAGCTGACCTACACACAGTGTCTACCCCCAAACATAAAACATTGCTCGGTTTTGATTATGGTCAGGGCACCCATGATTTATATAGCATAAGACGTCATTCCGGCGTGGGAAAGGGACGTTGAGTCGGAGTTGAGGGATTGAAAGACAAATAACAACAGCTGAGCTTTCTTTAATCAAAAAGTCGACAAACCACCTACAAAGATTGTCTGTCATTTTTTATTGGGAAATCTTATTCAATTGTATCTTATGTCTTTGTTCTATATGATCAAGAAATTAACTTTTTCGCCATCGAAGTACAGGATAAAGTATCGAGAGAAATGTATGTAGTTTATTTGTAAATCTCAATCATTTTGTTAATTTAATAATTATTTAATAGCTCATACATAGTGGCGCCATATTGTTTTGTGGGATATGGGGTTAATTATTCAATAACTGATTTTGCAAACAGTACTTTTAATTTAATTTTGAGAATTGTTTCTGATTCTTTTTAATAGAAAAATAGTCTTAAAAACGATCTTTTCATTATTTATTACTCGAAATGATTTATGAATTGATGGTTCAATAGAACCAAAACTTTCGTCTCAAAATCTTTCGTTTACATTATATCTATCAAAAGAAACGGAATTAATAAGAGAGCTTTCTTTTCCATTGTATGATTTTGCATTCCTAGAGATTTCATTTGCATTTCATAAAAGTATAATGGACTGGAAAGTTTCAGATAAAAAAAATGGAAGGGGTTCTGTGAGGTGGTGGAAAAGGAGGATTAATTAATTAATTTTTCATTTATAGAAAAGCCCCGAGAAAGCCTCGGAGAATGGAAGAAAAGCGTTCACGAAAAAAGATCACTTAGAAGAGAGACACAACTGTTGCCAACGCCAACGAACGAAAAGGAGTGAATCTTAAAGATGGATGTCTTTTAGTAAAGGGCTTTTAATATATATAATGTAAATTTGTACAATGACGAGTAATTCTTCTTCTTCTTCTTGTTCGAGAATAATCTATTTTATTGAATTTTGTTACGTGAAGGCATGAAATTGACAAATACCATTACAACCAGGAAGACGCAAGATATACAAATAATGTCTCTGAATTGAAAAATTTAGATAAAATTTTCAAATTGTTGATATTAAGTATTTCAAACAAAACAAAAATTACACAGAATCTGAACAAAAACTGGAAGAAGAAATCTGATCGGCTGTAGTATACTTATATTATAAGACAAGAAGTTACTAGAAAATAGATAAAAAAGGGAATGGATGCCAGTAATAGAAATAAGAGAATCTACAACTAGACACAAGAATATTTGAAGGTAATTCATTAAAATTATGGAAGCATAGGTATGAGGAGAGTTGCAATGAAACCCATATCACAAGTTATAAACAAACAACTTTGATTCTCGAGCAAAGACTCATGTACATGACTTTTTTCTTGTGGGTCAGGAAGATCAGTTGTATAAATTAATAAAATAAGTAAATTTTTAAGACGGAGGTGATTGACCAGGAGATAATAGATTGCAGCCAGGTTTATGAAAGCAACATCTTCGTTGATCTCTGGAGGAGTTCGATGACAAAAATATCAATACCTCAATAACATATAAGACTATCAAGAATGTGCTGTGTGAATCTGTGTTAACTTCTAAATAAGTGTCAAGGAAGGATTACCACAAAAAAATCCCGATGGCTTGTAGAACTTGAGTTTACTATGCATTATCTTAATACAAATGTAAGGAACTCTCGGGGTATGAGATCTACTATTACTAACCACATTTTTTAATATGTAGATTTGACTAGCCCTACTAGTGAAAAACACAAGGTCAGATGTTTAGTGACTCTTTATGTACAAATAAATATTTTTACAAAAATTGAATCGACTTTATTAGTAATACTAAATAATATTAATTCTGTTGGTGCTGGTTCTTTTGGAGTTGGTACCTACAACAACAAACCACAACAGCACAACTTAAAAATTACCAGCACCAATAGAATTAATATTATTTTGTATATTTCATTGCAACAACTAATAAAGTCCGTCCATTTTTTTATATTTATTTTACATTTTTGAGTGTAACATTTGTCATGAAAATTGTTGAAGTGCACTAATACCCATGCACTTGTTATTTCTCATTCAGAGATCCCAAAACATTGCGACGCAAATATACCTACATATTTCAGACTTTACTACTGTAATTCGAAAACCGTAGCTCAATGTAAATGTTGATACATATAATCTTTTCTTTAATTTGGCCGTCTCATATTTTCAATTTTCGAAAAAATGTTGCTCTTCCACATAGCGGAAACACATATTTCAGAATGTAACGCGAAAGCCTATGATTATTTTAAAAAATGTTCAATTTGAACATTTCCGGATATAGAATTATCATCAATTCTGCTGTTTCGGATTTTCAAGAAAAATTGCCTCCTCCACACCTTTTGAGAGCGGTTTTGGGAGGGAAGGAGATTTTGGATTTGATTTTTTTCAATTTTTCTCAATTCTTCTCTTTCAAATGAAACAAAAACAGCCATAAAGAAGTAAACATACAACCGAACTGTGTACCTTCTCCTTTTTAAAGTCGGTCAAAAATAGCGTTGTAAATTAATGATTCAACATTGATTTATTATTAGAAGTTATTCAAAACAAACACAAAACTAATTACGTAACTGTGAATTGTATACCAGTCAATGTGTTTATCCGGACTTTCAAGTGATAATATTGCAAAAACTCCTAACAAAAACAACTAATTAAGCTAATTAACTAGGTCCAATATAAACGTAGCTAAATCGAATGGCTTCTTGAAAAAACAAACATTCTTTTTTTTCGTTCACCTTAAAATATATCCGTGAATAAATACTGCTTTTAGCTCGATAGATTTTCAAGCCATTTACGATTTACAGAAAATACTTTGCCAGTAATAACAACAATGATGACGGGGACACAAGTTTCCCACACTAATTGCAGCATAACGAGGAGTGGCGAGCGTCTATTGCGACGGCTATAATAGTGACGCCATCCATATCTACGTCTGCTAGATCGAATAAAAAATTGCACGAATGAGAGAAAAAGGCGGCAAATAAAAGAAAAAAACGCCAGAGAAAACTCTACAGGATAAATCCAAAAGGATTGCCGGATGTGCCAGAGCGAAAACACATTAGCGAAAGATGCATAAATTTCTTTTCGAACGGAAAGTAAGCAAGCTTTCTTCTTCTTCTTCTGATTCGTCTTCCTCTTCTAGCACTACTACTACTACTACTACTACTACTCGTGGCGTTGACATGAAAAATCTGTCGGATTGCGTGGAGCAATGGAGGAGGAAAGCGCGAAAGGAAATGCCAGTGGCGTGTGAAATTTACCGGGAAATTATCGCTATAAATCTTTTAATTTTGTCAGATGAAGGTTTCAGTACTCTTTTGTACCTACCTTGCTTGCTGTTGTTCGAATTAATCTCAAATGGTAAATAGTTCACAGTTGAAGATAATTTCCGAGAACATAGACAATAGAAAATACACGTATTGTTCTAAAGATTGAATATTTTTCATAAGAATTATAATATTCATAATTAAATAGTGCATTAAGTTCCAGTAATTAAATTCGGTGATATAATAGAATTCATTCATGTCATCGCTTTGCATCTCTGTTGTGAAAACTTCTATTCCGACAGTGGTATATCCATGAGGTCCTTTATTTGCTCTATGGGAGATCTACCCCCCACTACTTCATATATCATGAGTCATGAATTTTCCATTGCATCTTTCTGTTTAACATACCAAAAATTTACAGCTTGCAGCGCTGTAGTATTATTGCATATATCTCCATCTTCCAGTTTTCTGAAGATGGAGATATAACGGGTGTTAACTAAGTAAGTAAAATAGATTTAACATATGATTCTTTCAGTGATTTTGAGACAAAAAGTTTAAAGGAATATGGGTTCACAGATGCTTCGCATTCAAGGGCTCTTCGTGATTATCTTGAATATCCTCTTCCCAATGTTGTTGTTATTTGACACTTTTATTTATACTAGGTAAGTGGTTATCTCAGGCCTAACTTGATTAAATTTATTAAGTGCAGTGTGCAGTAAGTTAACAAATATTGCTAACAAAAAATAGAAGGATAAACTTAAAATTCATCTTTTTGTGTCTTTATTTTTTTGTATGTTGCTTAGTTTCCGTTAAAAAATCCACTTATTTGCATATCCCTGGACCACACAACATGTAAAAAGTTTTTTTTGGTAATTATCATTGTTTTACATTTTTGAATTGTAAAAATAACAAGAAAGCACGAGAATTTAAAGTGCCAATGTAACTCTGCTTTGTAGACTGTACCAAGGCCTTAGACTCACTGTGGAGTATATTTAGTCAAATGGGAGTTCAAGCCGGGAAGAGCTGGAAACTTAGTTCAGTGAGCAAAGACTAAGGCTTGGAGCTCAACACCACAAAAACAAACGTGATATTAGTTGACCACCAGCAGCTGCATAGCATATGGAAGGACTCAGCTATCACACGAAATACAAAGCTAAGACTACTCAATTCCTTAATTTTCTCGATCGCCAGCTATGCCTCTGAAACCTGGACTGTAAAGGAGACAGACAAGTGAAGAATAGATGCGTTTGAAATGTGGGCATATAGACGCATGTTGTGAATATCCTGGACTGTGCATCGCACAAATATGTTCATTCTAAACGAATTAAACCAGCCAGTCTTTCCTCCGCTACTTTGGCCACATTGCCCGTAAAGACAACTCAATCGAACGTCTAATGGTCGAGGGAAAAATAAATGGATTTCGCCGAAACGATGGGTTCACCAAACAAAATTCCTGATTGGTGGCACCTTGCATGGAGCAGTTCATATGGCCAAGAATCGAGACCAATGTTCAGCCAGACCACGCTTGATGCTTCCACCAGACCCTCCTTAGGGTAATGAACCGAAAAGGGAGAGAGAAAGATAACTACAAATAAACTAAAATAAACCTTAGGTTCCGTAGATTTACAGAATGAAGCATTCAAAAATATCTTGTCGTATACCTATTGGAGCTTCTTTTTAATTACATGACTCCTGGTTTGTAAAAGATTGATTTAGTTCTCTGAAACAAAAGCATGTTTTTGACTGTTTTTCCAGGCGACATTTTTTTAGAAATCGATTGCTTCAAAATTCGAAGCTGTCGAGAATAAGTCTTCTAACACTGAAACTGGATCTTATGTGGTAAAGGCTGACAAAGTCCGCTCTCTAACACCAACAAATCGATGAACATACTCTCGTTCTATTCATATTGCATACTAAAATCCTGTTAATTTCGGTGTTGGAGCTGCCTTTCCGACAATAATAAATGTCGATTTGCTCCGCCGCTGTCTCCATCTCGAATCATCTGTATGTTCCATCTCCGAGGAAATGTCCAGGCACAATGTGACATAAGTGACAATGGATTAATCTTGGAAGGTGTCTTCGTTGAATGGGACACACACACGCCATACCTAGGTACCGGCGTTCGTCTGGGAATTCCATTCTATCGTTGCGATGTTCCAATTAAGGATTAAATCGTGCTGTCTCACACACTCCTTCTGTCAAGGTGGTGCACTAATAACGTTCGATATAATAGATGAAAAGCTCTGGGAGGACTTGAAAATAAGCCAGGTGATTCTGGTTTGGAATTTGTGCCCTTATACTTTTTCAATAGAAAATGCATTAACATTGGCTTAAGAACCATGTTCTTTGTTATGGAAAAACAATGAGTGAGAAACATAATAAATATAAATATTTTTTACAAAAAATTGGACCGACGTTATTAGTTGGTGCTCTGAAAAGTATATGCAGTTGCGGTTAGATTGATAACTTTTGGCACCAACTTCACAAGTACCAGCACCAATAGAATTAATATTATTTTATACTTTTCAGTGCACCAACCAAAAAATATTTATTTCACACTTTTGAGTGTAACATTAGTCACGAAAATCGTTGAATATTCACTAATACCAATGAAGATAGTATCCTATTACCCACGTATATTCTTTGCTTGTAGTTGTTAGTACTGAGATTTCAAAACATCGCTACGGAAATACGCTTAAGTATTTTAGTTGTTACCATTTAACTCGAAAACCGTAACTGTAAGGAAAACATGTTCATTATAAATGTTGCTACAAATTATCATTTCTTTCATGTACTGACCACATATTTTTAATTTTCGAAAGAAATCGCCCTCTCCACATAGCAAAAATACGTATATTTGAGAATTTAACATCTCGAAAACCGTTACTCTTTTGAAAAAATGTTCAATTTAATTTAATTTAAATTTCTTTAATTATACCACCTCAGATTTTCAATTTTCGAGAAAATTTGCCCCCTCCATCAAATCATCAAGATCGGAGTACGATTACTATATAAAAGGCGCGCACAAACCCAAAAAAAAAGAAAAAGCACACAGTCGAATTGTATACCTCCTCCGTTCGGGGTTCGTCGGTCAAAAGGGGATAAACGCTGCTGAAGGACATGCTAAGAAATAAAATTCTTACATGAAATTTCAACGTTCAACATAATAGATATATTATACAGGATGATCCATTAATAAAATAGAGTACAAATTTAATGCAATAAAAGTAAAAAAAACAAGAATACCAAAATCAGTTATTGAGTCACATACTCATGTTTCTGTGTATATTTCGAGGAATTGGGTTAATTTTTTGCTTAATTTATCGAAATATTTGTAGTTTTCTCAAATTTCTGTTGGAGAAACCAAATATACATAAAATGAATTGAAAGTTGTTAAATTGTCGCAATGGTTTAATTTTGGATAAGCTGAAGATATTTGACTATACCTACATAGGTTACCAAATATAAAGTATGAACCTAGTCTTGTCATACCTGTCCAAACATAAATTTATCGCTGCAATGAAACAACGTGAGCCGATTTTTTTCCCTGAAAGTGACACCTGGTGAATTTGTCACTCGAAGGAAAAGAGAAGGAAATGATTTCACAGTAATTTCAGTTTAATACTTAACATCCTTGCTGGGCATCTGTTGACTGCACTGTAAATTGGTCGACTCGCCAGACTGCCTGTCTTTTTTGCTGACTGTAAAACGAAAAAATCAGTAGTTCCCTTTTCTCTTATAATATGATGAATATCTGAGCGACCGAGATTTGCTCGAGTAACACAGTATTTAGAGTGGGTCTATACGAGTTACTTAGGATGTTTAATCTTAATTAAAAAATGTGCATATTTCTAGTTAAAATGTTTTGCGATCGGTAGATCTGTAAATATTGCTTTTGTCGTTCACATTGCTCATAATTTAAAGATTTCAAAATAAATATATATCTATATATATACAAGAATTGCTCGTATTAACCGATATATTTGATTAGATTAGAAATGTACAAATTTTCATTGAAAATTTCCGACTAAATTTTAAGAAACTCATACTCACACCTCTTATTTACAAAAAAAGGTTTTTCAAAAAAACATATCATCGTTGATAAGGATACGAACCAAGGAAATTCAGGTTAATAGCCGGGAGGTTGACCACTGAGCTACTTTTGCCCTATGATGATATCGGGCACATAACCAGTTATTACATGTAATCTGAAGAAGTCGTAAAATAATAATGTTAATTTCTGAACACGATTTGTTTTGTAAATGTGAGTACAATCATTCGATTCAATACATTCTAAAACCCATACATATGAAATTTCGTCGAAATCGATAGACCAGTTTCCGACATAAAATTTGCATATATAAGTACAGTTTGAATATCCATCGAATGGGGTTACGTCACGATTCCTGATGTCATATGCTATTTTACGCATGTCGTAAATAGTTTGAATTAAATTTTAATACCTAACCCCAAAACACTGACACTGACAATACTGACATAAGGGGCTAAATCATTTTCGAAAAGAAATGTTTGACATTAAATGTCAAAGAGAACAATAACAAACGTCAAAATAACAATCAGCTGATCTGATCGAAGACATATGTTTATGGCGTTAAAATTTTATTTCACGTAATTTACGAACAAAAAAAGAGATAGACAAGGTACGACGAAACCCCATTCGATGGGTATTCAAACTATATATATACAAACATTGCTCATTTAATATAATTAGATAGGTACTGTCTGAAGTTATTTCAAGGCACAAGTATGATGAGAATAGAAAAGACTGTTCTGAATTTATTATTTTAACGAGTACAACATAGTAACCCATTCCTGGTAAGGGTGTCCAGCATTCATCTGAAAAAACTGAAGAAGAGTTACCTTACATTTTCTTCTGAGCAATAGATAAACCGGGCGCTACGTACTTTAGAGCGTCTAAGTTCTGAAATCAGTATAAATAAATTATTGTTTGAACAATATTCTTTGGAAACTTGAGTCAAATGTCCAGAACTTCTTCAAAGTCAAATTATTTCGACACAAATCTGTATAATTTATAGATCAGAGTGCTTTTAGCGTCCAGGTATCCAAATTCTTTAGTTATTTCAACTAATGTGCAAAATATTATGAAAATCTTACTAGGTGTTCCAGCAATCTCTTGTGCATCAAATTCTCAACATTTAGACGTAGGTAGGTATATATCTACTATTTTGTAAATCAGCTTATATGGTATATTATTATCATCTGCATTTTAATTCAAACATCCAAACAAGTATGGTGTAGGGTGGGGGGCGATTTGCATAAATGCTTTCTGGTCCACACATGACTACTATACGACTCTAATTAAAATGGTAATTGTTATGATAAACGTTTAATCATAATTTAGCTGGAATAAAGCTGTCAGTGAATTTAACGGAATGCGGGAAAGAGAGAGACAAATACATACATAGAATGGGAGATGGCAGTAGGTACGAGTATATACACCGTACTCAAACTATATTACAACATATAGCATGCGTGAAGCTTTGTAATTAGTTCAACGTCAGAGAAAAGTTTAGCAGCGAATGGTATATAATAATTGTAATCATTGTTGGGCTCTTTTTAAAGGGGATGAAGAGTTTTGTGTGGAATATTCATATGCAGAGAAGATGGGGGAGCTTAGAATGGAAACGATGTTGGCTTGTAATTTATGTTGTTTGTTGAAAAAGAAATTTGCTATGCGGGATCGACAACCTTTCAATTATATTTAATTGCATTCGGCCATTTGGAATTTCACGTCCGTATTCGCCAAGATGCTCCACACTCCGACGGATCGTACTCAACTTCCTTGATAATGGCGTCGACACTATATCCCAAGTTCGTTACAGTATCATGTGCTAGATGAAAGTGCAGATCAATAAATATTTTTTACAAAAAATTGGACCGATGTTATTAGTTAGTGCACTGAAAAGTACGAAATAATAATAATTTTATTGGTGCTGGTACTTTTGAAATTGTCCAGTTGCAGTTGGATTGATAACTTTTGGCACCAACTTCACAAGCATTAGCACCAATAGAATTAATATTATTTTGTACTTTTCAGTGCACCAACTAATAACGTCGGACCAATTTCTTGTAAATAATATTTATTTCATACTTTTTAGTGTAATACTAGTCACGAAAATCGTTGAACGTTCGCTAATACCACTAATATCCTATAACCCACGTATATTTTTTGCTTGTCCTTGTTACTATTATTATGTAGAGATCTCAGAACATCGCTGCAAAAATACGTAGACGTATTTTAGATTTAAACATTTTAGTACCGCTCTTTCCCGAAAACCGTAAATCTAAGGCCAAAATGTTCATTATAAATGTTATTACAAATACTATTGTCTTTCATGTAGTGCCCACAAATTTTCAATTTTTGAAAGAAATCGCCCTCTCCACGTAGCAAAAATGCACATATTTGAGAATTTAACATCCATCTTACTCGAAAACCGTAACTCTTTTGAAAAAATGTTCAATTCAAACTTTTCCGGATACGGTCCTATTTTTAATTATACCTACTCAGATTTTCGATTTTCGAGAAAAATTGTCCACTATACCCTCTTCGGGGGCGGTTTTCGGAAGGAAAGGGATTTCGAATTTGCATTTTTATGAATATGGGACCATCTCTCAAGTCTCCTCTTTCAAATGAATTAAAAATCAGTGTAAGATTACTATATAAAACTCGTGAAAAAAACAAAGAAAAACAGACGGTCGAATTGTATACTTCCTCCGTTCGGTGTTCGTCCGTCAAAAAGTAAAAGAAAAACAAATTTTATGTTGGGTGAGAAGCCTGGTAAAAACAATAACTCAAAATTAGCGAGTTTTTTTATATATTTGAACGATTTCAATCTAAGTCGAACTTAAGCATCAATTTGTTAATCTTGGTTTGTTAATAGCTTTGGCACGAACATGAAGTTGATAGCTCAAAACTATTTGTTCTATTATGAATTTTGAACGATTTTGCTGGTGGTCTGACTTATCTTGAGGGGGCAATTATTTTTTGTTTGTTGTCGTTTCTTTTTAAATCTTCCCCATCATTGCTACACGACAACTATGTAATATGGAAGGTCCTCAAAATGCAAATAACCATGGAAGAGCTTGTCAAGCAAATCTTTTCCTATGCTAATAGTAATTAGAATGAAATATAAATTCAAATGACATGAAAAAACATTTATTAATACCGGCTTTCATCTCAGAAGTAATTAATATTATAAGCTTAGTGTTCAGAAGGGAGAAACTCATCTCATTTATTGGGGGACTAAAAAAGAATATTTTAATAAAAATTATTTTCTGCTTTTGAGTCATGATAATATTGTATTGTCATCCAGTTTTAAGCGACGTTTAAATGATCGTGCACAAAGAGGGGGGCGAAGAGGGTCGGATATATACTATAATAAAAAAATCATGCTAAATAGGTTTCTTATTAAATCTCATTATTTTCAGACTTTTGCTGTACCATAAAACATAAAATAGACTCTGTGTACACTAACGATTATACTGAAAAGGCCCCTGGATGAATCTCATTATTTCCAGGGTCGTGCTGTACCACAAACCATAAAATAAACTCTCTGTGCTTTACAAAATCCGACACACTCTACGATCGTATCTACGATAATCATAGAAAACCATAAAAAAAATTTTTTTCTCTTATGTTGAAAAGAAATTGTTAAATTTGCTATTAATTTAACTTCAAAGACAGCACAGCACAACATAAAAGTACGTATAATTGAGATTCATGCCCTTCTGAGAAAAAGTTTATAAACATTCCATGGATCATTTTTCAAATAAATGAAATAACAGATTGTTTGCTTTAATAAAAATTGTTGGAGCTGAAAACGAACAGAACGGGATTCAAATATTTCAATTCAGTTAAAATGAACAAAAAATAATACTAGGTAATTATGCCAAGAAGCTACATGATATTTAGGCAAGTTTTGCTTACATCTGCAGTAATTTATCTGTTTTAAGAACAAAATTATCTAAATGACTTAAGCAAACTGAACTAGAGAACTGAAAAATACACTACGAGAATTGAAAATTCACTTAAAAAAATAATGTAGCGAGTCTGGGATATAAAGTCGCGGCCATCGCGAGAAGGCTTATGCAATTCGTCAAAGGGCGGAGCATACTGACAAATGTGGACATAAGTGGGTTTAATCTTGAAAAAAACATTTAGCGATCACTGGTGATTTTTTTTTTCGAATCGCTTGACGTAAGGAAAATAAAAAGGGAACAACAGTGGAAGAGATTCTGAATTTTAAAGCTCTCCATAGAAGGTTACCTTATATCTAACATAAATTTAAAAATTATTCTCGTTTGAGATTTCTGAGACAAATCGCGAGACGCATAACGTTGAAATTATTTATTAGAAATAGTTCTTTTCAGAATAAATGGTTGACTACGTTTTTTTTACCTGGGACGTTTTACCAGATGTAAGCCATAAACATGCAATAAACTGTCGGTCAGGGTCGGATAATACTATAAAAGTATAATAATATTTAAATATGTTTTATCCTACGAATTAATTAACATGCTTTCATGTCACTAATTATATTATATAAACATACAATAATTTTAATTTTAATTAAAATACCTAACCTATATTATATACCTACTTACCTACTTAAATATATAGAGTCTGATAGTGTAGTGTATTTGCTTGTGGATTGTGTACATAATGGGAATTTCCAGTGAAATTCACCCGGTTGTTTTATTGCTGTGATAAAGACAATACCATTTATTGTGAAAAGAACTATACCTTATACCTTCTTAAATAATGGCGTCATATATCTAAATTGTCCAAAAGTTGATATAATATACAGATTTTCTGTGATAATTCATAACAATAGCATCAACTTAAATGATTCACTATAATAAGTATATTATGATGTGTGGTTTTTCACTTGATGGTAACAAATTTCATCATCCAGATGTGAGGAGCACCTTGAGCATCTTGATTTCTCTCAAATCCCATCCATCCAATACAGCCTCACTGGATATACTGAAATATGCTACATATCTAATTGCACATTCAAGGTACAAGACAGCGTATTAATGATACTTGGCAATGTGCACCTAAAGTCATCAATTCCGTATATTTATGTCTTGTCTTTGTCACATCTAGTATGTGAATGTATTTATAAATTCAGTTAATATGATGTAATTTATCTAGATGGTCTGGAAAATTCTGTATTAACCGTGCGATATTTATAGGCAAGTCAAAATGTTGAAGAATGTAATTAATGACGAAAACAAGTTTGTGTGGTTATTTTCGCATCTTTACAATTATTATAGAAGTAGTGTTTCCACTTCTATTGTTTTGGCCAGATGTTGTAGATCTCAAACAAGTGAGGCTACCTTGACCTGTGATATCAGGTGAAAAAAAATAATGAATAAAAAAACTTGAAGAAGAATGAAGGGGTTACTCACAGGATCATCACAGAAGTACACTCCTCGTTGTTCCAATCTGGGTTCCATTACCTTGTTCACTCGCGAGAGCTTATTTCTGGCCGCGTTTTACCTTTTCGACGCTTCTTCACGACTGTACAATTCAGATACATATTTTTTTGTCTCTTGTTCCCATTCCAGTCCAGTTGTTGAAATATCCATATGCTGTGACTTTTGAGGAAGGAAAAAAGGAAAATTTGGAAGGACAGTTCTCAGTCCATAACAAGTAGAATTTCCAATTGAATTTAGATTATCAGCTAATTTCTATAATAATATAATGCACATATAATCTGTCAATCAGGTTGATAGTTTCAAATATCTTGTGATGTTGCTGATGTTCTTCAGAATAATCTCAGAACTTAAGCAACACTAATTTGCTAGCAAAATGTTTGTAGAATTTAACGTAAAATATTGACGTTGTATCTCTATAAAATGCTTTTTGAATGAAATTATGCATTCTATAATTAGGTATAATGTTTGATTACGAATAATGGCTTTCCTGAAACCCGAATGGTTGGACCCAATTTTATTCAAACTATCGATTGTAGTTAATGAAATCAGTGCTCGTTTTATAAGGTATCCTAGCTTTTATCATCGGATTTTGATCTGAGACTGCATAGGCCATATGTGTGACTAAAACTGATGGACGATATCTTCAAATGCAATTCCATGGATACAAGCACTAAGGAATTCATGAGATGATTGTTATTCCGGCTGTAGCATCCTTGGTCAGAAACTGGTGAATTGGAGAATTGTTTGCGGCTGTTTTTCAACTATGTTAAATTTTATAGCCTCTATGTTTGCCTCGTCCTAATCCAGCGAACTACTGACTGGATTTATAAAGAAATTACCAAAAATAAATGCTAAATTTATCCTGTTTACTTACAAATGCAAAATAGACGACATACCCTCATCTCGCTTTATTAACTAAATTTGATAAAAGTATAAACGAAATAAGCTAAAATATATCTCTCACATTCTGATAATTACGTAGGTATTTCAATGTCATACTCATTCTACTATTTAACTTATACAGAGTGTTCATTTTCAAACTTTTCTCGAAATAAAAACATTATTTTTTAAAACTTTAAGATATGTACAAGATAATATAGAGGGGTCAAGTTATTAACCAGAATTAGCTTCGCCACATTCAACCCTATCTCCCCAAGAGCTAAGCTCTTAAAATTTTTCTATTCTTTAGACGTTCGATTTTTCAAAACAGAAATATTAGTTTTTGGAAGAAAAAATATTTTTCTACAAGACAGTTATCTCTGAAGTTCCAAATTCGTAATGGGTGCGTACGGTAAAAAAAAGCACTAGATAGCTCTTGTCTAAGCTAAGAATTGTTTTTTTCACAGAATTTTCTGTGCTATCTTGGGTCATCTCCAGCGCTAGCTATCATTGGCGATAGAAATGAAAGTGGATAGAGTTACACGTTCTTATAGAAACAGAATTTTGAGCTTTGAAAATATAGCTATCTAGTATCGACGATAGACGTAAGCACCCATTACAAATTTGGAACTTCAAAGACAGCTGTTTTGAAAAAATATTTTTAAACGAATGGCCCAATCTTAGAAAATCATAGACCAATAGAAAAAAATTAGCTATCACTCACTATTTCTTATATTTCTTACGTTAAGTAGTGGCAAAACATGCTACTATGTATGATACAGGCAAAATTAAAACTATTTATACAATCATCATTGAAGTATGGACCTGTTCTTTTGTTTGTAGATTATAATTCGTATTTGTTTTTTATGTTAACGCCATCAACAAGCCAATAACTATAAAACTTTTCAACTTCATTTATTTATAAACTGTTTTTGAAACGGACTCTATTTTTTACAACTAATTATATATTAAACGAGCAATGCTTGTATATGTGTATATATATATATTCCTTGGTTCGCATTCTGATCAGCTCTGAGTTTTTTTAACAAAACTCATTTTTTAAATAAAATATGTTAATTTGATATAATATAATTCTAATAATTTAATCGGAAATTTTGAATTAAAATTTGTAGATATCTAATATATTGCGACCCTTAAGGTACACATTAGCTATTTCAAGTAAGGGTTAGCTGATTTTGGTAAAAATTAGCAAAAAGGGGATTTTGGAGTCGAGAAATCGATTGCCAATACTTTCATACTTAATCGTTGTGACCCTCGAGGTCCACACTAGCTATTTCAAGAATGGCTCCGCAGATAAAAGTTTCAGTATATATAGTGTTTGGTGGTCGAGAAGTCGATTAGTGATACAGCTGAGTTCTGGTATATTTCTCATTCATATTTTTTTCGAAATCTATAACTTACAAATAAGTGAACAATAAAAGCAGTATTTACCGATCGCAATACATTTTAACCAGAAATATGCATATTTTTTAATAAGTTTAAATATGCATAATAGACCCATCTTAAATCCTGTTTTACCCGAGCAAAGCTCGGTCCCCATATTTTAATTTATTATTCTTCATACTATAGATTTCATTATTTTCGGCAAAAGTTCCCGAGTCATCCAGTTATGGTTTACATATTCCATGTTCTTGACGATACTATTATTAGCAATGACATTACTATATAACAAGTGACTAAAAGTACGTGGAATATTTTCAAGGGCGAAATCGTTGCATAAAATTAAGACAAGAACATCCTATTCGCATAAGATGATTTTTTCCTCGGTAACTTTAAAAATCTTTATAATTGAAGTTTGAAAATTGGCTTACTGCTTAAAGATTTGACGGTTAATAAGATTCAGTCAAATTTAAAATAATAAAATCAGTGGCGTCACATTAATAAAATGTTATTGAATCAGTGTGTTTATTCCTATGGTAATGCAGATTAATTTTCATCAATAAGCATACGCAACTCTGAAAAGTTTCCCGTAAACCATAGGCTGTATCGAATTGCCCTAAGAGTATCTTTTTAACATAAAAAAACTATATAATTTTATAATTTCTAAATAAAATTGCAATAAACTACAGAGTAAAAGAAATCTGGATATCTCAACCCTTACCCTCCACCGTATGTGAAGAGAATTGAAAGAAATAATTTAGAATTTTATTAACAATCAAATGCTTAAACATTACACCAATCTCCCTACTTCAGTTGTAATGTGTTTCCAAATTATAGAGAAAAAAAAATCGTCTTTAAGGTTTCTTATTTAAAGTTGTGTAGCTCCCTTAGGAAGCATTCTGAGACCCTTGTTAATAGGAACTTTTTGTCTTATTTTTATGCAATGATAACGCCCCCAAAAGGATGCCCTTTACTTTTGAATCATCTTGTATAGTAAAGTTTTAGTTGACTAGAATTTAGTAAAATAGCGCATTACCTACTAGTCAAAATGCGAAAAAAACCCTGATTTATTATAATCTGATAACATCATCTGGTAGGTACGATGTTCTCATCCTTGATATACCTAATTTACAATTCTTATCCGAATCTTCCGTTTCATCCATATGAAATTTATAAGATATACAGTAGGTATCACCGGCAGCACCAATTGGCATTGTTCCAAAATTATGGAACAACCACAATGTGTCTGCCGTGTGGATAGACAAAGTTGAAGCCGATACACAGCTGAAAGGACTTTTCTTTTTGTATCTGGTTACATTTGGCAAATGCCACCGGCTGTTCCCGATGTGTAGTAGATAAACTGCTGTGCTGAGTACAGAGGCAACATGTGTGTGAGTATGAGCTCAGTGTAAGTATATAAAGTTGGATTTAGCATGTGATCCTTGGAATGTTCCAGGAGAATTATCATTTTCCTTGGTCAGTTGATTCCACGAAGAAACTTTTTACTCTTGCTTGCTCAATGAATTGTTTGTTTGTTCAATTTGAAAAAGTCATATGATCCCATGTGCAACTACTGTTTCAATTTATAATAGAATAACAAAATATGGCAATAACGAGGGTTCCACACATTTATATTGAAGTGAAGCATTGTAAATACAATGCTTTTATAGAGTAAGTTAATATTAAGTATATTAATAAGTTTTATCCCGCACTTCCAGGGCCAACATTTTGGTACATTGTGGTACGAAACCATAAAGTCATAAAAAGTATTGAGTAGTATGGAACCCTTCTACTTCAGAATCCTGCTCGCACGTAAAACCAGTACGAATACAAAACCATATCCATCTACTACAGAGATGGGCACGTTTCCGATAACTGTGGCGCCAAGATTTAACGGTGTTTTCTGTTAAAACACCCCAAAAATAAAAGGAAAAATCAAGAAATACCAACTTGCTCGTTTTTGTCTCCTTTTGGAGATATTCGCCCCATTTTGTTCCAACAAGCTTGCGAGATATTGAAGCAAAAGGGATATTTGGTAAGGAAAAATACGCATGTAGAGGTATAAAAGAAGTCGCACTTACCAGGAATCACACTGTAGAAACCGTCCCAACGAAGTATTTTCTTGAAAAATTCACATTAATCACTATAAACACGTAGATTTCACCTTGCACTCCTTGACTCTTGTTACCAAAACACAAACCTAGCCAACCACAAAATACTAAGTCTGTATTTAATTTTATTCCTTAGTTTCCTTCTTCGAATAAATTTCATTTGGATTATATTTCATATAAAAATACTTTTTTCTATTGTCTAAAACGTATTCTAATATAGCAAGAATAATTAATGATAATTCTTCTTCTAAAATGAAGTAAATTGCAACAGTGTATTTACAATGTTTCGACAAGGTTATTTCAGTAATTACAATATGGCGGCTGACCAAAAAGTGAAATGTGTTTGCAGTGTAATATTCAATTAAAAATGGCTATTTATGAAGAAATTGCCTCGTTGAGACGTTGTCTACAGTGATTTTACTAGTTAGTACGAAGATTTATTTACCTCTAAACGCCATTTTTCCTAATTCAACACCCCTTTTGCTCCAACATGTCCCCAAGCTTGTTGGGAAAAGCAGAGCCAAATATCTCCAAAAGTAGAAGAAAACGAGAAAATTGGTATTCTTGATTCCCGTATTATTTTGGGGTGTTTTATTAGAAAACACCGTTAAATCTTGGCGCCCCAATTATCGGAAAGTCCCCCAGAGATGCACCAAAAGAGAACAGCATAAAAATTTCTCCTGCATTATATCTTAGAGATTTTCCGTTATAGAAATCTCCACCCTTAAGTCCCAGTCGCACTGACAGACTCTCACAAAACAGTCCAGCGACATACTACACAGATCAAGCAGTTTCTTGCCACCAAGCCTGAAAACTTTAATATTCAAAACATACTTAATGCTCAAGGATTTAAAATAACTACTTAACTCTTATTTAACGGGAAACACTCTCCATGGTAGAAATTAAGGTTTCGCATAACTGTGAATACGACAGTTTACGCCAGCGAAAACTAGCCCCAGTCTCCCCTATGTGAGGCAAAATTTTCAGCATATTTACAATTACTGCAGAAATCAAACCAAATGAATCAAAGACAGGGATAATTTTATAAACGGAAAATTAAATTTATAAATATTTAATCGCAGTTTTCACAACACAACTTTCCTTGCAAACTCTTTCAACTTCCTTCTCAGCGATCACTGTTCAAGGACATACTCTTCTTTCTAACCGTCTTGCTACTCTACCTTTACATCCACATACCTCCAACTCCATCTACCTACCCCCCTGTATTGTTGTTGCGAGAGTAAATTTCAACAAGGTGTCGATGATGTTATGCCGCCCGAGACACACAACTTCTCAACTTACAAAGGCCTCTCTCACATAAGGGCCGACGTTTATGCCCTACTCGAAACCATTATGTTTGAGTGGTGGACGGCTCTCGCCTTTTGGAACAGCAGGTGGTAGAAATGAAACACCAAAAAGTGTCTCAACCTACGCTGTATACTGTTAAAATGTACTCCTGAGAGTTTTATATAATGCTGTGAATTTAGCTCCGAATTTTCATTGATTTGAAATGCTGATTGGATAAAATTTCGAAGCGGAAACTTAATGATTCTGCATTTATAATTAGTACGTTGGATTTGCACCCCTCTTGAAATAACTCAAAGTTTATTTTCAAGTTCCTTGGCAGTACATGTTAAGACCACAAAGGAAATATCGTCTGCGGACAACAATTTATTCAGCGGCGATGAGAATTTGAAAAATCCCTTAGGTTAGGTTAGGTCAGATTAGGCCTTCAGAAACTTCATATACAGGGTGGTAATGGAGAAACTTTAACAGGGTATTCAACAGATAAAAATAATTAAAAAAGTTCATATAAAATTATCTCCATATGCGTTTCATTTTGGAGATACGGGTTGTTGAAATATTGCGAAAAAATCGGTTTTTATTATTTAAAAAAAAACAAGATTTTGTTTTCAAACTTAGTAAGTATTACTGCCACTTAAAAACAAATTTATAGTACAATAAACACTTGTTTTTGTATTACCAGTGGCGTTAGTGAGACCGTTTTAATTAATTTAATTAATAAAAAAGATGTATGCCAATAGTTTATGGCATATTTGTTAACAAATTTAGAAATCTTGATCAATTGTAAACAAAAATGTTCTCTTTAGTCTTTTCGCCAGAACGAACCGTTTTAGAGAAAAAAATATTCTTTGTTTGCATGTTCAACTAATATCTTAGGTTTGCAAATGTGATGTAAATAAAAACGAATTGAAATAGCGCGAATTATCCTAATTTAAGATATTAGGTGCACACGCAAACAATTTTCTTTTTCTCGAAAATGGTTCGTTTTAGCGAAAAGACTAAAGAGACCATTTTTGTTTAGAATTTCATCAGGATATCTAAATTTATCAAAATTTGCATACAACTTTTTTGATAATTGAAATTAATTAAAATGGTCTCACGAACGCCATTGGTAAAACAAAAACAAGTGTTTATCATGCTATAAATTTGTTTGCAAGTGGCAATAATACCTACTAAGTTTGAAAGCAAAATCTAGAAGAGTTTCTTTAAAAATAAGAAAAAACGAATTTTTTCGCATTATTTCAACACCCCAAACGAAGCGTTTTTGGAAATAAGTTTATATGAACTTTTCTCATTATTTTATCTGCTGAATACACTGTTAAAGTTTCTCCATTATAATTCGGACCACCCTATATGTGCAGGATTATTCATTATATTTTGACATCCACCTACAGTTCTTATTACGAGTGATAGAAAAAAGCTCAAAAGCGTATAAAAGTCTTATGATTTTCAATGTAGTCTCTTTTGGTTTTGGGTTTCAAATTGAACACCCTGTATATGTTCTGAATTCAAATATAAGTATATGAATTGACAACATTTGATTCAGTCACATTTGAAATATTTGAGCCTAAACTTATTTTTCCACAATTGTTGCTAATTATAAAAATTAACAAATGTGTGCAATTATAGTAAATATGGCAATGAAACAGTGTTATTTGAAAATGAAACCGTATTGCATAAATGGAAAATTACTTAAAAAATATGTCAAATGGTTATTTTTTCAAATGACAGCATTGCAAGAGTTAGATACCGATGAATATCCGAGCAGAAGGATCCCATCAATACAATTAAGAAAGTAATAAGGCATTTTTAAGATCACAATAACGTTTAACGAAAGAAGCAGACAATCGAATGAAATTTAGATGCAGAACTTGATATTTTACTTTATTTCCAAGTTAACGGAAATATCCCTAGATAGACATTTTAGAATACCTACCCATTATTTTTAGGAAAATCCATAATATTCAGTTCCTGATTTGCAAAAGCTGTCTGGAAAGTCATATAGCAAACTTCAGCGAAGAAATATTACCTATATACATTTCATCCTGTGCAAAATTTAAACGACGAACATAGAAAACAGAGGCTTGTATATTGTGCTGAAATACTTAAGATATTTAATCGGAAAAATAAGCAATTTTGGGAAACGAAAAATCCACATCAAATACAGACTGTTAAAGTACAGGGACGAAAATCTCTTGATGTTTGGTGTGGTATGTGAAATAATATGGTAATAGAGACGGAAATAGAACAATTATTAGAAAATATTCCAGTTGAATAGTATATTAATTTAATAAGGCATTAAAATGGCGGCCTGGTCCACAATATTCTACAAGTGTGAGAGATTCTTATGGGGATACCTGAAAAACATAGGGTAGGATTGAATACAGCAGATATTCTCTTGTATAAACAATAAATTATCACTTAATATCCTAAAACAAAGAGGCCTATATAGAAAACAATTAGATTGGTATTTAGTATGGTGTTTTCGTTGTTTTTCTTATAAATTGTAATACTTTAAAAATCTTTATGATTAAGTTAATATTGTTGTTTTTGATAATTTTTATAGTTTTAAGAAAATAGTTTACTTTAAACTAAAATGTTTCAAAAATGACTGAACCAAATTTCAACAAAATAGATATATTTGAGATCAAAAGAAAGGGTACTTTCAATCTAAATAATAATATACAGAGTGTTCAATTTCAAATATAGCTATGACTCAAAGAAGATTTTATATGTTCTAAAGTGATTCTATTATTCCCGCCTTTACCAAAAAATACTACTTACATGGAAAATGATAAAACTATTATATTTGAAGTTTTTCTCTATCAGTCGTAAGCGGGTGTCAAAATATAGGTACTGAAAAACCCTGTACATAAATTAAGACGGACCAAGAGGTCGTGGTTCTCTATAGCTGATAATAATCTTTTGGTATCAATTTCAAAATATTTATGATCCTTATATTACGTTTTGTTTTTTTAAAAAAGTTATTTGTCAACTAGCAGCACCCGGTGCGTTGATTGAATTGAATTGAATTTTGAAATAAATTTGAAATAAATAGTTATTGGTTCTTGGCCATGTGAAGTCCAATAGAATAAATTAATAAATAAAACGAATGTCAGAGTAATCACTTTAATTATTGATTTATTATCTCAATTTTAAATAACGATTACTTACAAAAAACAACTTCCTGCTTTTGTACACTTCAGTAATAATATAATATTTTTATTGTAATGCTTTATGGTACACGATATTTTCTTACTTGATTGCTTACTGTCCCCATCAGAAGTGCTGCCCTCTCGTAGCGAAAGGCCAAACTCTTCTCAAGAAAAAGGCTCATTGTTCCAGATAATATAGGTGGATAATGATTCTTGACGTGTATGACATATCTGACACCACACTAAAAAAGCGTATGGGAAAAGTGGTGTTTTCCCTATTATTCTCGCAATTTTTACGACTCTTCATAAAAACGTTCCTTATGCCTTAACGAAAATATTAAAACAAAAATTATCTAAACTGGTCTAGCCGTTCTCGAGTTTTGCGCTTAGCAACGCATTTGGCTACTCATTTTTATATATATAGATAGATTTATAATAATAGTATCAAGGATCAGTTTAAAATTTGGCGAATGCGCCACGGCTATTTCCTTGTTTACCTATCTACTTATGTAATAGTATCATAATATTAGCAAGGTAAGATCAAATTGGGTGAACTTAACATCTTTAAATATTTATAACATAATGATCGATATTTTGCGAATGCATCAATTCCGATATTTTTCGAATGAATCAATTCGCAGTCCGTCTGTCTGTAAGTGGACTCTAACTTAAGAATGAATGAATAAGTAGAAGTTGATAGTTTCACAAACTGTCATATCTATATTTTAGAAAAAATATAATTCCGTCTGTGTGTCCGTCTGTTCGTCTATGAGTGGGCTATATTTCATGAACCGTAAATGGTGGAACACTGGAATGTTGGTTTTACAATGGTTCGTAACTGTTTTTTCGCACTTTTTTCTGGACATTTCTTTCAAATTGCTAGGTAATTCTCAATATTTCATTACAATTTTGGATTTTCTCCCGGTAAACCTTTTAATTGACGTCTCACAATGCTACCTGATCCTGGAAAAATAAGATATGTTACCTTATACTTAAGTAATGTTTGATAAGAGTTCGAAAGAAGAACTAAATAAAAAAATAATCATACATTATATCTTCCTGATCCTGGGGATCCAAAACAGCATCCAACAATCTGTTGCTAGCGAGACATACTGATAACACTTTGATAACATTCTGTTGTCCTGTCTGAATATGGCTTTAGATTGACAATGGGTCAATAGATTGGAAATATGATCCAATAATATTAATTTGATACTTGATACACATGGTAAACTGATATTCGCTATAGTGTTTAAACATTTTCGAAAAGCCTATATTATCGTAACTTTTAATGAGATCGTACTTTAGTAAAACATAATATATAGATCCAATTTTAGAATTGGTAGAAAGACCAATTGCTGAAAATATGTCGTTTGAAATCAAAAACCTTTGATATGTTGAAAATCGGACACCGAAAATTTTCCAACATTGTTAGCGATAGGAAAATGAAAAAGTTAACACAATGTGCAAAATTCTATCGTATTTGTTATTTTTTTCCTCTCAACTTCGCATTCAATCAAGTGTTTCTTTCCCAGGTTGGATACATTTAAAAAAACTATGCTATTTTCTTTTCCTAAATACAACGTCTGGCTGGCACTGAATGATACCATTATAATTGAAAGCCCTCTCCTTCGAATACACGAATCGATGTCTCAATAGTTCTTCTTAGGAGAAGACCTCGTTATCCTCAAGCATTTCGAAACACTTGAAGTTGCTCAAATATTGGCGATAATTTGCAGTGTTGCAACTGGGTACATACCTAGACCAAAACTTCAAAGTGGTCGGTAAATATGGTCTAAATGTCTAAATTTATCTTCTCTTTTATGAAATTCCACTCAATTAACCTCTAGAGTATAAGTCATTGTCTGCATGAATTGTATTTAAAGTAAAATGGAGAGTTTATTTTTTTATTTTTTTACATTAAATTTTTTCAATCAATAAAATAAATATATAATTTTGTTAGCTGTAAGTGTCTGTTTGTAGAACGTTTCGAAAGACAAGAATGAAAAAACTTTATGCACCATAGGCCTGGAAAATTGACAAAAACACGAGTAAAACATTTATTTCATTAACTTCATTGCATTTACCGAAAAATTCAAAATTATTTTCTCAACTCTTGCTCTATGAACTATTGATGATCTTTTAAAAAAGTACAGGCAAAGGTGGCTTGATGATGGTTTTAATTGTCATTCCACTCTGTATCAATCAACATACATTTAATGTAGGAATTAAAAATATTTCGTAGAAAGACACTTTGCACCAACAAAATTTTTATGATTCCTTCATTTTGTGTTGTTATTCCATACTTTTTAGTCATCTTATGCAAACGGCCCTACTTTTTTATAGTTAACTATTTCACATTTTAAAAACTAAATCTAAATAATCTTAAAAATAATTTCACCTGCAACAAGAAAAATGTATAAGCTATATGAAAAAGAAGTAGGTCACCCAACGCGGGTTCTGTCCATAGGCACTGCTTCCTAGCTAGCATGCAAACCCGCGCAGAAAGTCGAATGATTATGGCCACATGGAAAATTCATGGATCACTAGATAAGAGTCGCTAACTCATAAATCAATGCATTAATGCTAAAGCAATTACTTCATACTCATAGATTTTATATTGATACAAAACATTATTGGGCCTGTATGTCGAATTAGAGTCCGAAATGTTTTCTTTACCACATCTTAGCCCTAACTTCAAAGCTGTGAATTTGTAAAGACATTTTACAGTAAAAATATTTCAAGAAATTATGTGATCTATAAGATGAATATAGCAAAATTAATATGAATTGGAAAGGGAAACTTTGAAAAAATCCAGAAAACGAATATGGAACCATTTATATCTTTTACCAAAAATTGCACCGACTTTATTAATTGGTGCACTGAAAAATACAAAATAATATCAGCTCTATTGGTGCTGGTAATTTTGAAGCTGTACAATTGTAATTAGATAAAAAACTTTAGGCACCAATTTCAAAAGTACGAGCACCATTATTTGGTACTTTTTAGTGCAATAATTAATAAGGTCTGTCCAATTTTTGTTTGGCATTCATGAGAAGTGGTAAAATTTCGCTATCTTAAGTGAACTATCTGGCTTCTAATTAATAGAACTCTTTACACCAACCCTTCTAACATTTAGATCAGAATAATAGTAGAGGTCAGAATGGCCCATGGGGGCGTCGAGGTTACAAGCTGAAATTTGACACAATCGTTACTTATTACCTACTTAGCTTAAATCCAAAAGCTGGAAAAAATCGGACAATGCAGGGGCACAAGAAAATAATATAAATAAAATAATAAAAAAAAATAATCGCACCGTTGTAAAGAAGAAAACGTTATTGATTTTTTTATATAAATACAATACAGATTTTTGTGGAAATTATATATTTTTTCAATTTTTGAAAGTCGCGAAATATACGTGCCTTTATGGAGCTACGCTAGTCGAATAGTTGATTATCTTGGAACAACACCAGGCATTTTCTAATTCATTTTCAGAGTTTTTTCCGTTTAACCCGTGATATCTCGTAAACGAAGGCGTTAATAGAAAAAAACTATTCTTTGATAAAGTTTCTCGTGTCTTTCATTCTACCACCGGTGTAAGATTAATAATTTTAGGAAGTGTAATAGTGACGTATTTTAATTAAATGCGATGTGGTGTCAAAATGCACGGATGCGAGTGCGCCTGCCACTTCGCGTCTCCAGTCCCGACAACGATGTCGCATCTCACTTTAACACCGTAGCGCCATCGCTCCATCCCTTTTGCCCCACTTCCACTTGCTGTTGTTGGTGGACAACTCTTCTTTTTCTATGTATTTTTTTTGTGACAAAAAAAGCAGTATACCTAAGTGTAGTTCCATTGTATCAGAGGTTTGTTTCAGTTATTATAGGTACCTACGTTGGAGTAACAAAATGGACAGTACAAGTTCCGAAAGTGAATAAGATATATTACTAAAATTAAAAGTCTAAACTGGCCCAGTGTGCATAATATGCAAGAAAAATTTCCAAACCTTCATTGAGGCTACTCAGAGATGCGTTAACGAAAAACTCTGATATTGACATCCATAGCATTATCTTGGAAGGAAAAAAATGGAAATTTGCAAAATGCCATTTGGCGCAAATCTTGTAACTTACATTAGAAAGAAGAGCATTAAATGTTTGGAAATGTAAATAATAAGAGAAGAATAATTTAAGTACATGGGCATTAAACCACCCCCTCCTGTTGGTAAAATGCTGCGCAAAGATATTTTCGGTATAAATAAGTGCGTTTTATGTCAAAAACGATCAACAACACGGCGTTTGTCGAAGGTTATGTCTATGAACATTGAACATAAAATAAAATCCATAGGTGCATTCAATTTAGACTTTCTTAAAAGAATAGGATCAAACGATCTGATTGCCATGGAAATTAAATACCATACAGGTAGTTTACTATCAGAGTAAAAGAGACTGCTCAAACATAATCATGTGGGTACCTATTACAAGTAAATTCCCCATAGATACAAATGTCGAAAAAGACATAGCTCTAGATTCCATTGCCGACAAAATGAAAAATAGTTAAGAAAAATATCTAACCGAGTCATCTTATGAAAACCGATTAAATACCCACTTACCTTCCATCATTACAGAAAATTGATTTTAGGATATAGAAAAATGTTCGTTACATAATAAAATGTAAGTATTTTGCAAGTATCTTTAGTATAAAAAAATTAAAAAGTAATAAACTTTACAATACGAGTATGCAGTCTGAGCAAGAGCAGGATAGAGCTACGGCGTTAAAGTAAGCTGCGATATCGTTGTCGGGAGTGGAGACGCAAAGTGGCAGACGCACTCGCAGCCGTGCATTTTCACACCGCATCGCATTTAATTAAAATACGTCACTATTTCACTTCCTAAAATTATTAATCTTATACCGGTCGTAGAATGAAAGACGCGAGAAACTTTTTCAAAGAATAGTTTTTTTCGATTAACGCCTCCGTTTACGAGATATCACCGGTTAAACGGAAAAAACTCAGAAAATGAATTAGAAAATGCCTGGTGTTGTTCCGAGATAATCAACTATTTGACTAGCGTAGCTCCATAAAGGCACGTATATTTCGCGACTTTCAAAAATTGAGAAAATATATAATTTCCACATAAATCTGTATTGTATTTATATCAAAAAATCAATAACGTTTTCTTCTTTGCGATTATTTCGATTTTTTTTCTTGTGCCCTTCTGCACTGTTCGATTTTTTCCAGCTTTTGGATTTAAGCAAAGTAGGTAATAATTAATGATTGTGCCAAATTTCAGTTTGTAACCTCGACGCCCCCACACAATTCATTTTTAAACGATTTAACGGGGACCGTGCACTCTATTATAAACTCATGGAATACTTATATTGGGTTCATGTGAAATTGGCAAAGATATTTATTAAGGAAAGAATATTGAACTTCAGAATTAAATGATACAAAATTCACTTATAAATCCAAGATCTTTGTAGAATTTAATCGCTCGCGGTTACGCGCTATTCAATAAAATTGAAAGCACAAAATATCAAACGAAATATTTCATATCATCAAAGCAACAAGATCAAAACGAAATTTCACAACAAACATTTCACTTACACTTTGAAAGTCAATTATTGGTGGAGAAATCAATCTTTATTTTAATTCAACGCTGTGTGCTATGCTAAGCTATTTATAAATCTCATCAAAAATATTTGAGAGCCCCCATAATGATGTTCAGTTGGAATTGAGGCAAATATATAATTCAATTTTGTGGAAGCAATTATAACTCTGATTAAAAACAATTATGAGTATATAATTTGTATTCCATTTGATGTGATTTTATTTATATACATTTATTTTATTAAATAAAAAGATATTCTTGGGGATGCAGTCATGTAATGAATAAAATTATTTGAATTAAGCCGAGCTTTCGGGAATGTTTATTTTCTTCTTCAGGGCAAACTAACAATCGTTACAAAATTATCTCAACAGCAATTTAATAGTATTACAAAAATACTTACAGTCGTGAATTTAGAATAAATCAGCTAAAACCACGAAAGATGGTCATGGTAACATAATACGTTAGAAAGTATCTAGACTTAGTTGATAAAAATGAATAATTATTTTATAAATATTCATATATATTCATTTTTAAATAGTTTTTATTACTTTCGGTTCTTGTATAGATGGATTCCGCAGCGATTTCTCAGGCCCCATACGGTCTGGAGAATTCAAATTTTGAAATCGTACTTAGGTCGCTGACATCTCGCCGCCTGTTAAGCTCCAAGTGTGATCCAATATTGATTAATCATATTATCTCATTCAAGTATTCAAGTAAGATCAAAACTTTATTTTCGACATGGAACGACAATGTCGGACAATGGGATCCGTCACTGGAATCACGCACGAGCATGGAGCGTATATATACGTCTCTGTTCTCTGGTATATAGGTGCTCTCTGGCAGATCGTCGTATATATTAGATACTCTATGGTTATGTCGCGCTAATTTAATTTTGTGTTGTGGTAGACAAACAGTAATTTGTTATGGAATTGCTGTTGCTGGCAAACAGATATACATAAGCATAGTTCAAGTCGAGAAAATGAGAAATAGCAATAGTACTCATCGGTACGGTTCGAACCTTAAATGCCTAATAAAAACTATTTTTAATTTTTTTCACTTCTTATCAACTAAATACTCTCTAATTTATTTTGTTACCATGACAAATATAAATAATGACATTTGTAATTGATTGCTATGAAATTTTTCCTGTTTTAAGCTGAAGAAGAGAATACATATCTCGAGAGCTCGGCTTAATTCAAAGAATTTTATTCATTAATGACTGCATCCCCAAGAAGATCTTCATCAAGAATACAAAATCAGTTTATTTACTAGCTGTTGAATGCGACTTCATCCGCAAGGAAGTTAGTTATGTATTATACTTTTTCTTCAAATCGGATTTAAATACAATAAAACCTATATTCTGCTCCAAGTCAAAATGTATTTTCCTGTGAAGACCACATTAAAATCCGTTCAATCATTCTGAAGATGACAGCGAACAAACAGACAGAAACATTTTAAAATCGTTGCTTCGTGTATATACCTTCAGTGTATCGGGTGTTGAATTATATTAGGTTTGAAATGAGTAAACTAAAATCAGGCCTATATTTTGAATTCATAGCTAGCATTTTTATTTAATTCTTTCAAATTAAGGATGGGAAAGTGAAGATGAGCTTATCACGAAATGATCACAACTTTGTTTTGGCTAAACCAGTTTTAAACAAATTAGTTCCTTGAGAAAAAGTGTAGAGTAACCAATAATATATGATGGAACAATTCGGTTTTGTTCCAATTGTCGTAGGTAGTCTTCGAATGAAAGTCATTAAAGCACGTTTATGTTGAAAGCTTTGAATGGAAACACCCAATGATAGTTAATTACTCACTATGAAAACAGATTGATTTCTAAATAAGAAAATCTGGTGGGTCCACTCACACGACTTTCCTACTGCTCGCAGGCTAATTTCAATAACAAATCGTTAGATCAAAACAACAATGGTCATGTAATATTTTCTCGCAAGATGAAACGTTTAGCCAGAATCTGAAGAAACATGTGGAAAATATGGAATTTTATTAAAGCATAACTTTTTTGTGCTTTTTCTTAGAGATGGCACTGTATATGGGTGGTATAGGGCTCTCAGAAGTATACTTTAGGCAAGTTTAATCAAAATCCTTAAAGCTGTTTTTGAGCTACAGTCTTGAACGTTTTTTGGCTATAGCTCAGCACCCAGTGTATACAGGATTCTTATTCAGTGCCACCGACGAGTGATATTGGTACCAAACAAAATAAAAAAGAAAGCAACAAAATACACCGATCCGTTGCCGAGATTATGCGGTCACAGACAGACAGACAGACGGACAGACACACCAATGGCTAAAAATATGTTTATTAGGCTAAGAAAACTCTGAAACGGCAACATTTGTAAAAATCTCGATGCCGAAAATTTCACACGATTAGAATACTTTCTTTATACAGCTACGACAGTAGCGTAGGAAAGTAAAAATGCAAACCACTTGATAGTGTAACTCGAGATATAATTAATAACGCATAAACATAGTTAATTCACTTTTGCTCACATTGTAATTCAAACACGAAGAAATATTATCATATCTTCAGCTTCTTGGATATCCTGTGCGCATTTCCTGGTAAGTCAGAGACAATATGCATTGGAGATATACCGATAAATAGATCGAAAGGGAAGTACCTAGGTAATTTTTCATAGCCATGCTTGGTCACCGGACCCTACTTATCTGATCTTATATCTATGGGGAAAATTGTCGAATTTTCTTGTTAGCATTTGACCAACAATGCAGCAAGACATAAGTGACTGTATTAAAAATGTAATAAATAGCACATCAATCGATGTGATGGAAGCAGCTACCAGCAACAGATTACGTCTTTGTTTAGAACGCGAGAATAAGCAATTCCAGGATTTAAGTGGAGATCAAGCTGTACTGATAAAGATATTAGCATTATAACCATTCTGCTGTTTTTCATTCCAAAATAATTATATGACCTGCCAACTTGTAGTTAATGACTGTTGACTAGGTCTTTATCTACGGTTTTTCGTAGTAACTACCACATTTTCTTTGGGAGTTTGATATTTTTGAGGTGAATAAGTCTAATATTGCAAAAATATTCATATATTTTGTAATTTTAATTTACAATACAGGGTGAGAAAATATTACTTGATCACAATTATACATTTTTACTCATATTTCAAATTATAAACACTATATTCTTTATTCATGGCAATTCACAATAACTGGGTGTTATCATCTGGAATTTTAAAGAAACGCGAGTTTTAATGTTTTTTATTCGAAGATGCCTCCTACCTACTACAACTGGAACTAATTTTAATTGTTCCATATCACCCCTACAACCGTTATTTAAAAAAATGTATCTAACAAAATTGGTTCAGAATTTAAGGCTAATTTTTGTTTACTTAATTATGACCTACTAAAATTGGGCATATTTTCGAGAAAGAAAAAGTTCCTCAAGGATTTCTCCCACAAGCGTTGAAGCTAGAGACTCGAAAGTTATTTCCAGCAGATTCTATTGTTCTATCAGGTATATTTTAACGTTTAATCCTGTGCTAAACGTTGTGGGGTGAGTTCACTTGCATAATACTCCAAAGTTCGCAGATTGCTTCCAAAAACTTTTATATTCAACAACTTGTATACGAACTTTTGTTATAGTACAACTGTCACCACTTGTCACCTTGACAATCAAAACTGTCACTGTCTTTACCGACTGAACTACAATTAACATCTAATTCCACAGACTGACTGTTATAAAAAGTGACTGTGAGCCGTAATCGACACGGCTTTATATATCTGAATCTTGGCATGACATTCATCGAGAATGTTCTATGATTATCTAGACGCACATAATAATGTTCTAGAGGAATGTCAAACTGACAATACTGTTACAAACTGTACCTCACATATAGTTTATTGTTTCTAGGATAAATCTACCAATTCTTGAACTAATTAATGAATTATAAATGAAAGAACTATAGTAATCAAGCTAGTGGAAATGAGAATAAGACTAAACGAATAGTAACCGTAACTACATGATAAACGATCTACGTTACAATATGTATAGATCGTTATTTATTCCTCTTTTTTATCATCGTACTCCATTTGTTCAGCACTGCTGAAATGAAAATAAAATTATTGTTCATTTTTGATAGAATTCTCTTTATCTATTCGAAATGTAATTAAGAAAAATTGCCAAAACAACTTTAACTGCACACAACTGATTATTTTAGCATAAGAGCAAAGTTCTATGATTGAATTGAAATATGTATGTCTAAAAAACATTATAGCTCTAGTTAGCCGATAAACCAGTTATAATGGTGTTCGTCAAGGTTCTGTTTAGTGACCTCTTTCTATAATAATGAATTCTGCTGACCATCAATTAAATATACTGTATGTGCTAGAATGCTTCTTTCTGCAGATTATACAAAGATATATGGCAGTTTCAACCAACGTTGAATACTTGAAATGTTTTTTTAAAGCAATAGGATACGCCTCTGTGTAAATTATTCTGCACCGAAAAATAATCGGAGTTCTGAATTAAGAGTAAAACATTACCTGTCTTGACTTTTCCTACAAAACAAGTTATTTCAAGAGTTATTTGGTTTGTTTCAGACTTTACAGCCAAACTGTATAATGATTTCCAAATACCCTGGAACATTTCCTCAAAAGAACATTTCATCCAATTCTCCCCAACAGATTCACAGAGACGCAATCGACAAGATACATTACTCTCATTTTTTCTTTCCTTTCCCAAATGTCCCGATGTGATTTCCTATATCAAATTCAAATGACATCACACAAAGTAGTCGAGCTCTGGAGAATAATCCCAAATGCGAAATACGCTCCAAATCGTTTACCGATATATATATATATATTATAAAATATACCTAAATGTATATATAGGAATAGCTATATATATATATATATGTATATATATATATATATATATATATATATATATATATATATATATATATATATATATATATATATACCCTTGAGAAGATACTGCATTCATGAAATTAGCAAGTTGGAAGCGAATTTACCAAGAACTGCTTGGGAATATCAATTCAGATACAAAGTTCTGTTGAGTTAGTTTTGGTAGAAAGTAGCA
The DNA here is from genome assembly GCA_958507055.1 of Crioceris asparagi. Classification (NCBI taxonomy): domain Eukaryota; kingdom Metazoa; phylum Arthropoda; class Insecta; order Coleoptera; family Chrysomelidae; genus Crioceris; species Crioceris asparagi. The sequence goes on along the minus strand of OY293831.1, from coordinate 12,780,698 downwards.
GAGTTGGTAAATGCAGTTATATAGGCATCTCACTCTTTTTCTATCAAGTATTAGTGACAGAAATGGAAATGTGTATAGCATCCATTAAGATGAAGCTTTTATAAAATATTCCACTGTGATATATTTAGATGGCGTATATAAAGCGATGTAAAATACCAGCGTAAGTAAAATAGGTAATGAGACTGGCAAAGTAGCTTCTATTTGACAACTCTGGAGGAGCTGAACTTGGAGGGGTAGCAAGGCAACATGTACAAGTCTTCAATATGGGTTGCCCGGGTCATTTAGTTGTCCATAGCAATCTATTGAGTTCTAAAAATGAGTGACATCAACTTCAAGTAACGAAGTGCTATCAGGTTTTGCTTCAGACTAGGGCACAGTGCAACGGAAACGTTTGCTAAACTTCTTCAGGTCTACGGAGACAGTGTTTTGTCAAGAGGCCAAGTTTTTTCGGTGGCTTGAGGCATTTTCAGATGGAAGAGGGTCGAGTGAAGATGAATCTAGAAGCAGAAGTGATTCATTTTCAAGAGCCGATGAAAATGTCGACAGAATCCGGGATGTTATGCGTTCAGATCATCACTTGATAGTCAAAATAATCGAGGGAGAGCTGAATTTCACTTACGCCAGCGTTCATCAGATTCTGACTAATTAGTTTTAAGTGGTACTTCAACCTCTCCAAGGTCCAAAAAAGCAATAATGAGCAAGTCGAAGATCAAATGCATGCTGATTTGTCTTTTCGATATCCACTGAATCGTCCACAAAGACTTTATACCTCAAGGCCAAACTGTCAATCAACATTTTTATCGAGAGATTCTTGAAAAACTCCGAAAAATGGTCATTCATTTATTCATGTGGGATCAGACATCAAGAATAACTGGGTGTTACACCACGATAATGCTCCTTGTCACACAGCATTTTCAATAAGCGAGATTCTTGCCAGTAAGAATATTCCTGTGGCTCCTCAGCCTCCTTATTTACCTGACTTGAGTCCATGAGACTTTTTTCTCTAACCGTGATTAAAAAATCATCACATTTTGGGACAATTGAAAACATTCAAACGGCTGTAACCGACCAGCTGAAGGCTATTCCAGTATCGGAGTTCGAGCACTGCAATGAGGACTAGAAGGGCCGTCTCCAGCACTGTGTGGCTTCAGAAGGAAGCTATTTTGAGGGTGACAATAAAAAATTGTAATTCTAGTTAAATAAAAAAGTCATTCTCATTACTTAATTTACAGGCCACTACGTTTGTAGTGTTTTGCAAGTATGTCGACACATTTGAGATCTGGATAAACTAAACATAATATTAAAGGAAAACCCTAAGAAAGTTTTCGCCTTGTCATCAATCCAAAATACTTTGCTGAAGAGCTTAAGAATACTTTGTTACCTAAGGTATTTTTTTATCTATAGCTTATAGCCAGACATCAGGTGTTTCCCCAACCCTGATAGAAAAAAAATCGATAAGAATCTGGAATAACAAATTTAATTTTGGACCTGTCATCAATTCCATCTTGTGTGTACTTGATCCATCGTAAGTATGGTAGCCCTTAAAGGTGCCTTAGCATTTTGTTTACTATTTGGACCTAGTTAGTTTATCCAAACATTCGTTCCTCACTGTATACTCAAGTATTGTGTGTAATGTGCTGAATGTTTATTTGTATTCGCCAATGGTATTTTCGGTTTGTCGAGTAAAATATCAATTTAGACTTTGATGAAATTTTCTTCGCATAGCGAGATATATATATATTTATGATAATATGTAAAGCGATCTTCGTCGTGTGTATTTGCTGGTACTGATGAAGATTGATGGCCTTTTAGTCGAGTAAATTACGATTGCTAGAACGAATATTACCATCGCTTTCTAAAAGAGCCTGGCATTACAGGGTGTTCCGATTTAAATTTACATAAAATTTTGCTAAACTGTGTTTCTTTTTGTACACACAACAGTGTGATTTGTATATTTCATATTTCTTGCAAACAAAATGACAATTTTAGTGATACTTCATCGTATCATCGTAAGCCCCCACAACTTTGCAATATTTCATAGTAAGTAGGTGAATGGTGATTATATCAAGATACTGGTTTTTCCATTTAAAATAGTCGGGACATTTTGTGTTACATTGTATACAACATGAAAGCTATTGTTACATTTAACCCTATGCTAAACGTTCTGGGGTGAGTACACTTGCGCAATACTCAAAAGTTCGCAGATTGCTTCCAAAACGTTTATTTTCAACTCCTTGTACACCACCTTCCGTAGTAGTACAACTGTCTCCACTTGTCACCTTGACACCGAATTACCGAATCTTTACCGAATGACTTACTATTAACTAAGAATAGGGAAAATTCGTAAGTACACGACTGGAGATGCTGCTCTGTATAGCCGCCGTGAAACGAAAGTGAAGCCAATTTTTCGTCAGCCACCATTAGTTTCGTGTTGTTTACAGCTTAATTTTGATTTTAATTTTTTCTGTTATTTTTTAAAGAAAACGACGATTTCTTTATCTCAACACAATGGTGAAATGCGACGCTCTTGGATATAAGAGTCCCTGTCGAAATAAGAATATGGTGTTATATACATTGGGGGCCACTGATTTAGTCCTCATTTGGCTTCACTTGCTCTCCGAATGCGATGTCTTCTGGGTAATTCCATGATCTAAGACTAATAAAATCTTATCTTATCTTATCAACAGACCAACTGTTAAAAACTGCCTGTGTCCCGTGATGGAAATTTAATAATAACCGTAAGTACATGATAAACGATCCACTTTACACTATTAAAAACGTATGTGTTCCAACAAAGCTAGAATTTCACAAAATTATTCTGGTATTAAGTGAAAACAATAAACGGTAAAGATTTTCTAACTAAAGAGGCCATAGGTATTGTACCTAACGAATTTTGAATATAGAGTCGACGCCATTCGGAATGCAGGCATGTGTGATTCTTCAGGGGGCGGAGCTTCTAGACGAGTGCGGCCCGCGGGTGGTATGAGTGTAAGGCACACTGCTATTGGTCCACGATACATGCCAAGGTCAAGATAATATCCCGAACAATTTAGTGAATTCGCGATAATGGTGGAATGTTCGGGGCGTTGGAAGATGTCGGTGGAAGCTTCTCGGTATGGAGGGAGTTTGCCTATATATTAAAGAGGATTTGCTGCGGAATCAGTGGAACAGTCGGGTACAGCAGTTGAGTGAGTACGGTGAATATGGTTGAAACCGGTAGTGCGGTGATGACTGGCAGTACTTTGGAGACTAGCAGTACGGTGGAGACCGTTAGTATGGTGGGGAGACCGGCAGCAGAGTGTATACCGGAGTATGGTGGAGACCGATGTATTTGGATCTCTAGTAGGGGGCCACCAACAACATAAGTAAATAACCCTCGGTTCGCATACGGTTGTAAATAGTGTAAATTATAAATATATAATTGTTGTAATTTGTATACGCCCGTAACACTATCTTAGAAGTTTCCTACTGAAACTTTAAAATCCTATGTTGCCATGATCGAAAAATGCCGTATGAAACTCACTGTATATTATGAAATAATTTTAAAATATAAAACTTGACTATATCTATAAGTTCTATTAAATTTTTTTCTCGACAACTCACATAGATATCAAACTCCGAAGTATAAGTTGATCTCCCTGTATTTCAAGTTTCACAACTTCTCCAGGATGCTCTCGACATTGTTTGGGGAGCTTCACCATAAATGTTATGCATACATCAAGAAGTCTGCTTCGTATTATATTCTCAGTACGAATTTTATTGAAAGAAACGCAATCGACAGTAGACTATAACGCTCCTAGGCGATTGTATTTCATATAAAAATCCACTCAGTCATATCTGATATGAGCAGTCATGTTCATTAGAACATTCGTCTAACATTAACTCATTCTATAATGTATTGGATGTAAAGTGTTGAAGCACCCAAACAAACGAATATATACTGAATAGAAATCATTGTTTGCGCAGTATATCTAGTAGTATGCAGTTGCACAAGTGCAAAAGACCACCTATACTAACTCTACTTCATACAACCCTCAAACCAATCTTTGCTCAAACCGTCAAAGTGATTTTCCTTCTTTAAGTCTTCTTGGTGTCGCCATAACTATAATTATTCGTTTGTATTCGTAGTCATTTTTGGATCGGATGGTATAAATACTCTCAAACTTCTATTCAATTTATTATGCTACTCTTCATAAACGCTTCCACGTGAGTAGGATAACAACAAATAGGTATCTTATAAATGAATAGATTACTCCACCTATAACATAGTGTGGTCAGAGTCTGATAGACTGTTTTATTTCCCACAAATTGTATCGCATTTCCCACAACAACAACAACAAACTGTAGTTGCTAGGAGCCCTGCTTTCACAACAACAACTACTCTCTGCATCTATTTTGATTTAATGCGAAAGTCGGAGAGCATTCGACAAGCTAACCAAGCTAAACTCACACACATTCATTTTCCCATTTAGAGAGTTGGCACACACCGCGTTCATTGCAAATACACAATATTGTAGAGAGTTGTTGCCTGCGTCTATTAATCCCGTCGTCGTTGTCGTCGTCGATGTTCTCGTGTTCCCTCTTTCTTTATTTCACTTCGACTCGCTCTCTTTCCTTTGTGTGTTGTGCCGAATGCCGTGTTGCGTTTTTCGGTAGGCCGGTCACCATGGCGACGCCATTTGGTTGCTGGGCAACGAAAGCGCGCGTGCCCCCACCCCTTTTCACAAACTCACACAGCAGCTGCCACGCAACAAAACGAAGCACACGAGGCACGCGTTTTTCGTTTGTTTTGTACCTTCCTACTTACTCAATGATCATCGCACTCATCTCAATGATGATGAATATGTATTACGCAATCTGTCTATGTGAATTGTATGCACGTAGATTCATAGTAAAAAAATATGTTGACGAAAAGTTCAAATGGTTGCAAAGTAAATACAAATTTGAGATCATATTTCGGAAGCATGAATCTCATTAAAATTTATTTTTACGTGTTCTGTAATAATCAGCGCTACCAACTTTGCACAGGGTGTTGTTATTATCTATACAAGATTTATGTGCCCCTAATTAGAATGTCTGTTACGCCAATGAATTTATTGATTTGTTTTACTAAATGCTCATTGTAAAATGCAGCTTTTCTACCATTTGCAACTCCTTGAAACGTATCCGATTTCCCGTGCTTGAGTTGTCTGTCTAAAGATAATAAAAGCTCACGAATGAATTTGATACGATTTAAAAAGAGTGAATCAAATCGAAATCTATTTACATTAATATATGTACCCCCAGGCATGTTAAATTGTAAGGCATTGAAAACAATCAATGCAAGAAAGATAAACTTAAGGAAGGATTTACGGATTATCGCAGTATACGTTAAATAATATTGGTCAGATTAATTCACGGTCACAGTATTCAACATTTTTGTTTTTTGTTTGAAAATATCAAAATTCTGTAACTATTGCAGTCGCATAAATTAAATTATATATATATATATATATATATATATATATATATATATATATATATATATATATATATATATATATATATATATACATAAAGTTATAATTGAAATATTAAGTCATATAATAATAACAAAGTATTATTTTTAAATATTATAATTCATACATCTGCAAGACGCAGTTCTAAGAAGATAACAAAGAGATAAGGGTGTTTACGTGCCAGAGATGTCAACCAGTAGTCAGCAAGTTAATATAAAGACCATTGTTAGTTGTTTATCCAGTTTGGCCTCTAAAAGACATTACTGAGTGTTTATTAAGATAATATTTCTAGAAGTTTCGATTTAATTTTAAGAGAAAAGACCTATTGTATTTATTTACGTTTCTTTTTACATTTTTGATGACTAAACATTTTGGATTGTATAAATCTCCAGATATATATATATATACAGGGTGAATCACGACCAACGGGATGGAGGTTTATGGCGAAACTGTAAAAGTTTTAAAATTTTTGTCACTTTAGTAGTTTGTACATTGTTAAAGGCTACATTTTAAAATTATTTTGGAATATACAGGATGTCCCAAAATATTGTGGCATATCAAAGTTATATTTTTTCTTATGTGCAATGCAACATGTGATTCTATCTACAAACGATCTACTTACATTATTCAACATATCGGGTGTTATAGACGCGAAAGCGTTCGAAATTCTTAATTTCATATCGACTGGAGTAGTAGGCGGTGTAGCATATGCAATATTTTTAATATAACCTCATTTGAAGAAATCCATCTTGGTCAATTCTGGTGACCTAGCTATCCAATTATAAGGACCGCTTCTACCTATCCATTTATTTCTAAATTTTCTATTTAGGTAGTTCCTAACAGCACGTGAAAAGTGAGCAGGAGCTGCGTTCAATTGTAGCCACATTTTCTTTTTTCAAGAAATTCAAAAATTTTCTTCCATTCAGGTGTCCGTCAAAGAAATACGGGCCGATAACATATTCGCCCACAATCCCTCCTCAAACGTTTACACTCCATCGGTGTTGGCGATCAACAGTACGTAATAAATGTTTGTTTACTGTATCGTAATAATGGAAATTATGTCTATTTACTAACCCATTATTGTGGAAAGTAGATTCATCGGTAAACAAAACATAATTAAAAAAATCAGGATCTTTTCCAACTCTATCCAAAGTCCATAAACAAAAATAAGACGTTTATCATAATCCTGTTCTGTCAACTGCTGGTGTAGTTGAATATGATATGGATGGTAGCGATTTTTCTTAAGTATTCTACACACACTCATTTGACTTATTCCTAATTCACTTGAAATTTTTCCAGTACTAGTATTAGGATTCTCCGTAACCGACAGCAGTATACCAAATTCGTTGGCCTTGTCACCAGTAACTGGTTCAGTTTTATTCACCTTCTCGTATGCAACGTTACCAGTATTACGGAATCTATTGAGTAGTCTTTCAAAAACTTCCTTTTTTGGGTGAGCTCTATCAGAGTACTTTTGAGCATAAACTCTAGATGCTAGGAGACAATTTTCTAAACATTCCCCAATACAAAGTATCATGGCGTCTCTTTCGTTTAATGGGTACTTCTTCATTTTTAGTAGCAATTAAATTTGAAACTAACACAGGATTGTTAAGATACTTGACAGATAAATGTCATAAAATGACATTAAGTTAGGTACCAACTAGATTATGTAAGCATTTTTTGTTTTAAAATCGATTTACCATTAAATCTAAAAAAATTGTAAATTGTACGAAATGTATAATACTTAGGTATAGGACACCCTTATACCATTCGAAAGAAGAATTCTCTTTTGACATGGTGAATTAATAAAATACGGGGTGTCTCATTTGAAATAAGCTCAATATTACACATTGAATGATGTAATAATGAAACTATAAATTCATAACACCCTGTAAAGATATGTTGAGTACTCAATCGTGGAATACACTCAACAAATGCCCTGCTATTTAGATGCAAGAGAAAATTTTCTAGAATTTGTTGTATTAAATACATATTAATTTTATTTCGAAAAGTTCAAATTTTAAGAAATGTCAGCATAACTCGGAACCATCTGTACTTAGGTATAGGAAACCCTTAAGAAAGAGTGTCTTATTTTTTACGGGCAATCAGAAAATGCAATAAAATATAGGGTGTCCCATAAGAAAAAATATAACTTTGATACGCCACAAATTTTTGGAACATCCTGTATATTCCAAAATAATTTTAAAATGTAGCCTTTATCAATGTACAAACTACTAAAGTGAAAGACATTTTAAAACTTTTACCGTTTCGCCATAAACCTCCATCCCGTTGGTCGTGATTCACCCTGTATATATATATATATATATATATATATATATATATATATATATATATATATGTAAAGGTATAGGTAGGGCAGCGCGTAGATGTGATCATCGAAGTTAAGCAGCACAATACGTTTTGAACAGTTTGGACGAGTGACCGTTGATGCGGGCGCGCGTTCTGATCTCTGACGGTCACATTGCATTCTATTCCTCTCGCATGGCAACGGCAAACCAGCGAGAATATATTTTGCCTAATAAAGCTCTCTGGAATGGTGTGGCTTGAGATTTATCTTAAGACATATTGGTGCTTCGGAATCCACGTTGAACTGAAGATCCCCTTGTCTGTGGTAACACGAACATGAGTATGACACTCAAAGAAGAAGAATAGGTACTCACCTATCTCCAAATCTAAGGTACCCTTGAATTCATATCGGCTTTTCGCCTCCAAATCTTGTGGAAAATTATCCATGTAATTATTCACCTCTATTTGAAATCACCCTGTATATGTATCGTTGCGTCAAGAATAGAAGGAAAGAGAAACAGATCGGGATCGTACAGTTTGTGTTTGGCTCTCATGGCTCAAATACTAAAGGATGGCTAATCGAATGATATGACGCTCCCTGAGAAGATTCTAGTTATCGCTTCACATATTTATTTACGTACCTAGATGTTTTTCCAGACTGGATAGCATTGTTTGCTTTCCTGATGATCTAAAGAACAATAGCATCTGTGTGGCCTCGATGAAAAGGAAATAAAAATACAAAGGTCCCTCTGTTAAATTTCGTAGTGTAATATTAATAAGTATCTTCGACTGGTCCATATCTAACACATAGCTGTCTTTAAAAATTTGAAACGCACAACCACAGAATACAGTTGGAAATTGGTTGAAACTGTTGCCTATGATAAACTCTTATCAATATGATGGATGCTAAAAACGCTTAAGAAGCAAATTAGGTTCAATGGTAACATCTATTAGGTATCCAGACAAAAAACAAACCTACATAACATGTAATCTATACAGCTGGATAGACTTCAATGCCACAAACGAAAATTGTTTTCACACTTAGATCTCTCACAAATCTGTAGTCATAATTATTACAAATTCACCTTTTATATAATCTTAAATGACATTTCTGTTACCTATATATTGTTGCGTATGTGGGTTCGCAGATGAGTGAGACTAATTTAGAGTTATTAAATTAACTTTATTTATACTCGAAATAATATAAATTACAACTTAACTTTACTATATTCGCACTAGCTTACTCGGACTATTCTATTATTCACACTATCTTTTACATTATGTCCCTCATGCCGACAATACTCCCATATATATATCCGACAAAGGATCCAGATCATTCGAGTGGCTTCTGTTCTTTGATTCGAAAGCCGCCACTGGACGTATAAATTCATCCACTATGTCGGCCACGATTGCATTAATCTTTACTTGTGCCTTACCAATCTCCAAAGTGGTGGTGGTCTCTCCAAAAACATTTATCAAATCTCCTTTTGCAGTTACCAGTATTGGCTTGATGTTGTGCTCTACGATAGATTCTTTGGAAACCATGTCCGGGCGTACCACTGATCTTGTTGCCCCCGTATCGATGGTCAAATCATATTTCTTGCCGTTGATAATACCTTGGACAACGAGGCTATCACAGTTCTTCTTAATGGAGTTCAAATGTAAATTGGGGGCTTGATAATCAGTGGTCGCCAGCGTTCGCCCCCTTACACTGGCGAGGTGGAGTTTTCCTGAAGTCGGGTATTCTCTCTCTGAACATTTCGTTCTTCAGATCTGGGTCATCGCCTGCAATTTATACTTATATGTCCCTCTCGGTTACAATTGTAACACTTAATCGGTTTTCTATATCCGGACTCCTTGCCTCCTCGAGAGCAGAATTTCTGGAACATCGCCTCCAGCTTTTAAGAAAATCTGCACTGTCTTGCGGTTCCTCCGACACCCTGACTTCTTTTAATTTGCTGCGACGATTCATCGAAGCATTTTTGGCAGCTTCGTATTCCAGTGCCTGGATAACTGTTTCGGCTAAGGTGGTATGCCTACTCAGTCTCAACGCTTGCTGCATGTCTATATCTCGAACTCCTTCGATGAAGTATTGGACACTAATTTGCTCGATGAATTCGTCCGGGGCCTGTGGATAAGCCAGTCGTACCATGTTCTCAATTCTACTGCTGAATTCCTGCAGTGACTCCGTTGAACCTTGAATTCTGCTCTTCAGCTGGCTCTGATACACTTGGCTAAGATATTTGTTGCCATATCTTAGTTCCAAGGCGCCCGCAACAGCCAAATAATCAGTTTGTTTGGCTTCAGGAATGTTTTGAAGTAATTCAAGCGCCTTTCCTCGCAAGGCCAATACCAACGCCGTCGCTCTCTGCTGCTGATCCCATCCATTTGCATTGGCTGCAGCCTCAAATTGACGTTTGTACATGGCCCAGGATGTTTCACCGTCAAACGTTGGTGGTTTAAGTTTTTCGTTGGCTGTAGTGATCCTCGACATGTCCAGTTTGCTGCGTTCGTTCGTCTTGGTTAGTATCCCGTATTTTCTTGATCTCTTTCTCCAGTATTCGGTACTTTTCTTCAAACTCTTCTTGAACTGTCCCAATTTCTTCTCAAACTTCTTGTTTTACGGTCTCGATTTCTTGATGGACATGTCGGAACAATCCTGCAATCTGCTCGAAATCTCTCTGTCGTCGTTCTTCTTGTTTACTCTAAAAATCGGAGAATAACTTAGTTAGTTGTTCATCCATTTTTTCTGCCTGCTTACGATTGTTCACCATAGACAAAAGCCTCTTCACTCACTTATCCCTCTTCTAACACCAAATTGTTGCGTATGTGGGTTCGCAGATAAGTGAGACTAATTTAGAGTTAATCAATTAATTTTATTTACACTCGAAATAATATAAATTACAACTTAACTTTACTATATTCGCACTAGCTTACTCGGACTATTCTATTATTCACACTATCTTTTACATTATGTCCCTCATGCCGACAATTCTCCCATATATATATCAGACAAAGGATCCAGATCATTCGAGCGGCTTCTGGTTTTTGATTCGAAAGCCGCCACTGGACGTTTCTCGAAATCCCTTTTGTCGGCACTCTAGGAGTAGATGCCGACATGCTGCCGTCGCTCTCTTTGTCAACGCCGCTTTCGATATTTCCAACCACAGCATAGATCTCGCGCTTTCTTCAAAAGGATGCCGCCACTTTGTAGCCAATACCGGCGGATGTTCCCCTTGCACGTTACAATATTGTCGAGAACAGCTACCAATGTTACTTTTTATACACTCAGATGCAATGAAAACGTATCACCCAAATTTAGGGCAATTTTCAATGGACACTATATTTTGAAGCTATGTATCGACTTTCGCAAATCCTTTTGTTAATTCCAGATGAAACTTTCTGGTTTTATATGCTGTAAGTGGGTTTTTATATAAAAAAGTTTTAAATTAATATTAGACCTTTCAGTGATGACTCTTTTATTACTAAAATGAAACGGTGGTATGGCGCGACTTTGGTAATCGAATTTAAAACTTTCCTGGGAATAAAGAATGACTTTTTCCAAATATTTGGTTTCAATCTTTTATCAGTGTTACCAAGGAAGATACAGCCTTTTAAAAGCAACACTGAGTTTTCGATTATTCCGGCCTACAAATATCGTTACTATGGGTTTGAAAAAGATAAACAAGTTCTCAAAAGCTACTCGTAATCACGTATTTCAAGAATCACGTCATTTCAATGACACTTCAGTGTACTTTTTTAATTATGTTTCCGAGTTCTGAGGATCGTACCAAAGCCGTTTCCCTTATTGAAGATGGGCGAAGCCAGCGCTATGTGGCGAGAGTGCTGGAGGTTACCATCAACTGAGAGCTCGAGGTGCGTCACGCAGAATGTGGAGGAAGTGGAAATTCGAAAGATGAACTGGCCTACATGCTCCCCTTACGTAAACCCTATAGAGCACACACGGGACCAGTTAGGAAGGCGAGTGAGAAATTGGGGGGTGACTACAAGAGGAATGGAGCAATTTGAATCAAGACATGTTTTGTAATCTGATTGTCAGTATGAACAGGTGTATGCATGCCATAATAAGAGCAAAAGGAGGAACTATGAAAGTTTGAACTGTTCCCACCTTTATTTTTTATCTAGTTTCTGAATGTCTTTATATTTGTTTTTCTTGTTTATTAAAACCGTTCAAAACTTCCGTTATTTCTTTTGTCTGTAACTATAGAAAATTCAGTTAGGTTGTAGGTTTATTTGGAGCTAAAGAAACCACAGTTACCATAACGTTGGTGTCGTCCATATTCAAAGGGGGTAGGTACCTAAGGGTTTGGCAATAATCAGAATGTACACTGAAGTGTCACTAAAATGACAGTTTTCCGAAATATGTGATTTCGGAAAGCTTTTAAGAACTTGCTTATTTTTTTAAAGATCATAGTTACGAGGTTATAAGACGAAATGTTCAAAAATGAGGTGTTCCGCTTAAGAGGCTGTATCTTCCTTGGTAATATTGATAAAACGATGAATCAAAAAGGAAATGTTTGGAAAAAAGTCATTCTTTCTTCTCAGCAAGAAAAGTTTTGGATTACTTGACATATGATATCAAATACAAATTTTCAATGCAGTTTATTTCAGTAATAACAAATATATTTGACAATTGTAAGTCAGCTTCTTAGAAACAAACGGTTTAATTGACTTGTCCATTACATGTCTAATAGTTTTATCAATCTTTAAAATAATACAAAGAATCTATCGAAAAACTCGTAACTAATAACGCTTAAGGCTATGAATACATCTCAATCTTCCCACATTTTCAGTCTTGTGACCAAGCCATAGTAATGACCAAGCTGTAGGTACTCCAATCAAAAACGATGAATGTGTCCTCCCCTTTTGTCTTTGTTCATATTTCTCAAGAGTACAGGATAGATCTAAAGCCACATCACTCTTGGCGGTTCCGTGACATGACCACTATATACCTACCCCATCCTTATGAAAAATATAATAAATTGCCAAAACATCTCTTGTAAAGTCACCCCAACAAGGGGAGGCATTTTAACTGGTAGGTAGGTAGGTATACGTAGATAATATTATGACTAAACGAATCATGTCAGTCAACCGTGACAAATAACATTGCGTATTCTCTTCTCCGCAATATTCAAACGGTTCAACAGCAGACACAGGCAATGGGACAGATGAATATCTACGGTTATAGTTGAGGCAACGTGTGTGTTTTGTGATACCTACATCATTATAGAGCGTCTTCTGACGAATATTATTGACCAGTGGCAAAGAATGACCTATTAACAGAGATAGACAGAACACTTCATTGATAAAATACGTTTTGTTTGTTGACATCTTTAAGGGCCAGGGGGAGTGAGCTGTGGAAGCGGTCAGAAGGGGGGCTACAATAGTTTTAACTAAACCCCGCCTCACTGCACTTTCACATAGAAAATATGACACCAGTGGCGTCTCGTTCTTTTAGGTTTCATTTGCTATACGTCGAAATAATTAATACCACAAAATAAATCTGGAGTTTGGTGAAAAAAACTCAATGTCCGAAAGTTGCATGTTTCAGCAATATTATTAAATAGGTATGTATAATTCTGTTTTAAAGTCTAGGATTTGAAAAGCGCAAACAATATAAAAATCTCTAATAAAATAACAATGATTAGGTAATAATTTCTTTACTACGCCCATGACCGACGTTTATATGTCAATAATTTTCTTTCAAAATTCAAATATATAAGTCATCAAATTTTAATTTAAACGGGCTACTTACCGATGAAAAGTTACTTCTGGGTTCGTGGATTCTATTTTATTGCACACTTTGCAACGTCTAAATCATTTTTTTCAGTTTTGAAACCAAGGAATATAAAAGAATATTCAAAAACAACCAAAGTATTTAAATAATGAAGGGAGAAGTTGATATGCGATGAGGCGTGGCCGAACAAGGGATGATGTCAACGCAATATATTGTTTACAGTTCCGTCTATCTCTGTTAATAGGTCATTGAGGGGCAAAGCAACGTGTCCGTATAAAAGGCATACAACGTGTTGCAGCGCATTTGGATTTAGTCAGAGATAAGCATGTGTCTTTGATTCAGTCAAGCACTTCGTCTCATTCCCATTTCGCATGTAAATCATCTGCAGATTTCCCAATAAACTAGACTTGTCTTACTCTAAAATGATAGTACCTATCAATTAGTTCTTGCTACGTTGACCTCGGGCGTTATAATGAATAAGTGAGGATATCCATGTCTTAGACCTCTTTGTTACTTTCCCTTACGAACCGATTGTTGTTCTTGTTAACCAACCTCTATTTTTTTGGCCTAGAGGAGCTCTTTTCCTTGGACCTCAGGCTACTACTCCAGGATATCATTATAAACGAATGAGGCTGAAACCCTTTCTTGCTATCTCTATCCTTCTTAAGCACTAATTCTCAAGTAAACTTGAAGGATTACGATCACTTATTATAGTCAACACCTTCTGGGACTACCGTAGCAGAGTAACCACCATCTAATTAAGCTCTACATTGGCCTTTTAAATTTTATAGAAGACGTAGGTATATTCTCTCTTTTATTTATGTGTAATAATTGAAGCCTATTTGTGAATTATCTTGAATTAGACGAAGTAACTCTTCGTATTACTGAAGGTATATATCGCTGATGAGTCGTCAGCAAACCCTCATCGCCTCAACTATAATACCGTTCAATGGCAGGCAGACAGACAATATGGGCAGATGGATGGATCTCTATAGATAAATGAACTGAAAGCTATCTTTCCGTATCTGTATCACCTTCAAAGTATAGAGTATAAATGAGTGTAGGAGCCTACGGACTTTGACGTCGTTCCACACAGAAATGTTGGATGAAGGCAATATATAATAATATCCGAACTGAATGAGCCACTCATTTTTCACAAAAATATGTGTACACGAACAATAGAGAAAGAGTGAGCGACAGATATAAACAGAGAGACAAAGTTTGAGAGATTGGGTTAAACAACATCTGATATTGCCATGCTATTATTCATCAATATAGTTCCACCCAATATTGTTGAAGCGAATGAACGAGTTCCCATCTTTGCTCCACCACCAAAAGTTATTAAAAGCATTCAGGAAATTGGAAATAATGTTAAATAAACTTTTAGAATTGAAAGGCACTTTAGAAAAACTGAATGCTCCAAAATGAATTTGTACTAGAATAAATAAATTTTCATATAATGGCTAGCTGGATACTATAAAAACTATTCAAATGTCTGGTTTATTTGAAAAAAATAACTAAAAATATTGGTTGGTTGTAAAGGTACTATTCTGCTAGTTTATAAACTATGCAACATTTATCGCCAAAATAGAAACCACAAGAAAATTACTCAAATTAACCGGTGTTATTGGCTAGTTTACAAACTATTGTAACGTTCAATCCTGTGCTAATCGTTATGAGGGTGTTCACTTGCGTAAATCACCCGAAAGTTCGCACTTTGCTACGAAAAGTTTATTATCAACAACCTGTACACTACCTTCCGTGGTAGAACCTTTTATCTCTACTTGTCACCTTATGATAACCTAAACTATAACCATCTTTACCAACTGAACCACCATTAACATCTGATTCTGACAGACTGACTTTTATCAACTGCTGTCATCGAGACCAAGACCGTCTATGTAAGACCAAGACCCAAGACCAAGACCAATACTGGGGTGCAAGACCAATACCAAGACTAACCTGGTCTTGGTCTTGGTCTTGCTGCAAGACTTGCGAGATTTGCAAGACTCTTCCAGTTTGGTAGGAAACATATTTTTCTGCTTAATGATTAGATAAGAAACGCTAGTAAATAACCTAATTAATTTAATCTTTGAACTCCCTTATTATCGATCTCTATTTCATTAAACCCTTCTAGGATTTCCCTTAACGAGCTGTTTTCAAAGAATCCCAACAGTTCGTAGCCAGGGGAAGGTAAAAAACAGTGTATTTTTATTTTTATTATTTTTCCTATCGCGCAGAATGTTTTAAGCAAACGTTACAAATCATCTATAAATCTGATATCTTTTTGATGACATTTATCCAGTAGCCACTTTTGGAGATTTTTGAAATCTTAGATTGCCCCTATTTTGAAACTATTTTTTCGGTCATGCTCATTAACTAACTCAACTGGGATATTCACAAGACTGATTTTTCAAATAAATACATAGTTTTATAAACGCGCGTACTAACAAATCTCTACCTGTTTTTAATTCTCTTTTTTTTTGGAAAAAGCCTTATACTTTTAATCGCTTTCATTCAATATCCACTATGAGAGATTCTTTCTATTTTATTAAAGAAAATGGTACAAAACGATTGTAGAATGAGTTATGAAATAGAAGTATGATGCATGTAGTAAAATGAGTGCACAGTTGCGACAGATGATACCAAGAAAGCACAAGTAGACTAAGTCGCGGTAGTAAGATACGATTCTCATATGTGAATGGTAATTATTAATTTACAAACTTTATTAATAAATTACGCATCTCACTCGCCCTAACTTAATTCAATGCACCTAGTTTTATTCTCATTACTTATTCTAGAATGGTTTGGTACCATTACAATACCAGGCGTGTTTGTTCTGGATAATGACATTTTTATACGGTCGATATTTATCCATTTCGAATGGTAATATAATTAGGTATAGGCAATCTTATAGATTATGAATTACATACTTCCCATACATATTGCACGGTTCTTCTTCATTTGAATTAAGCAATTACGGTTTAGAATCGCAACAACTTTTCACACTTATAAAAAGATCAAAATTTTTGCAAGGGTCTTGTAAGACCAAGACCAATACCAAGACCGTATATGTAAGACCAAGACCCAAGACCAAGACTAAGGAACTGATGCAAGACCAAGACCAATACCAAGACCATATCGGTCTTGGTCTTGCTTTGCGCATCACTACTTATGACTCTAATTGACTGATTCAATAATATGACCGCGACCCATGATTTATAAGGCTTTATATAACATGACATTTACTGATGCCATAATTTAAGTCTGGCCAGGCTTATGGTTTGTATCTATTAACATGCTGATAGATTCGAGAATAAATCTAGAACTAATGATGAACTAAAGAAGAAAATAGTATGGCATTAGAACAAATACATACTAAAATTAATAATAACTGTTAAGGACATGTTGAACTACTCAAGTTACAGTGTCCCCTTCTTCTTAGCTTTGATCGTCCCAATCGAACGTCACCTCAGTCCCTTTGTACGGTGAAAGTCTGTCGATATGAACCACTGTCATTTTACTGCGTGGGGATTTTTGAATCTATACACCACGTCGTATATCCTTTTCATCACGGTATATACTCCTTCCCATTTATTGTCAGTATTTGGAGAACGACACTTTCATCTTTGCGGATTGTACAACCACACTTTATTAACCAGTTTCAACCTCAAACAACGCTTAGCAAGGGTCAAATGTTTCACTATTTATTTGTATTTGGATAAAGTGAGACACTGGATATTCCTAGTAATACATAATATCGATCTCAAAAAGTGACAAAAGAAAAAATTGCGACCATGACAATAACATTACCTCCAGCTAAAGTGCAACAATCCAATCTTCTCCTTATTTCTCAAAAACACCTTGTATCTCTCGTATTGAGTTATATCCAGCAATTATCCGATTTCTTAAATCTTTATCATTGTTACCTGGAATAGAATTAGCTAATGACTTAAAAAATAGGAAATAATATGTATTTAGGGGATCCAAGTCTGGAAAGCGAGCAGGCCATCAATGAACCTCGACCAATCCAGATCTGCTGTATCTCTCTGTATAACGATTACATAACTGCTCAATTCCAAACTCGCAGTCTCCAGACACAGCTAAGCTTTGTCCTGCGATAAATAAACACCTCGCGCATATTTCCAATGATGGCCGCCATCGTCCGAGCCGAACTCTCTTGTCGTCCTGCCAGCAGGATGATTATGCAAATGCAATCACCGCCATGTCCTGCGGACGAAGCGCGCTCATTCTTCCAAGGATGGCGTGTGAACGAGAACTGCCAGAGACTCTAACACGGTTAGAGAGGCGCTGGACTGCGGAGAGGACCGCAATAGTTTGGGTAAGGAGTTCTCGCCCGAGGCAAATTTTCAACATTCGAAATAACGCTGTGTCGCCCAACTACACACCCCTCACCACCTCTATCCTTTACAAGGATTGTCCTTTGGGTATGGTGTTGTTACTATGGACCAGCCTAAGGCTACGAGAGCACAGTTGGGACATTTTATCTATTGTCCGCGGTATAAATCCGAATATTTGAAATATATGATTGAAGTTATGACCACTGTTTCTTATCACTGGTATCTTCAGGTAGTAAAATAAAAAATATCAAAATTTCAAATTTACTTATTGCTGAATCTAAATAAAAAATCAAATTTTGCGAAGTCGCCTTGATAGTGAGTTGGAATATGATTGCACCCGAAGGAGAACTAACATACGTGCTACTTCCACAGACTTAACTTATTCTGGATAACCATAAAGATCAAGATACGGTTGAGTTAAAAATAATTTTTACTAAAGACTACATTTCAGGGTTGCCAAAGACACTGAAATTATCTTTAACTAGGGTTGTTTCAACGGAATCTTCGACACACGTCATTCAACATTGAACCTTTCCTGATCTGAATAACATGAATATACCTATAAGGAGATAGAAATTATTAAAGGCAGGAGGTGTTTGAGCTATTTTTTAAATACATTGAGATTTTGGATTTCTTTTATAGGTAGAAAGTTTATTATATAACTGTGTACCAGATGGACTCTTTTCATACAAAGTTGTCCGATGAGGCGATATGCGAAAAAGATAACCATGTCGTCTTATAGTTGTTTTAGCACATTTTATGATATTGTTTAGATTATTTTTGATGAATAGAACAATTTTATAGATATAGATACAGGGGAGAATTAGTACTTTGTTTTTTTGAAAGTGGTCTCTACATGAAATTCGCTTATGAACCCCAATGATATATTATAACATTATAAGATAAGTAAGAGTATGTCATCGCATAGTAGGTATTTATTAGTTGTTGTTTTGAGAATATATTTTTAAGTTGTAAGATTCCATAGAAGCTGCTACATATCTTCTTAGAAATATGATCAGTACATGCCTGAAAAGAAAGTGATGAGTCAAGAAAAGTTCCAAGAACTTTTGTTGTCTCAGCTGGCGTCATATTATTGTTTATAGTACGTGTTTCAAAAGACGTGTTGGGATCATTTATACTGTTAATTAAATGATTGTTCGAAAACCATTCGGTAAATTTATTATAAAGTAAACTTAAATTATCCGATAGCTCTTTAGGAAAATTACCATAAGTTGCAAAGGAAACATAGTCCAGATATATAACCTTACACTTAGTTTTCATAAATTCTGGTAGGTCACTAATAAACATCATAAATACCTATAAGCGGACACAGTACAGAGCCTTGTGGAACGCGCCGATTAATAATTGCCTTATTTGACTGAGTTTGATTTATTTTGAATGCTATTTTCCTGTAACCTAAGTATGACTAAGTGTAAGTGTATGACATCAACACGTTTCCATGGAATCCCAAAGTATAGGTATAGGTTTTCTTCGACGAAATCTAAATTTATAATATCAAAAGCCTTAGTAATATCAAAGAATAGTGGCCCAACAGTTTTGTTGTTATCGTTGTTTATAAATAAATTCGACAAATTCATATACAGCCCCTTCTGTTGATCTCCCAGGATAGTAACCATTTTGACATTTTGTTATAATATTGTGTTTATCTAGATAATTATTATTCTGTTATAAGTAGATTTTACAACAACTTTGATAATTACATTTGAAACAGTTATCTGTCTCTAGTTCTCCATACATCATCTTTTTTATAGATAGGTGTAACCAGTCCAGTTTTCAGCTTATGCGGAAACTGAGAATTGAGATATTTATTAGTTTACTATCAAATGATTGTGTTCCGTGATTGCCTTTGTTCCATGTCAGCTGCCAATGTCAACTGTCAAGCCGCCATCTTGACAGTTCACTTCGGATCCAAAATTGGTGTTTTATATCTAGCAATGGAATGTTCTGAACTAAGTATATATTTAATAATTCGTGTTGATATACAGTCAATACCACTCGAGTTAGTATTTATCAAGCTACATATTGTCTCGAATACTTCCTGTGCTGTAACAGGTTTAAAAAAGAATGAGTTTCTATTATTTAGATCATATTTGGTACAAGATGACACAGAATTGTCTCGTTCAATAATCTGACAGAGGTGCTGAAATGATTAACAAAACTATTTACAACAACAAAGTCCTTATCAACTACTACTGACACATTGATATTCAATTTAATTTCTCATATATTACGGGCCTAAGTATATGAGTAAGTTTCTGTTACTTTAATTTGGAATGCTTTCTTTTAATTTAATTTCAAACAAGTAATCGCTTGATTCCACACAAATCTGAAATGGAAATTTCCGTCATACCAATCCACTTTTGACGTAATACAACTGGTTATTTGAATGGACCGTAAATTAAAAATCAGGACTTCCATTATAAACAATGACATCGTATCTGATCACCATGTATATACAAATTATTAGAAATAAGAATTGATGAATTATTACTCACATGATTTCCAATTGAACTGCGTTCATAAATTTTCCAAGTATCGACATCATAACATACGAGACTTGACAAGTAAATATGAACAGAAAGAAAAGAAAATACGCAGACCGTTTTCCTTTCCTTTCTTTCAAGTGGTTTTCCCCGTGCCGCATTATATTTTTACGTCTCTGTCATCGCGCATTGTCGTTGTTGTGGTTGGTGGTGATGGTGGTCGTCGCGGTTAGTTTTTTTTTATTTTTCGTAATCCTCTTAGAGCAAGTGGGTATTTCTGCTGTTGTAGTTGAAGGCGGAAATCAAAGCGGCTTAGGTTATTTGTTGGAAATGCGGTAGAGCGCTATACTGTCCACGTCTCCATACACAACGTATTACCAAGATGATGGTTTGTATTGTTTGTTTGTTGTTTTTTATTTCCTTGAAATGAAATGGGATTGAAACTCCTTAATAAGGGGTGGTTGAGGTAATTTTCGATTGTCTTGTTTTGACATGTTGCCAGTATGTATTCTTACACTGGCATCTTTATAATCGGTTGTTTGTCGGCAGTTAATAGATAATTTGTCAAATATATGACGCTATGAAATCTTACCTGTTTTTAGCAAATTTATTCTAAATTCACGACTTTTGCCCTGGAGAAGAGAATAAACATTTTCGAAAGCTCGGCTTAATTCAAATAATTGTATTCATTACCTCTGCATCTGCATTTTTATTTAATATAAATCTAGTCAAGAATATAAAATCAATATACAGGGTGTTTCATAATATATGCGCAGGACTTGAGGATGTGATAGCTCGTCCAAAAATATGAAAAAAAGTTTATATTAACTTACCCTCTAAAATGCTCAATTTTCGAGATACAGGGTGTTGGAGTTGAAAAAAAAATCGTTTTTTGTGAATATCTCCGGAACCGTTTATCGTAAAGAAAACGGCTTTTGTAATATTTTCCACTCATAATAAGATAAGTTTTGAGTCAGAAAAAAATGTTGTTGTCATAATAGGTGAAGATTTTGAACGAGTAATGGTTGTTTTTCTCCTCAATTTTTACGCCAATGGAGAAAGTACGGTCCATTTGAGTTGCCAATGTTTTCTACACAAAAAGGTACTTATGATCGTGAGCTCTAAAGTTGACCGTCTAGTCTATTCATTATTTAAATATATAGACCTTTTTACTCATCGAAAATTCAAAAGTTTTAACTGTTCGGACAAATCGATTATACTACCATAAGAAAATGGCTTGATCCGAGCATTTTGGTTAGATAACTTCCAATCAAATCATCACTAATGAATGATACATTAGAAAAACAATTGTTTTATTGCCAAGCTTATAACAATGTGAGCAAAAACATCTAAAAAACAAACCGAGATGATTCAAAGTTGCGGTTAAGTTGTTCAGTCGAGAATAAAATTGTATCATTTTGTATAAAAAATATTATTGAGAGCACTAAAAAACAATAGACGGTATAGGTGATTATGTACGTATTTTGAAACGTATTCACTTGAATATTTCCTAAGTGGAATTTTCAAGGGAACAATCTCAAACTGATGATCTCCAGAAGAAGAAGAAAAATGTCTTTTGACATTTTAAGGTAGTCAATAAGAAACCTAACAATTTACTATTTCTTAAATCTTTACGAGATTCTTACCAAAGCTTTCTACAATGTGGCTTTCAAATTCAAGACCAGTTTATTGATCTAAAGTTTGTAAACAAAACAGTTGGACATGGTCAAATCAAATAGGGGCTCTTATAAACACTTTATCGGGACTAAAAAGATTTTCATAGCTTGCTTATTGGCGTACAATAGAACATACTAGTTTTCGAATGATTTGAATAATCCTATGGCGTAACAATTATTCTGAAGAATTCTTCGATCGTAAGAGTAGAGTGTTAAGTAAGATTAATTTAGCGCCTGGGCGACTCAAATATGTCAAAATAATGTTTTTGAATTAACATAATTACAATTTATTGATAAATTAACAATTTTATTTCAAAATTGATGTCGATTGATAACTATCCTAATTTTTCATAATAGTTTCAAATTAGAAGAATGTTGATTTCTTAAGCCCTCATTCAAACGTGCATTTAACTTACTGCTGACCTGCCTTAAAACGCTATGTTAGATAAATAGATTACCACAAGCTCTTTGACGCTAGCATCGCCAATTGGAGAATCTGATTTTCGAAAATATTGAAACTAGGATATTTAGTGGTTTATTATAAACTTCAGAAATTAGAAACTTTGTGCAAGCAAAAATATAATTATGAAAGGATAAAGTATTACATCATATCATCATAAAATTACTTGCTAAATAAGAATTAACATTTGAAGTTTTTGTGATTTATTATTTCATTGATTTTTTTTCTATACTTCTAATAAGGCCGTCAGAATAGTGAATATTTATTTAACAATAACTAAAAAAAAATTTCTCTACCAAAACTGATTATTAGAATAACGTGTTCTTTACTGATTTTATTTAGAATCATTTATTTTGTATCCATATTAAGTTTTGCTAAGCCTAAAATGGCCCACCATGTAATTAATGATCAAAATACTATTGTAACTGACCTTGGTATGTCATGTCTTAGTTTAAGTTTTACGTTTATATAAATTTTTTTACGTTTATATAAATTTTTACGTTGTTCGCGTTTATAAGAAGAATAGCACTGTGCTAAATTTCGCCCATTAATAAAGAAATTATTATTATTATTATTATTATTATTATAAATTACGTGATTAATGTTGGGGCATGATAAGTACACGTGATCTTAAGAAGGCCCACTTTAGGGTTTTTAGAGAAATTTTACCCAATATGTTGACTCTATTTACAAATGAATGAGTAATATGATACAGTTTATTTCAACTATTTTTTTATTATTTGAATATTGCAGAAAGTGGGCCTCATAAAGCACACGTACCTTAAATAAAGTATTTTTTGAAATTTATTTCTTTTAATAACACAGTGCAAGCAAAAACATAATCAGGGAAGGACAAAGTATCACAAGTTAGCATCATAAAATTACTTGCTAATTTAGAATTAAGAAAGTATAAATAATATATTATATATACTTGGTTATGATATGTAGCCTCCAACTCTACATTTGAAAATTTTGTTTCAGAGATTGATACAAGTTTGTAAGTTTGAATATTGCTTAGCCTATTTAAAAAGTGAAGTCTATCACCTAAGTTTCAAGTTAGACTTACTCTACCAATAATCTTTGGTATTTAGATTTATTCAAGAACGAATATGGAAGTTCTCGCTAAGAGACATAATTATAAGGTTAACGATTAAATAGCTTATTTAAGCTTTAGATCAGACAATCCCCAGTAAGTGCTTGGGCATATAAGATAAATAATTCAAGCAGAACGATATATGTTAGGTATATCATAGACCGACAGTTGTAGTTGGAACTTTATATAAATACGTACTTAATAGCCCTCCCCCCTCCCTGTCTCTACCAAGGATCTTTATTGTTTTTTATCACTTCTTGAACTATAAACATGAATGAGGTTTCAATTCGGATAGCATAATCTGATAAAAAAAATCTTTTGAGCTTCTACACAGACATTAAGCTGACCCAAGAAATTTTGTATATCTCTTAAGATCGACATTCAACTATTGAAAAAAAAATATTTATTTTATCCATAACAGCAACTAATATTTATATTTACCTCTATTCCGATTCGTAAGATTAGTAAACAGAAAAACACCCGATCGTCTAGACGTCAGGTAATCACATCAGGATAATAAATATTCGAATTTTAAATAAGCCCTACTTTAATTACTTATAGAAAATTGGAAGTTTCAATGAACTTTTCTCAATAGAAAAAATAATGTAACATTCACCCAAATTAACTTGTAGCAATGATTCCACATTCATTAAAACTTTCAAACAACTTGCAATGCAATGCAAAAGCCGAATGTAAGTACAAAGGGAACGTTTTTTTTTCTTGCTGAAAACTTGATAAATGGAAGCAGTATCATTAGTTCCTACAATTCGTAAATAGGTAAGTGGTTCACTAAGAATTGCGAGCATGGCACCCATCTTGTGCGAAAGGCGAGCAGGCTCGGTACCCTACAAAACCTAAGAGAACGCAAAAAATCGTTAAATTTGTTTTCGAGATAATCTTGGCATAGACAGACGGTTAGACAGACAGACAGAACAATGGTTGCGGATAGTTTTTTGGACTCAGATTACTCCGCAACGTAAACATTTTTATAGGTAGACAGCTACGTGTTGTAATCGTGTAGAATATTCAGTATTCAGATTTCAATATTTCAATATAAACCTCTATCTAATGAAAAGATAATTTTCCAGAGAATGGTGAATCATTGTACAGGGTGGCCCCTCGGAAACTGCTCATTGTAGAGATTTGTTGTAAAAAACTTGTTGACTATACATGCCAAGAGAAAATGCTGGATATTACTTTCAGTCTTCTAAGATGCCCGCCAAGAGGCATAATCACTAGCTTGAATTAAAAAAATGGTTTGTTTCTTGAAACTTCACCATACCTACCAAGGTAAAAAGATATATGTTTCCTAAAGTTGAGATAAACTCGAATCTTTTTTTGTAAATCTATTTTTCCCCTATCTCTAAAAATAAATGATTGAAGGAAGTTTTGTAAAGCACATCTTTAACCTCAAACAGATTTTAACAAACTAGGTGACATTACATTTTAACTTGGTCTGTTGCCACTAGAGGGCATTTTCGACGTTACAGCAGAAATTATGAAATTTCACCCAAAATTTGATCTGTTATTGGTTTTTTGCTATAATAAAATAAAAAAATTATACCCTAACAAGATAGTAAGAACCGCTTGTTCATATCCAGCAGCTATAACCTAAAATATCGAAGAACAAACATTTAATGAGAAAATACAAAGGATTTTGTTAAGCTTTTCAATTTTTCTTCCAAATTTTTCAGAAATAAATATTTCTTACAAAAAATGGATCGACGTTATTAGATGGTGCACTGTATTTGTTATTATTTAGTAGGTACTTGATCTAAAAAAATTATCTCCGAAATACGCATATTTTAGACTTTACCAGTGCTGTAACTCGAAAACCGTAACTCTATAGAAAAAAATTCCAAATAAATGTTGCTAGAAATAATCTGGTTTATAATTTGGCTGCCTCAGATTTTAAATTTTCGAAAGAATTTACAAAATACACATATCTGAGATTGCAACATCGCTGTAACTCGAAAACCGTTACTATTTTGAAAAAATGTTCAATTTAAACGTTTCCGGATATTGTTCTATTTTCAATTCTGCTGTTTCAGATTTTCGACTTTCGAGAAAAATTGCCCCATCTACCCTATTCAGGGGGCGCTTATGGCTAGGAAGGAGATTCAAGATTTGAGTTTTTAAGAATATGGGACCATGTCTTCTCTTTGAAATGAATCAAAAATCATCAAAATTGTAGTACGTTTACTACATACAGAGCGCGCACAAACCAAAAAGTAAAAAAGAGCACACAGTCGAATTTATTTATATTATTGATTTTATTGGTGCTCCTAGGTACTTGCTTCCTTTCTTATTATGTAGAGTACCAAACCACTTACCTGTGACCTACTAAATAATATAGCAAAAGAATGGCTCCAAAGAATTTGATGAAATTCTTACTGATTGAACGTTTTTCAAATTAGGTGCTTCAGAGCGATTGAACGAGAGAAAGTCGTGTGAGTGCTTTAGACTAGATCTGTATATAATAGTGTTGTCTGGATAAGTAATTTGGATTCAATTAACAGTCGGTGTGTGAATTGGTATTGAAACGGACTAAAGATTTCTTCGAACATTCAGTACACCAACATCGAACAAGTAGGCAGACAGAGGCCATCACTGTTGTTCAGCACTGTTCACAATCCTCGGCCCTCGGTTAATGTATCTACATTGACGCTAGCCCAGCTGATAATTCAAGTGGTGATGATTTATTTAGATCGAACGGCATCCAATTTTGGTTAAGGGGGTAGGTATGGGTGGGGTATATTATTGGAACTCGATGATCGACAAACCTGCTGGAGAGTGGAATAGTCGATGAGTAGTAGTAGTAGTGAGGGGGGTAGTTGATGGTAATCGCGCTTGAGTAATCACAATCTCACCGTGTGAGATTAGTGGAGAAGGATAGTGAAGTGGTGTGTAGAAGGGAAGAAGTTCGTTGTGATGTGTCGGTTTAATTGGAGTGGAAGTGTGTTTTGATTGACTTTTTAGTATGCCATAGTATTGGGCCATTAAAATAAATGAGCGATGATTATTGTGATTGTGAACAGCAATATGTATCTATCTCAGTTACAGAAGTTTTTCCAAAGTAGACGCTCTAGACAATTTGGTCGCCCTATTTATCCACTGGAACTTTCAAAGCTGGCCCTGTTTTCATTTCCATGAAATTCAATATGTTCTTCGTTCTAAAAACCAAACCAAACCAAACTCCAAAAGGTGTGAGGAGTCATTCATTTGTTCAAAAATTGAATAATATATAATTTAATCAGGAAAGTCGAAATACTCGACTCTAGTGACATTACTTTATTACAAAAAATGCCTTTGTCGCAATTTCTATGTGAATGGAATCATTTTTCTTCAGCGTTGATTAATAGATTTTAAGACTTTCGTAAGTATTTGAAATGTTCAAATATAAGAAAAATTGTATAGCAACTAAAGATTAAATAGATATACAGTGATAATCTGGTATGAGGTCCAAATTAAGGTACTATCCTAACGGTCATCGGACACTGACATAATATTTGGCCGGATACCGGATATTCATAATGGTAATTTTCTAAAATGAGCAACTGTACAATTTTTTCTCTTAGGTAAATAGTAATATAATAGAATTATAACAAAACAGCTGTTTTACCAGACACTTCCCGGGTTAACACTTTGTTAGTTTATGGTACGAAAAAATAAAGTAATAAGAAGTATTTTCTTTAGTATGGAACCCTTTTACCTCAGAGTCCTACTCGCACGTAGAACCAGTCGAACACCAATCCAGATACATCCACAGACATGCACCAAGAGAGAAAAGCATGAGAATTTCTTCTACATATGTCTTTTTTTCAGTTACCCTCAGGAACACTCCACCTTTAAGTCCCAGTCACACTAACAGACTCTCATTAAACAGTCCAGGGACCTATTACAAACAAATATAGCGAAAAATTCACGAAAATTCGGCCATAGAGCTCTAATATACTTGTTTGGGTATTACAAGTAAGAAACCCTCCACCTAGTCGGACCAGTAACACTTACAGCCACTACCAGATCATTCTAATAACATTCTACATACATATATGGTGAAAAGACTATCAAAATTAAGCCATGGATTTCAGAAATATACAATAGACTTTCTGGTGCGGAACCCACCACATAGAGTCCCAAGAGCACTAAAAGTATGATAGTACTTTTACTTGAGGTATGTGTGCAAAATTTGGTTGAGATATCTCAAATAGTGTAAGAGCCAATACGGTACATACACACAGACATTCAGTTTTATATATAGATACTAGCTGTCCCGGCAGAGGTCGTCCTGTCCGAAAAAGCTTAAAGCGATATGCCGACAGCAGCGCCACCTACCGGTTTCAATTTTGTTTTTAAATCATCCAGGGACCCATTGGAATATACATAGAAAATTTCATCCCAATCGGTCCAGCCGTTTGATATACCGACAATGGCGCCATCTATTAGCTCCAATTGTGAATGTAAACCATTCTTGAATCCCCTGGAATACACACAAAAATTTTCATCCCAATCAGTCCAGCCTTTTAAAAGTTCGATGACATACACACGTAGGTACCTACAGAAGAATTTTATATATTAAGATAGATTATATTAAAATCTGAGAAAACTTCAAAAAATAACTCACAAGTGCCTTCCTCAGAGCTATTATGGCCGACGTTAAATAGTGAATTATAACCTGAAAATTTCGAAGAGTAGATACCATAAACCTAAACTAGTGACATGAATAACTAATCGGAAGACCATTAAAGTTAGCACACAAGGTTCATAGAACAAAATTGATTCTAATCACCGGCCGCAATCCAGCTGCTATCGCATTGTGGTCACGTTGCTATTGTAAACTGGTTGCGAGGCGCAAAAAATCGTATTATCTATGCTTGCTAAGCAGTCGCTGGTTGATAATATGTAATTTTATGTAATTATATAACACACTTTTTCTTCGGTAGAGTCAGCACTAATTTCGGCTGCAATTTAGTCGCGATCGTAATTCGGTGATACCAATAACTGCACAATTATCGGCAGTCGCGTTGTGGTTGTTCTTGCCACTGCAATAACTTAATTCCACACGCGATCTATGAAGATAGCAAAGTTACACATGTAGATAAAATTTTGATAGTAGATATTATGAGTCAATTTCACAAATGAAATAAAGTTATGTCTCAAATAACTATGTAGATATTTTGATTTAGGTATTACACGAAATTCCTTGAATAAACAGATTTGTTTACATCTATAGATCCATATAATTTGTTATATGTTTATATAATAGGTATCATCAACTTAATATTTTCTATTTAGATTAGATTATTTGGAGTGACTGCGCGTCCTAGTCCACCACGACCAGTTTTGGTTTAATGTGATTTATCCATTTTACCAAACAGCATTCTAGATACCGAGTCCTTCATGTAGCTCTCTGCCTTCGGTTTCTCTTCCCTGACTAGTTGAAACCGCACTCTTACCAGGGCCTCACATTCGCAGAGTATTTGAACTGCAGTTCCCTCCTCTTCCTGACAGAACCTACATAGGTCGTCCTCGTCCAGGCCCATATTGTGCATGTGCTTCCTAAGCCTACAGTGTCCTGTCAGCATTCCTACCAATATCCTTGTTGTTTTCCGACTTTGATTTATTATTTCACCGGACATTTTGGGTAAGAGTCTTTCTAGAAATAATTTGGCTTGTCTCTGTCCCATGGTTTTCTGCCACAGTAGCAATGCCTGGTTCTTTCCATTGATGGATATAAGACATTTAGCAATTCCGCAGAAGGGCTCTGGTCCAATCATGGCCTGTTCTGCTCCCTGCTTGACTAGTTGGTCAGCCTTTGTATTGCCATCAATTCCCTGGTGCCCTGGTACCCTGGCTATGGTCAGTGTGTTGTGACTACTTCATACGTCATATCAATCTTGATGTTGTTTGATATGAGTTCAGCGCTTTTAGTGCTGCTTGGCTGTCTGAGTAAATGACGACTCTTTGACTATTCACCTTCCGTTTTAACAGTTCTTCCATTCTCCCGCACACCATTGTATTGCCGTGACCTCTGCCTGAAAGACCGTAGCGAGACGATATTTTCTATTACTTCCAGTCGTTGCTTGGAGGTAAGAATATAAATTCTGAATCTATTAACGAATATGCTTCTTGAATCTAATAATTCATGATGTAAATCATCATAGTGGAGTAAGCCACAGATATCATAAAATATTTATGTACAAATTATATACAGTAAAACCCAAATTAGCGCAACCCAAATTGCAAGCGCGCACATACTATTGAGACTATCAATTAAAACATATATTTTATGATTGTCCCTGATGTTTTGTTACAGCCTGAAGTCATAGGAGATGCGCGCGTGGACATATCATCTTTTCCTAATATCATGTAATAACCTTGTATAAATTTTACCAAATCGTACCGGCAACTTTTATTTCCCGTGAATGAAAACAAAAATTATCTAACAATACTCATTATGACCTCGATTACATTCAATCTTTAATATAATCACAATCACCATAGCATTTGCTCTGGGAACAGTACAATCCAATTTGTGTTATACATATATGTAGGTATATGTATAGTATATATAATAGTCCATATATTCAATTAATATATCTTTCCGTTGTGATCTGCCTCAATTCCCGTTATATACTAATGATGATATCGTTAATATTATTGTTTACATTCAAATTAGTCGGATTATATTTGGAAATGAATCATTTCAATAATAGTAATAATATATCCGAATTGAGATAGGAATTGATGATTATCTAAATGTTATATGTATCTGCCTATATATTATTTACATATAAGCTCCCTGTGGAACAAGAGAGAGATATTATGTAACTAACAATATATAGACTGGGGTGCGTAGGTTTGATTGTTCGATGCCAGCTTGAATAGCCTTTGAAGTTCATTTTACATGGAATGTGTGTTAGTAGTGGTTATATTGTATTGTGTTGCATCTACACAAAAATAATTCATGATAAATTTACAAGACAAGGTTTTATGTGATCAGTTAAGTTATCAACATGAATAACTCAAAAATATACAGGAGAGTGTATGTGTATTACTGCAGAATAATTCAAAGATATATTTTGTCAAAAAGCACACCCTGTATATTTTTTCAATTTCTTGAATTATATTAAATTCTAAATAAAAATATTAAAAAATCTGGTGTGTCCAGTCACACGACTTTCCTACCGCTCGCAGGCAAATTCCAGTGAATAATAATCGTGTTTCAGACAGACAGGCAGATTAATGGCTGAAATTATGTTTGTTGGCCTCACGAAACTCGGAAAAGTCAACATTTGTTGAAATCTCGACACCGAAAATTACAATATTACAATACTTTTCTTACATAGCGACGATAATAGCGTTGGTAAAATAAAACTCCTTTGGTCAAATCGTGCTACCACTCATTTTTTTCAGCATGTCAAGACAAACAACAATGGTCATGTAACATTTTTTCGCGAGATGAAACGTTTAGCCAGACTCTGAAGAATTATGTGGAAAATATGGAATCTTATTCAAGCATAACTTTTTCTGTGCTTTTCTCAGAGATAGTCCTCTATGTGGGTGGTAAAGGGCTCTCAGAAGAATACTTTAGGCAAGTTTAATCAAAATCCTTAGAGCCGTTTTCCCGCTACAGTCTTGAGCAAATCACGTTTTTTGGCTGTAGCTCAGCACTCAGTGTATACAGGATTCCCATTCAGTAGCATCGGCGAGTGGTCTTGGTACCAAACAAAATAAAGAAGAAAGCAACAAAATCCACCGATCTGTTCCCGGGATAATGCTATCACAGATAGAGAGACAGACAGACAGAGCAATGACTGAAAATATGTTTATTAGACTTAAAAAACTCTGGAACGTCAACATATGTAAAAATCTCGATACCGAAAATTTCACACGATTACAATACTTTCCCTATACAGCTACCAGGTATAGTAGCGTAGGAAAGTGAAAAACTGCTTAGTCCTCACTTTCTCCATTTAGAAGTTAAGGCCATTTGAAATTAAAATTGGATAATGCAGGGTGACTGGTAAGTGGACGTATTACTTTCAGGAGGTGAAAGTAGAGCTTAGTTGCTACCCATTAAACATTATTTACCTTTAGATATACCATTCTTAACGTTTTTCGTGATATTTCTTTTTTTTAATTGTCAAGAAATTCAGTTCTTTACGAAGCAAATATTTGATATCAACAAAAATAATAAAAGCCTTTCTGAATGTCGCTTTTTGAAATATGAGTTGACAGACATACCCAAAATATATATATATATATAAATACGAATGTTAACTATAAATTATTGGGTATTAAACTCAACTTTCCTTTCCAAGTATCTAACTAATGGTTCCTTTATGCAATTTTTAAATATAATACATGAAACGTACAAATTATTGTTAAAGGTTCTCCATTTTATTGTCTTCAAACTAAGGTAGGTACATTACTTCTGAATTAGCTTTCTGTTTTATTATTAACTAAATAGTTTTTATTTGCAACTACTGGTTTTATTTTCGCATTTATATGAAATAAGTCACACTGCAACATTATTTTGCATTTTTTTCTATCGCATTTTGGTGTGATAATCACTTATTAATGTTGCTATTTATCAATACCATATATTTATTTATGTGATAGGAAAAAAATGCACAATAGTGTTGCAGTTTGTCTTATTTCTTATAAATGCGAAAATAAAACCAGTAGCTGCAAATAAACCGAAATAAATGTATAGTTAACGTTAGTATTTTAATATAAAAAATGCAGGGTTAGGCTAATTGAGACTAAATAGCAAATTCAATCAAAATTTAAATCAAGAAATGGACAAAGAAATTAATACAATCCATAACTTTTAGCCCCACAAAATATTAAAATTGAGAACACCTGAGCAAAATCAACTATATCAGCACCCTTATTCCGCCTTTCACAATGCTTATCATTACAGCACCTTCGACGGAATGTGCGGTTCAAGATTATTTAGAAAATCCAAAGAACTCTCACACCATCCTAATCCCCTGGAGCAATACAATTTTCGGGACACAGACGATTTGCCACACCAGAAAGGCGTTGATAACACCCTCACCGACAACTTACCCTTCCAAATAAAGAATGCTAATGAGCGAAAGAGATGGGTAGCTTGCTCAATTTCTCCTCGGTCCTAGTCATTATCTAAGGCAGCGGTCACAGTGGCACCGGTTGTAGATTGAAATATCTATCAGCCGATATGTGCGACGATTTATTTACGGTGCGGACAAATGTAAATTTTCACAGGTACCTTTTATTATGAGTAAGATGTCGACAAGTTTCGATTTTTTATTTTACCATGTATGATTTTGACAAAGGTAAAAAATTTCGTGATTATTACATTCGTCAGAAAAGTGGACACGATTAGAATGCAAAGAATGTTAGATTCTATGTAATTATAAATATAAAAGAGAACTGATTGATCTTGTATATCCCTCAAACTTGTCCTTTATCAAAGTGAACTAATTAAATGTTCCAAATCCACCATTTAGAACTATAGTTTATCTCATGCATTGACAAATCGTCCAAATTCTTAACGTCCGGAGAAAGCTGTGTCCGAAATCGGTTCCAACTGTGATCGCAGCCTTAGTCCTCTTATTCTCGCATCTCGGCGATTTCATTAACTTCTCCTTTCATACGCATATATATATATATATATATATATATATATATATATATCTCTTGGTAATTCCAGACCGGTTGTTATGTGCCGTCCTCCACAGACCCATCGTTTAAGGATAAGATGAAGGCCTCCAAGGGCAAATGTCAAGAGAGGGCCAGGAGGAAGAACTTTAAGGGTGCGGGTATATGTCGTAGTGTAGTGCAGGAAATATCAAGGGGACCTTTCGGCAGGATAATACTGACCTATTTAGAAACATAACGAGTGGAATTATACGATTTCATGATAAGTTGAAGATTTGAGCTTTTTGGATGAGAAACGTAACAAAGAACGTTAAGGTAAAGAGTCATCAGAGCTTGGCTGAGTCATAAAGAAAGTTGTTGGCTATATGGCTATATCACTGACACAGTCGGAAGGTATTGGGTGTGACAACGTCAAGTGATATTCTTGTATCAAGGAACTGTACAAATGGAAATAATATAATGGAAATCATTTCTAAATAATGTACAGGGCCTTTCTTCATATTTAAACAGCTTTTGATGGTTTTATTATACGAGGTGGAAACAAACTTTCACAATGAAAGTTATAGGGTTTATCCTGATCGATCACGAAAAATAGTTATTGCTTATAAAGGGTGAATCACAAACATCTGGTGAACCAAACTGGCCTTTTTTTAAAGGAACGTCTTGTATATTACGTTCTAGGATGATAGCACTTAAAATCCTTTCTTCGAATATATTTATAATTTTCCCACATTTATTACAGTAGTTTTTGATATATTTAGTTTTAAACCAAGTAATATATCGCATTAGCCAGGTGCAGCCATGGAAGCAACAAACTGTCAAATAATAATAATTTTCTTTATCGGTGCCCATAAAATGGTTTACACTGAAGACGAATAATGTTAAATAGTTTATTTATTTTAAGAAAATAATAAGAATGCCATAGCAGCAAGGAGAGAGTATCGAAATTTAAACCCGGGTAGACCATTGCCGTCTAGGAGTATCTTTTATTACGTTGAAAGAAACTTTCGTCAACGTAAAACTGTCCAGAGGAAAAAACTAATAATTCATATTAACGAAAATGACGAACTTGAAATTTTCTTAAATTTTGAAGGTAAACTTTGATAATTTTCTTTATATTTAATTTAATTTATATTTCTTGGTTATTGCGAATCGAACTTTTTCGATCGCTGATGCCACTAACCTCCTCAATAAATTGGCAAACAAAATCAATGTGACACTTCGCAAGTATACCTTAATACCACCAATACAAAAGTTTGCCGGTCCAGCAATTAAATCATAGGGAAGGCTTATGTCGGTAGATGTAAGAATTAATAATATATGACAACGATCTTTTCAAAAAGATTTTGTGGAGCGATGAGGCGTCATTTAATATGGTAGGACTCTTCAACAGAAAAAAAAGCTTATATGAGCTTCGGCGAACCCTCATGGGCAGAGGGGAATAACATTACAGGGCCGTAACAGATGTTACATTCTTAATGACAAAATAATCGGTCCAATTTTGATCAGAGTTCTTTGAGTGGTGAAAGATATTTAAATTTTCTTGAGAACTATATCGAAAATTTTCTGAGCATTTTACCTTTTAGACAATATAATGAGCTCAAATGGAATGGAGGTATTGTCTGGCCAGCCAATAGTCCTGATTTAACGCCTCTCGATGCTTTCTCATGAGGCTACTTGAAAGCTGAAGTATATAAAGAAATAATAGGATACTGGAGTACTTAATAATTAA
This sequence comes from Crioceris asparagi, assembly GCA_958507055.1. NCBI lineage: Eukaryota > Metazoa > Arthropoda > Insecta > Coleoptera > Chrysomelidae > Crioceris > Crioceris asparagi. The sequence goes on along the minus strand of OY293831.1, from coordinate 12,745,658 downwards.
ATTACAAACGCCATAAATACCTTCAATCATCAGAAATCCCATTTTGTTCTGAACTCTATTAATAAATTGGAAGATTATAGAAAATGTATTAACAACAACGGTGGTTATATAGAGCATTTATAATTTTAGGGTTACTTAACCCTTTTTTGACAACAGTTTATTTGTTTCTTTGCGTGTTCTGGATAATGCGATATACTATTATTTTGAAATAAAAAAAATCCCGATGGCCTGTAGTCAGCGGAAAGGTAAATTTTTCAAAATTCATTGAACTGAAATTTTAACAACCTTTTCATTGGTATACCTACATGTTATTAAATAAAATTGTCATAGCCTTGCGGTTAGAGGTTTTTGTTTTGGGTGTTGAATATAAAGCAGACAGGGTTCGAGTCCACTTCAAGGCAGATTTTTTTTTCGTCTATTTCTTTTCAATAAATATACTATATATTTTTTTTAATCAGGGTCTATATTAAGATCTCCAGAAAATGTACAATTACATCAAATTTATATTGAGTGTTCATGTTTTATCAATATTTGTTATTTTTCTTTATTAATTTTTATTTTTTTACCTGTGTATTTTATGAAAAATTGCTTTCAATAAAGGTTGTAGGTACTGATTATATCTATAACCTAAAATTATTTTTATTAATATTTACACTACTGCTCTTTTTTGATAATTTTTTTAAATGTTTGAATGGTCGCCATTTTGAAACTACTTACCCGATTTGCCCAATAAGGAACTCGACCGAGATATTTGAGAGATTGATTTTTGTAGCAAATTTGAACTTGATACCTTCAAAACTGCGACCTCTATCGTGTTAACAAATTTCGTAATATCCCATATATATATATCTGATGATAAAATACCCCATGTGAGTCCATATTTGAGAAGATTCAAAGGGATGAATAAAAAACCAATTCTCACAGTTCCTTTTATTAGTGCAACCGGTTTCAATGCATCAATGCATCATATATATATATATATATATATATATTGAATAATGGAGATGCTCTACACCTTTATGAAATAGAAATCTTCAATTTACATATATATATATATATATATATATATATATATATATATATATATATATATATATATATATATAAGAAATTTACCTAAAAATCTTACTATTGGCTATAATACTGAATATGTCAAAAACTACTGAAACAAATATGACTAAAATATTCGAAGAGAGGATTTTAAGCGCTATAATCCTGGAACATAATATACAGGGTGTTTCATTAAAAAAAGGCAAGTTTGGTTCAGCAGATATTTGTGTTTCACCATTTATATGTATTAACTATTTTTCCTGAGTGTTCAGGATAAACCCAATAACTTTCGTATTGAAAGCTTTTTTCTACCTCCTATAAAACAAACAGCAGAAGCTGTTTAATTATGAGGAAAGTCCATGTACCTATACCTTTCAGAAAGGTTCAAATAGGAAAATTGCAGAATTTTCAGATTTATCAATTTCATATAGTTATATGATAGCTAAACTGAGCTAACAGTTACATTTGGAATTATCAGTTGTTATGGGGAAAATGTGAATGCATGTTTTATTTCCTGTTCAGAATTAAAAATAGCAGTTTTATAAATATAATTAAAGAGTTACTACTGCTTTATTTAGTTTTTATCAGACATATTATCTCAAACGGAAAAAACTTTTATTGATGTAGTTTTCTCATCAACCCATGATCATTGCAGTATCCTGGATAGGTACCTACATATGTTGGACAATTTAGCAATTTAGCGATGCAGCTCCCTTTCAAAAAAAATATGTGACATAAATTATATTTTCTAAGACGGGATTTGGCCTGAACCGAGATCCAGTTAGAGTATAACAATCACTATGACGATTCTGAGATTATCCGCAAGGTATTTTAATTGCCGCCAAGATAACACTTGATACCAACTTCCCACCACAAAATTGTACTTCTTGAAACTTAACACCTTCAGAGCCATTCAACTGTCCCAATTCTCTTCGGGGACCCAGCATTCAAGTCTTCTACCAACTTGTCCTACGGGTCCGAAAACGTATAAAATTTCCTTCCGAGACGATGTGAACTCGACCGATATTGAAACGGAAGTCCAACAAAAATTGTGGTGTATAGGTACAGATGTCTTAAATGTATGTGGTACTTTGACATTGAACCTTCATACTAACTTGATTTTCAACTCTTTGCTTAATGATTTTGGTAGAGGTCATCTCTTTTATTTATGTTTGTTTTCTCACAACGTTTTTCAATAATATAATAGATTAAAGAGACATACTTGCTTTTGAGATCATACATTTTATCATCAGTTAATATCACATTTTTCCTCTGAGATGTCTAACAATACGGTATTTTTATGAGTAATGTGTCAAAATAGTGCTCTCGCCTCTTAAAATTATTTGAATAAACGTCACATAAATTACCTAAAAGACATTCAATCGATTTTGGAATCTTTTATGAGAATAACAGGAAGTTGTGTGGTCGGAGGAGCCACGTCAGGAATCGAATTCTGAATTTCATTTGATATAGAAATATAGAAGCCTTGTTTTTATAACTGTGTTGGTTGTTACTTGATGGGAAACCTTAGAAAATCAAAAATATTATAAATTTCCACTAAATTTAGGTAAACTTGATAATTGTTTGGACATATTATGCTGCTCCCTAATATGAGAAGGTATTAACTAAATTCTAAGAGAGTAAGTACCCCCTTGAATAATAAGGATAGTTAACATAAATACTAATGGCTAATACTATAAACTATTAGCATAGTATTAAGAACTATACAGTAGTCCGACTCTCGGCAGAAACTTTGACTTTTTTATTCAAGGTCAAGAGCTGGCGGCCATGCTTTAATCTTAACAAATCAGATCTTTACTGAAAATTAACATTAACAGTGCCAGGACCGTAATTAAAACTTACTGATACAATATTAATTCATTGAACTGATATATAGTTTGTTTCACAAATGATAGCGTCTGCTTTGAAAACACGAGAAGTGGATCAATTCAATCGAGGGTAGTAAGTCAGTGGCATGAAGATTTTGAGATGAGATCCATTATTTCAATTTGTTTATACGCTTTAAGGAAACTCAGATAATTAGGGAGAAAAAGCATCGATTGATCAAATAAGCAATTATATGGAAGATTTATTATTAACAATAATGCAGACACATCAAATACAAATATATTGCTTGGATTATAATCAAATATAAATTTATTCATCTGAATTATCTGAAATGTCACTTTGACTTTGTGACTGCCATGATGTAAAGATTGCGTTGCCTTCGGACATACGAGCTGTGCCCTATCATGATATAAGGCTTGAAATACTGATGTCGTAGCTTATATCGACAAACGTGGTATAAAATTTCATGATTAAGAGATACGATAAGAAGTATAGCGTGATGTAAGTATAGTTCGTGAATGATTACAGGCAATAGCCATGATGCGTGAAACAAACTATAATAGATATATATAAATTGGTCCATAAAATAATGTCGTCACTATTCGTTTTTAATTTGAAACTTTCGGTTATAGTTCTGAGTATAATACAATGAAACCCAGACAAATAATTTCAGTTAACTGAAAAAAAGATAAAAAATCACGAGGATCTATAGAATCTCTAGTTTTATGTGTTTCCATTACTTTATTTATAGTTCGCAAAGTATAATATTAATACATTCTTGTGGATTTTTGAAATTGCAGGTTGTAGTCAGTGTGGTAGCGAAAAATTACAAGTTTAGTAACAGGTCTGTAATTAAAACTTCTTTGATACAAAAACAATTTATTGAAGAAATATGAATATCACAATTTTTTCGACACAGTAAAATATCATGAACATGAATGAATATAAAAAAATCACAGGGATGTTTAAAATCACAAGTGGTACATTTTAAAAGAGTTTTTTTTATCGCGGTAGGCTTTTAACTATTGCTGAAGTCATTCAAAAAAGCCTCATTTACTAAATGTGCGGAAAACAATTCTAAGGAGGCAGAATAACACCCATCACATTTCAATCTGTCCAGCAAATCATTTCTGCCACAAATCAGTAACCAGATTTGAGTCACAGTTGTAGCTTTTGTTCTTACAATTCATCGCAATTCATACCCTTTTCGACATTATGTTGAAATAAATTAAAAAATACGTATGTAAACGACATTTTCAGTCTTAAAGTATAATTGATAAATGAAATCTGCAGTACAAAAACATTAAAATTGTCATATTCACTGCAAAATCATGCACATAATGAAATCCCTGGGTTGAAAAAAAAACTTCTGATTCTAAATCATAATTAAGCTCCGCATTGCCGTGTTTAAGGGCTTATTGAAGAGCTGGAAATAAGTAGATTAACATTTTTTATCCGTTTGCGTCTCTATGAACATTAAAACCGTGCTGCATGTAGAGAATTAGCATGACCCGTCATCTTTTTTTTATTTTTCTATTTTTATTTTGTTTATCCCCATCCCAGATGGGTTGAATACGCTGCATCAGCGCCCGTGTAGAGGCAGCAGCGCCACCTTCTTTCAGATTGTAACAACAAAAAACTAATTTTACTTTGGGAAAAGTTCATAGCTGCAAGATTCACTTTTCAAAATTTCTACATTTTTGTCAAATCCGGCTTTCTTGCTAACCACTACAATAAAAACTTTGCCACAATAATTAGAGTCGTTTTGATGCTTAGATCCATTTGAAAACTCTATATACACGATAAAGGTGGTTCCGTTAGTTATTTAAGTCAAGTAAACCAATATGTCAAAAGTCAGTCGTTCTCTTTCTAACATAAGAATTCAAAGTATCGTATTGTAACATGCAAGAGGAACAGCCAGCATTGGCCACAAAGTGTCAGCATCCTTTTGATGCTTGTGCGAGCGTTGGGAATCTCGAGAAGCGGCCAATGACGAAGAGTGCGACGGCAGCATGTCGGCATCGGCACTAGGATGCCGACAAAGGATTTCGAGAGAAGTCCAGTGGCGGCTGGTGAATCAAATACCAGAAACGGCTCGAAAGATCTGGAGTCTTTGTCGGGTATATATTAGGGAGAATTACCGGCTTGATACAGAGTCTAAAGACAGAGTGTAAAAACAGAGTGTAAAGACAGAGTGTAAAAAGAACAGAGTGTTAATGAACTGAGTATAAAAAGACACTGCAATAATAGAAGAGTCAGGGTAAGCTAGTGAGAATATTTAATACTAAAGTGAAGTTACAATTTTTATTCTACTTTCGAGTCTAAATAAAGTTTATTTGAGAATTGTAAATTAGTCTCACTTATCTGGAACCCGCATACGCAACAGCATGGTTTAAATCAGGTGAAGTGTTAAAATGCAGTTGTATCCTTTGGCATTTCTTCTAAAATAGTGATGCCTAACAGAACTTTTTTTAAAAACTCAATTTATTAGAAATTTTCCTTGAGATCAGTCTACCTCTATATTAATTGTCACTTCTTATATTCTTTTTAGTTGCGAATAGATTTAATTCTTTACAAAATTGACTTGATAAGTAAGCTGACCGTGTATTCTTACTAAAATCTGAAAACTGAATGTTTCCACAACTTGTAAATCATCCCTTCCTGATATATTTTGGAAATTCGTCTATTTTTAAGGGAATAGACAAATTAAAATTAAAAATTTCTGAATATGTTATTGATTGATTCGATATTGCTTCGAATGAACACTTATTTACACAATATATGTACCTACAGGGTGGTTCTCCGGGAAAGACATTGATCAATAATTGTGGGCAAACGATAACTACAAACAGTCTAAAAATTTGTTGGCATACTAAAGTCACTGGGGGACATACGTCTAAAATATTTTCTTGTTAGTTGCATTTCCGGTTACACCAGAAGTAGATGCCAACTTTGTAATTTTTAATAGAATACCCTGTATATTACCATATTTTTCGATTTTTTGTAGAATTTTGAAAACATTTTATGTATAGAGTCCTATAGGTACCTAAGTCTAACCATTTTTAACATATTTCAAATTTTATGTCAAAAATGAGGAAGCCATTAATATTAAATTTAGGTTAAGTTTCTTGTAGAAGAAGAACTACTTTATAAGTATTTTTATGATATTTTGATAATTTGTACACTGTGATCAAAAAAAGAGCTTCAATATCAGATCCAAAAAACATGAAAAGTCAATTTTATCAAATACAAACCACATCGTTTTATTGTATTAAGCAGCAAAAATAAGGGGAACTTTATATAAGGTTGTCTATACCGAATATTAGTAGCTTTTTTAAATAAGTGGCAGTGTTTCAATTTTCTATGTTAAAAGGCTAAACATCTTTAATGTTGTGTTAGAAATAGGCCACGATTGCATTAGAAAATAATAACAAATGTCAATAAAACTGAAATGAGCGTAAAAAACTCAATATAATACTTTTCATTTGCAAATTTTGAGTAATTATCATGCCATATACCAACAATAATTAGTTTATTTTTATTGTCTCAACACATTTTTATCAATAATAAATAATTTCAAATAATCTGTATTTGTAGAAATGTCTTTTCAGCGCAATAATTGTAAATAAAAAGTAATATATTGACTTTTTACACTTGTTTAACTTTTATTGACATTTGTTTTTATTTTCTAATGCACTCATATCCCACTTGTAACACAACTTTAGAGACGTGTAGCATTAATACGTAGAAAAATAAAAAAATGACAATTATACGAGGTTGCCTTTATTTTTGCTAGTTAATACTAAATTACTTTTGACGTTTTTTATATATTTTTCGACTTATCAAAATATCATAAAAATATTGATAAAGTAGATCTTCATCAACAAGAAAATCAGCTTAAATAAAATGTTAAAGGCTTCCTCGCAGAAAAAGATTGATAATTATGTTTTGGACTCAAAATTCAATTTTTGACTGAATATGTCAAAAACGGTTAGACTTTGGTATAGGACATAATACATAAAATGTTATCAAAATTGTAGAAGAAATATAAAAATGTGGTAATATATATGGTATTCCGTTGAAGATAAAAAACTGGTAATGAAAATATTTTTTACGTATATCCCCCAGCGACTTTAGTATGTCTCCAATATTTCCGATTGTTTGTAGTTATAGTTTGCTCACAATCACTCGATGTATTTTCCACCCCGTATACATAACTCATGTTCTGCCAGATTTGTTGCAGAAGGAAGAAAGAAGAAACTTGTCACACCTCCCTTGTGGAATGATTTATATGAAATTCACAGCTTTAAATTGTCAATTCTTTCCGAACATATATTATATATCCAAGATATTTTTATGCGGTATGTGCGGGCAAGAAAATCATCATTATATTCCAAATGTCGCCAGGGGAACGACAATACTGACAACAACGATGATCGATGAGAGATGAAGAAACAGAACAACAGACGACGATAAAATCTCCTCAAATTTATGCTGAGTTGCTGATATAGTAAGGGCGATAGATGCGTTTTTACTCTATCGAGTAATGTCTGAAGACTGTTCTTAATTTTTAGCATTAATATGTCCAAACATGGAACGGGACAATCTGCCTCAGCAAATACAGCCCGAAATTCATTTAAAAAAAATTACATATTAGAAATTCAACTCAATAATAACAATTTATTAATAGAATTACAAATATAGCCACTGAACGGGTAGTAGCGATATATAACATAAAATTGGTTCGAACAATTTATAGCGTTGGTCTGGGAGATAAAATAAAAATCCCTATGTCAAGAACTTCGTATAATAACAAACGGTTTCTTTGACACTTTGACATGCGCATTACATATCTAAACTGGTGGACAGTTGCGTTGGAACATGAAAATTTTTACCCAAATTCAAATCTCGATATTTTCGGAACGGAAAGAGATTTCGAGTTGTGATAGGTACTCAGGAGGTTTTTGACCAACTCTTTGAGAACACCTGCAGTGTTCGATCGGTATATTTTTTTAAAATTATCCACTTATACAGGGTGAGCAAAGGAAGTCCTGTTTTTCTATCAAAGTTTGAGGCTGCGTCAGATTCTCAATTTTTGATCTTGTAAATTTTTCTATACATATTTTTGATCTTTGGACTATCCTAAGAAAATTCAATTCTCAATTATTACGCAACTTGGCTATAACTCAAATTATGAATTTTTTTAAAAAAGTGACATTTATCCATAAAAATGGGAATTGTTCGGGGTTTCTCCTGAGAATGGGTATTTTTTCTCACACTGTCGCATAAAGTGGAATTCCTTGCGGCCGAGAAAATATTGAAGCACTCATTGAACGTTACTGCTGCCAGTGCCGTGCAGTAAAACTTTGCAACTTTGACATTATGTAATTTAAACCAAATTTGTAAATTATACTATGCAATTAAGCAGCTTATGACCAAATCCATAATTCCACGCTCAATATAGGGGTGTATTCCAGTGGCGTAACACCAAAACCATTTTTTGGTTTTGTAAAGAGTGCTAATAATTTAAAAATTGTCATTTCCCAAAATGCTATGATGCTGGCCAACACTGCTATTCATTATTAGCACTTCTGGCGTAACACCAAAATGCTTTTATGTTACGCCACTGGAATACACCCCTATATTAAGGGTACTAACTTGGATTTGTTCATTAAGCTGTTCAATTGCATAATATAATTTATAGATTTGGTTAAAATTACTTAATTTCAAAGAAGCAATATTTTACTTTACGCCACTGGAGGCCATAAATCTGTTCTCGGGCGCAAAAAAATCCACTTCATGCAACAGTATGAGAAAAAACACCCATTCTCAAGAGAAACCTCGAAAAAAAACCTTTTTCAGAGATAGACGTTACCCTTTTTTAATAATTCCTTCATTTGAGTTAAAGCCAACTTTCGAGAAATTGGAGAAATAACATTTTTAAGGATAGTCCAAAGATCAAAAAGATGAATAGAAAAATGTCCCAGATCAAAAATTGAGAATCTGACATAGCCCCAAACTTTGATAAAAAAACATGACTTCCTTTGCTCACCCTGTATAAATGGATAAATAAAAAAGTATACCAGTCGAACACTTCAGGTATTCTCAAAGAGTTGATCAACAACCTCCCGGGTACCGCAACTTGATATTATCTCCTTCCGTTCCGAAAATATCGAGATTTGAAATTGTTTAAGAATTTCCATGTTTTAAAACAACTGTCCACCAGTTTATGTGTCAGATTTGTAGAGATGTCATCAGAAAGATCAAACTATCATCATCTACAACAAAAACCCCTTTTACACGCTTCTGCTAGTGTATCTTGGCAATGTCGCATATTCAAACTCATTGCACTGTCCTCTACGCATTCCTGTATTTTTATCACATCACAACATGGAAGTAGGGAAGAGTGGGGGAATTGGAGCCATGTAAAGTAAAAAAAATATCAGTTTAGGTTAGAGACATTTACTTTTTTTGGACTCTAATCAGTCTTTTAGTTATTTGTCTTTCAGTAATTACTAACAAACATTCAAAAAAATATACTCTTAGCCAGTTAAAATATCCTATTTCATAACTTATACATTCGCTCCCATTACCCCTCGTATAGGGTAATGAGAGCCGAAAAAACACTATATTTGTAATGAGAGCCGTCACATAATACAAAAAAAAATATTTTTCATCACATAACAGGAACTTAAACGAAAGATAACTATAAAATTAATGAACAAAATAAAATATACAACAAATTTGCAAATATAATATTTAGGGTCATCGCAACATGAGCAAATGGGCCCATTTGGCACAAGCTCTGCAGCGGTACCATAACTAATTCTTCATGTTTGCCAACATCACTACATCCTCATATTATACACAGATGATTTCTCATTTGAAATGTCTTGGAACAAATGTCTAGTGGCTCTTCAGTTCTTATTGTTTCTATTGCAGACTCGAAGATAGCAGACGTCCAACTGGCGTTTGATGACATCCTCTTTCTAGTTTGTGGCATCTAAGAATAAAATAAACAATATTCGATTAGACTACAACGTTGCTTATCGAGAGGGGTAATAGGAGCCATGGCGGGGTAATGGGAGCCTGAGTAGCTCCCATTACCTGAATGGTAACCATATGGAAATAATGAAGCTAACCTAACATAATATTAAATAGTTTATCTTGCACTTTTATCGTAAGAATTATGAAATAATGCAAATAATAGATACAAAATACAACTGAATAATAAAAGTTTAGGTAGTTACTTTGGTTGCGAGATTTGGGACTTTTTATAAAGATGTCTAACGAAACGAACGTCATCTTTGACCAGCATGCATGTGCTACTGAGCCCGCCAGCGGCGATCACCTGATTCAACCGAATGTTGCCGAAGCCTTTCTTGTCACTTTTGAACGATTTGCCCGTTCTTATCTGCGTAAAATGAAGCGGCTCTCACTACCCGCTAGCTCCCATTCTCTCCTAATTTCGCTGGTTTTCTTATTTCTTTTTTTTTAAATGCACGATTGACGCCTTAATGTCATAAATCAAACACAGTCACTACCTCTATAACTCGATAGTGGTACTAAGGCTGCCTTCGTCTCCCAGACTATAAGGAAAAAGCCCAAGCAGCAGTGCGTTTACCTGGGCGAAATGTCGATATTCGGGCTAATGAGAGAACAAAGAATTGTAGAAATGGTAACGGGAAGTGGGGAGGGGAGTAGGCATAAGATGATGCTCACTCACAGATTTTGTCTTTCTGGTATAAGGATAGTGGGGTGGAGACTGGGGAAAAATAAGGGGGGAGATACCTACAATTGTATAAACTCAATCTGTCTTATGCTCAAACGAGGAAATTGGAGAGTTTTATTATATACTCGAAGACGTTTCACGAGGCTGGAAATTTTATAACTATGAATAACTGAAATGTTGAATAAATTGAACAATGTAAGAATGGATCCAGTGCGATGGAAGAAAATGTAAAATAATGAGTCCTTACAACAACAGTTTTAAAATTCACGACCCAAAAGCTTATTAATAAATAAAAATTTCATCTTAAATGATATCATTCTGTCATTTGAAAAACCTAATAGACGGATTTAAAGATTTTATTTCAGTTCTCCGATAATAATGACAGTGTTGACGGTTTGCTTAAATTGTACCTGTTTATAAAATATCGGATAAATAAGTGAAAGCAACAATTGAATAATGACCATAATTGTAAAATCATTTATTATTTATAAAAACATCTAAAGAACTTCGCTTTCTTTCGAAACTGGTAGGAATTTTTTTATAAATGTAAAAAAGTAGTTTGTATAAGGTGAAACCTTGCACGATAAAAAACTAGGATATACTTTATTAGTTGGTGCACAGAAAAAAATATTTATTTTAAGGCAGTCTAAAGGTTGGATGAAAGACGATTATAAAGCCAAAAGCTCAAACATGTTATTTTCAAATAGACAGTAATTGACATTTTTGTGATAACTACTTAATTTTTTTCAATTTAAATAGCCTGGGGTCCGATTTTCAAACTTGTTCGAATTCATTCGTGGACGAATATAACTATTGTATTTTCGAGCGTGCGAATAAGTTTCGTGCACGATATATTTCGTTCAATATGCTTCGGATGGGTATTAGTAGCCGAAAACTGAATTTCGTCTACGAAAGAGGTAAAAAATGGCAAAAATGAAAGATTTTGTGCAATTTAACAACTCAAACTATGTAGAAGAGACAGAAATTTTGGCGAATGAGCCACGTAAAACGATTTCACGCTTTCGTAGACCCATTTGAGAGTTATAATGAAGATCATTTTTTTAAATTGTATAGACTTACAGAACCCTTAGCATTGGAGCATAAATATTAGTGATCCTCAATTTAATAATCTTTATCTACGTTGTTTAAATCAGAATTGTACTGAGGGAAGTAACTGAAATGAGGAAAGTCAGAAAAACCCACAAATAAAACATAATCTTGGTTTATCAAATTCATAGACTAATATAAAGAATTAAGTCCAAATCATTTTGTTCCCTGTTCCGTCTAACATTGTCTCACTACGGCCTTTTCATGCGATTTCACAACGTTGCCACATCAAAACTTATTCGAATGCAAATCTCATTTCGTGGGAGGTTCAAAATTACCAATCTCGTTTAGTACACGAAAATTACTATCCGAAAACATTAGTGTACGAATAAATTCGAACAAGATTGAAAATCGGACCCCAGTACTACCAGAAGGAGTTTAAAATACATTTTGTCAGACTTTTTTGATATGAGCGGTGAGTGACTGGAAATGCCCGAGTCCAGATTTACTGTGAATGAAACTTCATGGAAGGAATGTTGGGGGTAGTGTAGAGGGACAAAATCACTCGGTGAAAATGTACCCTTTGAGTAAAATTAATACAAAAATCATAAAAAAAATGTATCGGCATGCTTCAGCTCTTACAGAGCGTATGAGAAAGATTTATGTTTTTTTTGTTATTTTCAAGAATATGGCTCTCAACTCCAAAAGTTTTACATTGGGAAAGTTTTTTTGGGGGTACATATTATCTTGACGTTCTGTTCAAGTTATGAATGTAAAATGGTTGGAATGAATACATCTACTGAACAAAGCAGCCCCCAATTACAAGAGTCATAAATTCTTGAAGAAGTAACCCAACAATAGACAGTAAAAGTAAATAAAGTCCTACCAACGCTTTAGAAATCAAATTAACTTTGTTCCGAATTTATATTAATAATTTAGCTGTTTAGTGCGTATATCCTATACTATTTGTCAATTTTGGTTATTTTAATAATTGAAAAGGTCATACAGAAATGTATCCAACACTGTATCAAATAATTTTCAAATATTCGAAACACCATTAGGTTTGTGGACAATATTTCTAAGCAAATCAGATTGGATAGGTTTATTGGAAGAAAAAAAACGTATCATCAAGAAAACACATCAAGATAAATCTGCTACTACGACAATTGTATCACAGGTGTAAAGATTTCAAACTTTTATTTTTTTGCTATGAGACGACATAGAAAGTTTGAGATTATCTTAGCGGCTATAACATTTAAAAGCGCGCAACTGTGCACAAAACCACGTCTAGGACACAAACATTACAATAAAAAAACACAAGAACGCGCACACACACGCCTGCTCATCCAAAGAAGGAAAACTTCCAGTAAGCACGTCGCACTTTCCAAGAAACGACATCGGCATGATAATTCCAGACTTTTTTACTTTGAGGGGAGGAGGGTGGTGGAATCGCTATGGAGCTAAGTACCAACTACTGGCTTCTTTTGTGTATGTAGGTGTATGTATCAACGTACACCTGCAAGGAATTCCGTGTGGCGACATTTAATGCTATAGAGAGGGAGATAAAGACATTATATATATATAAGTTGTGCTGAGATTGACCAAAGTTTAGACATCACGTTAACCGGATATTTGAACAAGTTTTAGAACTTGCGAGGTAGCGCCTTTATGTGATGGTTGATGCGGCGCATTATTGAATGGAAATCTGGAAACGAACGTGATGAGCAAGTGGGGAATGTAAGTAATCAATTCTTCTCGTTTTTATTCATGTATCGAAGTGCAGTTCATGAAATTGAAAGTTACCTACATCTTTATTTACATTCTCAATGGTTGAACTGTTTTTATTTAGCAGTATCGGAGGAAACAGGCTATGTCAGAATAAAAAAACAGACACCAGATTATTAGTATAACGATCCTATTTTCTCTGTTGAAATTACAGAAATGTCACATGATCTCTTATATTCCTTTGGAATTCTAACATTTTGTTTTTAGTTTATTGAGTGGTTGGAAGATCATTACTATACATTATTTTCTAAGTAAAACACAGAAAATAATCCAGTTGTCGTTAAGACATTGTTCAATCACCAATCATTATTGGTAGTAGGACCACCCATATTAGCGGATTTTAACTAACCTATGTCATTAGGTTACATTGAGGCACATCACGAGTAACTACCGAATGTGTTGTAACGTTTAACCTTGTGCTAAACGTTGTGGGGTGATTTAACTTGCTTTATACTCCAAAGTTTACAAATTGCTTCCTAAAACGTTTATTTTCAACACCTTGTACACAACCTTCCTTTGGCAATCCAAACTGGCACAGACATAAAATGCATAAAGATTAATCCTTGTTTTCAATACCAGCAAACAAAACACTCTCCATAGGATCCTCGAATTTAGTTGACGTGGTGTTCCACGTGGTTGCATTCATGGACCATTACTGTTCCCCCTGTACCCATCTCAATTCTACAAGAGTTTTAAAATATCTGTAAATCATTTATATGATGACGATAAAAACTTAATCCATTGAAATCAAAAGCCTTACTGTTTGGTAGATAAGCTTTCTGAACTCGTTCAAAACTCCGTGATGAATTACTTTGTTTTATTTGACAAAATATTAGAGAAGTGAGATTTATTTCATTTAAATAAATGTACTCACTCTTAAATTTGAAAGGTCAGGGTAATAAGAAAAAGTGATAAAAATTATTGTTTCTATATGATTTACAATTATAAAATAAATAATAGTTACGTAAATCATGTGTTGGATGAGTTGTTTGCTCAAAGATAGACAAGCTTCAGGAGTATTTCTCATAAAATTGACAATTCATACATACACACCAACGTAAATAGTGGGTTATCACCAGTATGGAGAATTTTCATAAAGGGAGAAAACACTATTTTCTGTGTTAATACGTTCTCGATATAAGTTTTTAGTAAGAAAATCGAATTATTGAGAGTGATTTTATTTTCTTTGCTGTGATCAAGAGAAAGTAAATATTCACAAAGTTAAATACTGAATAAATGGAAGGAATAAAATGAAAACTTACCTTTAATGCTGTGGACAACGAGCAGTTTAGCCAAAACAAATAGTTCTCGAAAACTGAACTTTCAAATTACGCTAGAATATTTCTCCAACCGCGGCGCATTCACCAAATAATAGACATATATCTAAAAATAGCTTTATTTGGCTATCCGCTTTGATCCCTTCAACTCTTTTGGAGAAACTTTCTGAGAAAAGGAAATGTTGCATTTTTAAATTTGTTGAATCGGGCACCATTTTTCGGCACTCTTTTCTCACATGAAGAAGGGATCAACCAAAATCAGAGCACGTTTACTTTGTGAAAAGCACAAACAGATACATTTAAACTGCGACCAAGTTCAAATCGAACTCGCACACAAAGGTTTCCGTACTAATGTGGAAGAAAAATTACACTATCTAACTATTACTGCTCATGAGATATAGGAGGCTGATAGAAGCTGTAGAGGCAACAGTAAAACTCATTCTCTCAAAATTTCAGCTATCTCTCTATAACGGTTTATAAAATAGAGCTGCTTTGCAGTCTGATGGAAAGTGGAGTCTTGGTAATAGGATCTTGTTTTCACCAATTTAGGACTTAATCATAAAGAAAGAAACAAAAGTCAAAGTCAAAATACAAGAGTTAATCGACATGAATTAAGAGTAATCGCAAAAGGGACCGACCGAGGAACACCTGGGATAAAATAATCACACAACTGCTGGAGAAGAGAGGGACGAAGGAAAGAAGCAACTTCCCTGGCATACGGAAGGAATGCAGAAAATGTGTGCTAATATAAAAAGATTGTACGCCCCCCAACGTTATATAAGCCGCAACTAAAATTCTGTACACCAAATTATCCTTACCGCAAAAATTTTCTGCAATACCGCATAAAATACCTAAAATAACTTTATAGACCCTGACCGTACCTTGCAGTTCCTCGCATTACCTTGAAGCTCCTTGAAGTACCTTGATATTCCTCGCAGTATCTTGCAGTTCTTCGCAATACCTTGCAATTCCTCAAAGTAGTTAGATACCACTCAATATAACATTAACACCCAGAAAACACCTTAAAGTACCTATTAACATCCAAGCCATTGTCTCCAATAGCGTATTTCTTTCCCAATTTAGGAAGGTATAATATACTCGAATAGGGAATAACAAGTAGACTTTAATAGTAAAAAATAAAATTTAAAAATATTACCTATGCTCAGGTAGGTAGTTAAAAAAATAAACTGAAGCTTTGGCATTACATGTACAAAATAGAAAATGTCTTAATACACTACTAGAAAAGAATGTAGGTACATAATTTTGATAGAGTATTTATCGCATTTCCAGTCGCCTCTTCTTTTTAGACATATACTCTATAAAGATATTAATTATAATCTGTACAGTCCGTTTAAGGATAAAAGGGTATATTCCAGTTAGAACTATTGGCTCATAAAAATGAAATCTTTTTCCACAATGGCCAAATCAGGGTTGTTTGGCCAGCGATAGGAATCTAAGTGTATTAGAAATTTCATCTGAACACGATTTCCATCGATTAGTAGAACTTGTCATCTTAGTAAACGGCATATTATTGTTCTAAGAGAATTTCTTCGCGGATGTATTCGTGCTGTGGATCTTCCATATCTTCTGTATCGGTAGAATCCACAAATGACATGCCTGAACACTAGAGCTGTCCGTGGAGTTGCTTGCTTCTGACGACTTTAGTTTTTTACATGATGCTCTTGATTTAGGTTGTACAATCCCCGTTTTCTTTACTCTTTCAGTACTTGTTCGATGTAGTAGGTAACCAACAGTAAGAAGACTTCTTTACGGTTTTAGTATCTGACTTAGATATTGCAATCTTGACGTAAGGATGGTGCGGCATTTTTACATTTGATTATTTAAAAAATTATGAGCAACTACTTGAACCTTTACCTGATGATCGATGATGATAGAAAATTGTAATATTTATACTTTAAAGGATTATATGCAACGATATTGTTATATTGATGTATTTATTCTTTGTTTTTAATTTAAATTTCGTAAAAATATTTTTGATTCGTTTAAAATTGATACATCTTTTTATTACGGTTTACCTTCACTGTAGCTCCTCATTCTTATAATAGTCATCTTTGTACAAAATGTTTACCTAAGAAGGAATATTTTTGTCTTGCTGATAATCTTGTTTTTTATATGACACATGGACTTGTTGTTTCTAATTTTCATTATATTCTTAAATTTAATTTGTTTCCAATGTTTAAAGATTTTGCTACAGGTGATATTGATAAACGTAGTCGATCTTCTGATCCAATTGCTAAAGATGCGTTAAAATTAACTAATAACTCTTTATATGGAAAAACAATGGAAAATGTTTTTAAATACATGAATCTAAAATTAACACGATTTAATGATCCTATTGATTAAGATGATGAAATGTTTATTCAAAATCAGCATATTAGTGATTGTGAAAATTTTATTGTATTAAAGGATAATTTTATATTAGGAAAGAAAAAGAAAACTGAACTTCCTCTTAATAAACCTATTCAATTAGGTTTTACTGTTTTAAAATATTATAATATAATATTACATATATATCAATTTTGGTTTGCTTTAATACATAAATTTGGTGAAAATGTTTATTTAACTTATACAGATAATTTTACAAATTGCACTCGATATCCATTTATCGATTTAGTTGAAGATGATAATCTTAAAAAAAATATGTAGATCTTCCTTATATTATTGAAAACAATTCATATAAATTTTTATCATCGATAAAAGAAATTAGATTATTTTCTGATGATATTTCAAATAGGATTATTAAACATTTTATTGATTAAAAATCGAAAAACAAATTATGTTTCATTGGTTCATGGTAAACATCTATATGGCGTCGATCCTCGAATTCCATTTGGGTAACAAGGTTCATTATTAGATAAGCCAGAGCTATATAAGTAGTGAGCTTGTTAGATTAATTTATTAATAAAGTTATCATGGCTTCTGTTCCATCTCGTATTTTAGTTCGTCCAACAGACTCAGAGCTAACTCAAGACGATGTCCCCCTGCTCTCTAAGTTTCTATTTACTTATAAAGTCAAAAAAATTTCAAAGTCTGATAATAGGAGCGCTATTGTGGACCTCGGATATACGCCGAACGGTTCAAATTTACGGGCCAAGATGGATCGCTATACTCTTTCCTATGTTGTTATGGGAGAATTGGAAGTTCCTGAACACGACCAAACTATGGCCTTTAATCAGAGGCATAAATCCAGGGATTTCTTGTGATTCTGCCTCTCATCCGACTGTATCTCCAAAAAGATTTAAACCAAAGAAGCAACAACAACCAAAGCGACTCTCTAGAGGACCTCTTCCAGGAAATTCTCGAGTAAGACGAAAGGCTGCCGAAGTTCCACCTCCAGTTGAAGAAGAAGTTGTAATTCCCTGTAAAAATATGATTTGCCACAGCTTGTGAGGTTAGATGCTTGCTATTGATGCCTGTTAGGTTGGGTGACGCTTGTGCTGCCATCTGTAGTTAGCTTGAGGAATAGGATTCAATGTTAGGTTAGGTTGTGAAATGACGTATCTTCGTATTTGGGACAGGCTGTTTTAAATTTGACTCTCACCATTGGGATCTTGAATACATTGGATGTGTATCCTCTTAATATGTAGGTATCCCGAGAGACGACAATCCCATCGATCTTTCTTCAACTTATTGGATACAAATTTAGCTGAGCATGGTTCCTTCAAAAAACCCAGACAAAAATCTGGAGACAGAATTGATGAAGAGACTAGAGAAATAATTAATAATGAGGTATAATTAATCTTAGGTTTTTCAAACGAGCCAAACCGTCGCAAATTCTGTCCATTAATTTGAACAAATTTGGTTGTGGTTGTCGTCTCTCGGGATACATCTTAAGATACACTTTCAATGTATTTTTTCACACTGTTTCTATCATTATTGTAATTAAGTATTATCATATCTCGTTTTTCTTTATTGTGAACTCCATTTTCAATGACTCATCAATTGACAATAATACAGAATGTCATTTACTTGTCACCGATTGGAAAAATCAAATCCGATTACTTTGTAAAAGCAATTTATTTAGTTTCTCAGATTTTTAGAACTACAAGGCCAACTTATCATATATCATCAAGAAGGCAATAAAAAGGGCTATTTAAATTTGTGAAATTCCAATATAGCTCCCATAAGAAAAAAAAGTTCGTGATAGTTACACATAGAGGTAAAGTTAGTTAAAACTATTAACACCATTGGAAAGAGTGAAAAAAGTGGCAATGTAAATGTGCTATTTATTTAGAAATTCATTAAGAAATAAAGCCAGGAAAAAATAAAATGATTTTCTGAAAATTCGTTTTTTTCCGGATATCTCCAGAACAACTCGAAATTTTCAAACCTTCTAAACGGCGTATTGTTGAGCATATAAAATTGCAAGTTTGCCCCAATCTAACCATCTTCATATTCCCTATAGTTTCCGAGATCCCAATGGTGAGAGTCAAATTTGAAACAGCCTGTATACGTTGTCATTTTTTTCATTATCTGACCAATATTCTATCAAATATTTATGACTCATTTCGGGGGATTGCTCGATAAAGGTACTATTTAGTTACTGTGGGATTAATTGTATCTTCTGCAAAATTCGTCTTTTCTTCATCCTCGAATGTATTGTTATATTCCTTTCAAAGCTGCCGACACTAGTACTAGCAACATTTTCGAGTTTCTGAAATTGCGTTTCATCAAGTGCTGCTTCTTCTTGTTCTTCTTCCTTTTTCAACGGTAGAGATTGTAGTGGTGGTGTGGGTTCATTATTAATAACATTAGATAACGAAATTTAATTCGTAACCAATTTTTTCAGAGGTACAGATATGGGTTTGAAACATTTTTGCAATGCTTCATCCTGCTCTGACTTACTGACCCAATATCAAAGCTAAATATATCTTTCTTATAGTCATTGAAATTTTATTAATTGTAATTTCGTGAACAACATCGACCTCTTTGTTGAACGGTTTTAAGTTATGTTAATAAGTCATTCTCAGGTTTGTGTGGGTCCAACGAGTGGTCCGCCGAAGGAAGTGTCTCAAATAAATTGAACGGAAAAATATAACATCAATGAAACATCTCCACGATCGCGTTACAAACACAGAAATAAGAACAGGAATTAAAGTCAAGGATATAGAAGAAAGAATATGTACATTAAAGTGGAACTGGGCGGGATGATAGATAACAGATGGACGCGGAGGGTGATAGAATGAAGGCCATGGGAGAACAAAAGAAGCAGAGGAAGACCGCAAACAAGATGGTCAGATAACATAAACAGAGAGGACTGGCAGAAGTTAAGGGAGGCGTTCACTTGACGATATGGTTCAATTCAAGTTAAGTGCTGAAAAGCAGTTTTACTCTTAAGTAGACTTTTCTGTAAAAAAGTAATTTACCTACCTATTCATTTGTTCTTTGAAAATTTAATGTTAGTCCCTCTGTAAAACAGTTATTATTATACAAATATGAATTGGCTACTTTTGCTCGAGAAACGTTGAACATTTAGAGCGGCTGCTCATTCGCTCATTGATTCGGCTTAAACAAATCACGTTCGACTATTTAGACATGGGGAATATGATTTCGTTAGCAATTAAATTGTGTATAACACATATAAACTCGAATTGTAGGAAATGAAAACTAGTGTACCTACCTACAAAAGAGGATTTCGCTTCTGGCGAATAAAATATACGAGTACACATACATATTTAACATACATAGGTCTTGTATACCTAATATATATTTATATATATATATATATATATATATATATATATATATATATATATATATATATATACAGGGTGGGGCACCGTATACGACACGGTCTCTCAAGGGGAATCCATACAATATAATGTTTTTGTGATAAACGAAATAGATGCAGAATTTTTCTGGCCACAATCTAAAATTATTTTTATACATACAGGGTGATTCAAAAAAAAGATACATATCAAAGTTATGTTTTTTTAAATTGAATGTCCTATATTTTTTATTATTTTCGGATATAAGAGTCAAAATAAAAGTGAGTTTCTTCAGTATTCCCTATACCTATCTCTTTCCATTTTGAAAATATCCAAAGATTTGTTGAAATGTAAGGTATGAACTATTTTTCTATAATTTCCAAAGTTGCTCATTTTGAACTTGAGCTATACCTTCTATCATATTGATGAAGGTCAAGGTTATAGCCTGTATCATATTTTAATGTCAAAAATCATACAGGGTGTTGGAAAAATATGGTTGTAAAATTTCAATATAAGATATTGAAAAACTTCGTTATCTTAAATGGAACACCCTCTATATTATTACATATTTTAATGCAGAATTGAATCCTCTTTCGAATTGTATAAGGGTTCCCTATAACTAAACTCAAGGCATTTCTTGAATTTTGCTTCTTTATCACAGTAGGAACATTACCCAATTAATCTGGACAGCTTTGAGGCTGTTACCATGGAAATGTTTTATAACTGACAGTTTTGAAGCGTTTAATTTATAAATACAATTTAAATCAGTGTACTATTCAAATAAAGCAAAATGAAGACTTATCCTATCGAAGAGAGAATAAATATGCTTCTAATAATTGGTGAGTGTCATGAAAATTGCCTATTGGCTTCAAGAGTATATGCTGAAAGATATCCAACCGTATCACATCCAAATAGAGCTGTGTTTGAACGGTTACTGAGAGAATTTCGGAATTCTGGTACTGTATCCTACAAACAAAAAACTACGCTAAAACCTATTGTAGATGATGAAGAAAATGAGTTTGTGGTCATAGGATCTGTTATAGAAC
Source organism: Crioceris asparagi (assembly GCA_958507055.1). NCBI lineage: Eukaryota > Metazoa > Arthropoda > Insecta > Coleoptera > Chrysomelidae > Crioceris > Crioceris asparagi. The sequence continues at coordinate 12,724,144 of OY293831.1, read as the reverse complement.
ACCCTCATACCAGTCAACGCAAAATAGAAAGAGAAACAGGTATTAGTAGGAGAAGCATTTCAAGAATATTGAAAAAATAT